>JBBBDQ010000410.1:2785000-2882500 GCA_037127315.1 Ascarosepion bandense | reverse complement strand
AAAGTAAAAAAGAAAGAAAGAAAAATATGGAAATATTAAAAAAGAAACAAAGAAAGAACGAAAAATAGAAATATTAAGAAAGAAAAAAGAAAGAATACATGAGAAATTTTGAAATAAACGATAGAAAATTGGTAAAAATTTTGAAAGAAAGTTTCCATAAATATTAAGAAAGAAAGAAAGAAAGAAAGAAAGGAAGAAAGAAAGCGAAAGTAACAATTTAGAAAGAAAGAAAGACAAATAAGTAGAAAAAGAGGCTAAAAAAAGAATGAAGAGAACCGAGAAATATTAAGAAGAGAAAAAAGTACCGGTTGTTTCATGTAAAAAAAAATGCTGGTATAGCAACTCTTACACGTGTACCCACAAAAATAACGTTAAGAGAAATAACAAAATAATGCCGGATAAAAAAAATCCTTTCAAAAATTACTGTTGTCTCCGTTTCGGTAATGCAGCTGAGGCAAGCTTATATAGATTCATAGAAGGCCAAACAAAAAAACTTGTTTTCCTTAAATAGGTAATTCAAAACTTGCCTAGCTGGTCTTCGCGGTCGAGTAGGTAAGGCGTATTTTGGCTCAAAAAATTGTTCCCTGGAAGGGAAAACAACGGCCTCAATATGATTCCAGCCATAGGTATATGTTTTTCTTTAAAAGAACTTCTCAATTTAGTAATTTCACTGTTTAATAAGATGAAAAAAACAAACAATAAAAACAAAGTCAGCAGCCAAAACACATAGAAGCACTAAAAAATAACGTTTATAGTAATTAAGAAAAATTGATATATATATATAGTTTTAGTGCAAAGAATTTGTCAATTTAACTGAGCAGGTTCATGCCGACTTCAAAGTTTTGTGAGGACACCGTTATATTGCCGTCACTCCTCAAAGTTCTATCTCCATGCCGATATCGAACACTTTACGATAAAAACCTGCTTACCAAAATCAGTCAGTTAGTTAAGTGCCATACGTGATACACGGTGGGCCGATCATGTCTCGAATAACATATGATGGCCTGGGCAGATGATTATCCCGCAGTAGGTTACCATTACTTGCTGTGGTAAACTGGTTGCCAACCAAGGCTATAGAAACCAATTTGTCCCGTTATTTAACCCATAACTGGAGAAAAGAGACGGATTAATACCTTTGCCAAGTGTATTTGCGCGTAAGTGAATGCAATGAATTCAACTGGAATTCGAACATGGCTTCAAAACTACTGGAAAAACAACAACCTTGTAATTTCGTAAGGATGGTTTACCTTCACTTCATATTAGTTCTGTAATTTACAGATTTCAGTGTAGTTGCGGATGTGACTACGTAGGTAGAACATCCCAGAGTTTGGAACAAAGAGTTAAACAGCATTTACCTCCCAGAATTTTGGACTCAGCCGCCAGTAGGAGTCAACTCGTGAATACTTCCGGGTCTTCAATAGCCCAACATGTTATTAATAGCAGGAATTGTGTGGTTGGATTGAGTGGTGAGAACTTTACAATTTTATCAAGGTCTCACTCACTATTTCGTCTAAAGGTGCTAGATTTTATATACATCAGATCCCGAAGGCCTTTTCTCTGTAAGCAGAGAGAATTCTTTTGGGTCTGAGTGTGATTGGGCTCCAGTTTTCCTTAAAAATTTTATTCTTTTTATTCCCCTCAATTGAAAATCTAATTAGTTCTTGCTAATATATATATATATATATATATAATTATTAACATTAATGATGCAGATGCGATAAAAATGTTACACACACACACACACACACACACACACACATATATATATATATATATATATATAAGCTTAGAGGTAAATATGTAAATATTGGCAAATAACACATCCCAAGCGTTCGCTTTCAATTTAAAAAAAAATCCGCCCTTTGTCATTGGCTCGCCTTATTTGTTTTCAGACGTGTTTTGGTCTAAATATGGATGTCGATTTAAAAATGTTTTTACAATTCTTTTTACGCACTATCTTAAGATAGCACTAATCTATTTTGGTATCTTCCACTGCTGTTGACAAGGAATATATAATAATTACGCTCCCACAGGTATTTTTACAATTCTCAACAGAACAGTGTTATCTTATGACTATTAAATATAAGTACGTACTCTCTCTAATAATAAAGACCGTTGTCTGCTTATATACAACACTTTAAAATATCCCTTCTTTGATTCCATTCGCCTATGGACTAACACCAAATCGGTCGAGTTTCGATTCCGGCCAAAAGCAAGTGGATGTGTCTAGCCATACTGGTAAACAGGCTTGTATATGGATGATTAATATATATATATATATATATATTTCTCTTCTGTCTCGCTCGCGGGGGAATAACCTGTGACTGAAAAATTTCTGTTATTTCGCTGCCATGTTAAATATTTTCTTCTTTATCTTTTAATTTATGGGCACCTTCTCATTAACTGAGTAAAGTATATATAGATATAGAAGGTGAGTTGTGGTGTAGTAGATATTGTCTCGGAACGTTTGATAGATGATTTTATTATTTATTTCTCGATGCTCCCAAGTACTTTCAATCTCCTTTCAAGATCATCTTCAGGGGTGTAAGTTGTGGTAACAAAAATAATCTCAAAACTGTGTTGCTAACAATTACTGTAAATTTTTCCTTTTACTTCAAATATAACGGTTGACATTAGAACGCGAAAATTATCCAAAATGAATTTCATATATATACACATATATATATATATATATATATATATATAGAGAGAGAGAGAGAGAGAGAGAGAGAGAGAAATAACTTTCAGAAATAATGTTAAGACGTTAGTGCCAATGATATTTGCGTGTTTCTTTCTGCTTTAAGGTGTAACGGATATCGGCTCGCAATGTTCCCTCATTGCGAGCCGATATCCATTATACGTTAAAGCAGAAAGAAACGAAGAGCCGAGTTCGAATTCCAGTCGAATTCATTTCATTCACTTACGAAGAAACATCCTTGGGAACGATATCAATCAATCTCATTTCCCTCCATCTATGGGGTCAATAGCAGGACAGATTGGGTTCCCTGATTGGCTGACGGTCTACCGCAGTAAAATGATCGCCTAATATTTCTGGGAGTTATATTTGCGTGGTATTTCTGAGGCATCCTATAAAAGAAGGGTTGCTGCTTAAATACACGATTCCATATATATATATATATATATATATATATAAATTGTTTTCGTAAACAAGTTATTACGCAACCTAGGGTTTTTCCATGTAGTCTTTTCAGGAAAACTGCAATAATAATAGTTATTGCAAATAACATGGTAGAAACCTAGGTCGCGTAATAACTCGTTTATAAATGAAAATATTCAAAAGTCCTACAATATAATTGTATTGAACACTTTTTAATACAATTGTATAGTGGTCTAATCTTATTATGGTCAAAAGCTGAGTAATTAAATAATTATTAAAAAAGTGAGTAATTAAAAAAAGGAGTAATTAAATAATTGACCAAAAACTGAGTAATTAAATAATATATATATATATATATATATATTTGTGTATTTAGGCTGCAATCCCTCTTTTATACAAGTTTCATTAAAGACGACTGCTTAGGTACTTCGGTTAAGTTTTTTATTTACTTTTTCTTGCTTTCATGTAACTATTTGTTATATAGAGTGAAAAACTATCAAACTGTTCTATATATCAAATGGCTTTAACACAATAGCTGAAAACTTGGGTACATATAGAAATATTTGGACAGTTTTTATGCATTTTATTTCATGAAAAGTAACATTCATATAAAAATACAAGAGGAATTGAATAAACAGATTAATTGCAGTCTCTTTTTAGTTATTTAGTAGCCGAGTTCGAATTCCAGTTGAATTCGTTGCATTCACATCCGCGCAAATACCCTTGGGAAAGGTATTAATCTGTCTCTTCTCCCTCCAGCTATGGGTTAAATAATAGAACATATTGGGTTTTAAAGCCTTGGTTGGTAACCAGTCTGCTGCAGAAAATAATGACAACCTACTGCAGGAGAATCTTCTGCCCAGTCACTTAAGTCTCTTTCGGGACATGATCACCGAGCGTACAGCTATGACTAAATACAGACCTCGGGAGATATAAATCAACATCAAAAGTTGGTTCATTGTCTTTTTCTTGACAGTTTTTCTATCCAGAATCTATCTTACATATCTATAAGTCTACTATTCGTCCATGCTTAGAATATTGCTGCCAGGTATGTTCTACCGGACCATAACCTTCTCGAGTTTTTTGAGTCCAAAGAAGAATTATCAATATTATTGGCCCCAATCTGCAGTCTCAGCATCAGTCACTTTCCTACCGCAGTAAGGTTGCCTCTCTTTGGCGTTTCTATAAATACTTTCAGGCTAATTATCGTGATGACCTCTTCATTATCGAGTCTAGCCTCTTCGAATTTAAGCGCTAAAACAAAACTAGCGACGCGGTCTCACCAACTTATAGTTGGGCTGGCTAGATGTAATCGTAAATTTTATTCTAACACTTTCCTGTCTCGCACTTCTCGCTTGTGGAACTCCCTTCCGGTTCCATGTTTTCCAGTCAACTTTTAAATTCAATATCTACCAATTCTCCTGATACCTGTCGTCCAGCTCCTTAATATTGTTCCTATTTTTATTTCTTCCATGTATGTATATCAAACGAGTGGGCCCCTGGCGCCAAAAACGAAGGCAAAGTATTCATATCGATAGGCAATCAAAAATGACGACATATCTATTGATGTACCTACTATTGACTATTTAACAGTAAGATATTAAAAAAAAAACTAATCTAAACCCCTGAGAGTAACAGAAGGGATATATATATATATTTTTTTTAATCATCTCACCCCAAGCAAGGCATTCCACTGTCACTATTGCACATGGGGTTACATAGGGGAAGGTAAAGAGAAGGAGTGGTTAGACATAGGGAATGTCAGGAGGAAGGTGACAGATGAGTAAGGATACCGAGGATGAGGGTTGGGCAGATGAGAAGAGTGCTTGATAAAATGGGAGCAGGTTAGTGTGTGAGGAGGTGTCTATTGACCTTACATTTAAACTTCTGGAGATTGTAGCCGTCGGGGAAGCAATCGTGTGGAAGGGAATTCCACAGTCGGGAAGTGCGAGGAAAGAAACTGTTGGAGTAGAAGTTGCGGTTGCATTTTATCGGTTTCATCGGTATATATATATATATATATATATATATATATATATAATTTTTAAACGAGTTATGAGTGGTTTCTTCAGGCGATTTTTAATTATTAAAATGTTTAGTTATTAAAAATCGCCTGAAGAAACCACTCATGGTGGAAACCAATGTCGCGAAATAACTCGTTTAAAAATGAAAAATATTCAAAAGTTCTACAATATATTTGTATAGGACACTTTTTAATACAAATGTGTACTGGTCTAACCCTATTAGGACCAAAAACTAAGTATTAAACAATCAATCAATATATATATATATATATATATATATATATAACGTAAATATCTTATACCTACAAAAGTGGACATATTGTTTTGACACTATCGTTGTCTTATCAACTAATGAGTTATATTTCCATCCATATCTGCCCTATATTTGCCCTATACTTATTTGCTTTATTCCCATCCATACTGCCATGTATATATATATATCGTTTGGAAATTAAATATTTCCCGATTTAGGTTTCAACGTTTCGGTATCTTCAGGCGATTTACAATATTGTAAATTAGCTGAAGATACTGAAAGGTTGAAACCTAACATCAGAAAAAACTCATTTCTAAATAAAAATATTCCTGAGTTCTACAATGTAAATGTATTGAACACTTTTTAATACAACTGTGTACTTATTTATTTTAAATATGACCAAAACAAATATATATAGATGAAAAAGTGCGAGAAACCGTGAACGTTTTGCTTAAAGTGTAGATTTATTGTTGCTATTATTATAAAGATTACTTGCTTTTTGTATGATATATTAAGTGTCTATAATGGTATTTGTGTTTCGAGTCTCTCTTCAGGCAAATAAACTTGTGACTTCACATATCGAGATCCGTCTATTTTTCTAAGGTATCGTGTATAAATTGATAAGCCAAGTGGTGGGCAGGTCAGAGAATTCATATGCGTATGTACGTGCTGTTTTTTTTTTTTTTACACTCGCACGTTATATTTTTCTCCTGTCACTTTCGTAGGCTCTAAATTTTTTTTTCATTGACTTGCGAAATTTGAATCGTCTTTATCCTTATGCTTATCAACAATGATCTAACATTGCCTAATAGCGATGTAAAAATCTTAAAAATAGAAATTTCCGTGTCGCAATGTAAACTATATTAATTTTAAATAAATTACAAATTTAATTATATGATGTTCTACAATATTTGTTGTCTTGAGCACTTTTATAAAGAAAAGTAAATGTCAGAGAACTCGGAATTGTAAAACTGTTGGTTTTCTTCACCTGAATTTATTTCGCTCCTATGAAGTTAGATCACTGTATACAACATAATATGGCTAAGATATATTTCAGAATCTCTATGAAAAATATACCTAATACCAACAAAAGCGAATATTTAGTAAGATTATATAGAACAGAGTATTTAACTCAACGAATGAGATGGAAAGCGCATTTCTTTTTGCGCAAGGAATATATATATATATATATATATATATATATATATATATATATATATATATATATAAACAAATACACAATGGCCTTTATTATAGTAGAGGCGATGGAATTAGCTAGAAAAATAATTAATGTCTTGATTTTTGAAAAAAATAAAGCAGTATCCGTTTTGCTAAGAGTCCAAAATGGCAAGTCTAATATTTGTTGTTTAAAATTATTTTAAAGCATTAATAGTTTTGTGGAAAAGAAAAAGAAAGGAAAAGAAAGGAAAAATAATGATAGACATAAAATAAACAAATCACTTAGAATTTCTAAGTTAAATTCACATATTGAAACAGTCGCACTCTAGTTTAATGGATGCATCAGCTGTTTGCTTATCACCAAGATGGAACTCTGATTCAAGTCAGTATTCCTTTAATGGCATCTGTCTCATTGCATTAGCGTGACCACTAAGCAAAATGTTTTATACAGAACAAACAAAAGCTGAACGATACAAACGAGCAGAAACTTTAATGGGGCGATTCATTGTTGTCTTTTCTACCGATTTGTTGTTTATTCAGTATTATGTTTCACCTTGATAGGTTTCCATCCAAGGCTAGAGAGTCCTGTCAATGATGGCAGTTAAATGGAAAAAGGGACCTTGCTTTCCCTCCTTTGACGTCTGTTAAACAAGAAGCCGTCGGAGCGGAACACACTTCTTGCAGAACGGATGAGCACGGTCCAACCATGTGGAGGCATAAAGTAGTGTTTCAGTTTTACTTCAGGGAGCATTTGTCAGTCAATTAAGTGCCATACGTGAAAGACGATTGGGCAATCATGTCTCGAAAGAGACATAACTGACTGGTCAGAAGATTATCCCGCAGTAGGTTGTCATTGCTTTCTGTGGTAGACTGGTTGCCAGCCAAGGCTATAGAACCCAATCTGTCCTGTTATTTAACCCATAACTGGAAGGAAGAGACGGATTAGTACCTTTCCCAAGGGTATTTTCGAGTAAGTGGATGCAATGAATTCAACTGGAATTTGAACTCGGCTCTCCGATTTGTCGTTCCGAGTCGATATCCACTGCACCACAACGCACTTGTAGAATTACTAAAACTCTGAGGCATTCTTTAAGTTTTAATGAAGAAAAATTAATCGGCAAGTTTGAAAATAGGAAAATAATAAAGAAGTCTCCTGAAATAAACATTTATTTTTAAGACATTGTATATTTAAGTCTATATGATATGTGTTGTGGTTAAAAGGATATCGGCTCGAAATAAAAAACCGGAGATCCGAGTTCGAAACTTAGTCAAATTCGTTTCATTCACTTACGCACAAATACCTTTGGTAGAGGTATTAATCCATATCTTCTCCCTCTAGTTACGGCTTAATTAACAGGACATATTGAGTTCTTTAACCATGCTTGACTACCGGTCTTCTTCTTCTTCTTCTTCTTCTTCTATGTGCCCTGTCCCTTCAGGACGTAGGCGATCATGGATCTCCACGTCTCCCTTATCCCTTGTGGCTCTTAGTATGTTTTCTTCTGTTGCTCCTGGCAACCCCCGTTCCGTCATCCACCTGATCAGACCCTGCAAATATGTTATCCGCTGCCTTCCTCTGTCTCTCCTTCCTTCTATCTGTCCAGTCAGTATCAGGTTCTCCAGGCTCTCCTTCCTCATTGCATGTCCCAGGAACTTCAGTTGTCTCTTCCTGATGCTCAGCATCAATTTCCTTTTTGTTGTCATTCTTTCTAACACCTCGTCGTTGCTTGTATGCTCAGTCCACGATATCCGTAGCATCCTTCTGTAGAACCACATTTCGGCCGCTTCCAGTTTTGTCCTCATTTTCGATGATATTGTCCAGCATTCACAGCCGTATTGAAGAACTGACATCACGTAGCAGTCCAGCACTCTTTTCTTCGTTTCTATTGAGATTTTCCTGTGTGTTAGTATTTTGCTCATCTTCTGGAACGCGTCCTTTGCCATGCCAATTCGCCTTCGGATCTCCGTGTTGCACTTTCCATCTCCTGTTAGAATACTTCCTAGGTACTTAAATTCTTGGACTTGTTTGATTCTGTTATCCCCCACCTGTATTTGGCATTTTCTGAGTGCATGGTTATCAGCAAAAGATACAACCGGTCTACTACGTAAAATAATGGCAACCTACTGCTGGAAAATATTCTACCCAGTCAGTCATGTCTCGAAATGGAGGTGATTGCATTAGCATGTATCATGTATGGCAAGTAACTGACTGATCTTGTGTGAAACCTGTGATTTGGCAATTGTTGAAGGCCTTATATGGGATAAACTGTTGTATCCCTTGAAGAGTTTACAAACAGACAAGGTGGTACTCGAGTAAAAGAACAGCAACAAGTGCGTAGATGAAAGGAGAGAGATGTATTGTAAAGACTGGGAATCTGGCAGCAAGCTAGTAATTACCGAAGCAAAACACAGGTATCTCCTCTGCTCACTATATATATAGTCAGTCCACATAGGCGATAGCGTGTGTGGAACATTCCATTACGATATAAACATACTCTCATTTCCTTATCAATACATTTAATATATAATCTATTTTGGCATTTAATGTTAGTAAGTGCAGAAAATCGTAATTCACAGAGGTACGATATTTTAATATTTAGGCTTTATATGCGATAAACATACTCTAATTTCCTCATCAATAATTTTAATATGGGATCTGTTCTAGCATCTCATGTTAGTAAGTACAGAAAATCGTAATTCAGAGATTTATGATATGGAAAATATAAAACAAAGTGCTTTACTGGGTATTGAAGAATATTCTTCTGTAATAGAAATGCGTAAATGATCAATAGCTACATTTGTAAGTTTAATACGCAAGACTGTTGTTATATACCGTTTTTGCTCCTGCTGCTTCTGGAACAATAATCATCTTGACAGATAAACGACAAACACAGAACAACGAGTATATAAAAATGTAATCTTATATATGTGTTTTCTTCGGTGCCGGTTGTGTGTAGATGAATGGTCAGAGATAAGTACGCACATACGAGGGAGTTGTCGCTAGTTATCTTCTCTTCTTGTTTGTGCTCTCTCTGAACCTCTAGATGTTCTGCTCTTTTGCCCGAAAGTCACCCGCTCTTATATAAGCTGAAATTCGTCGAATTTTGCTTAATTGCGTCATCTATGGAAAGGCTATCTATTAGATATTTTCGCCGATTATTGACTCTGGGCTAGATTCCTTTGACGACATCACATCCCGTCTGCCATTGTTTATAATTTCTAACCTTGAAAATGACCTCCCTGAAGAAACACACATTTGATGGTCATTGTTTCTGACGCCAAACACATTTCTGTCGGGTCACAGAAATAGATTACATTTCTGCCTTTGACGGAAATCATATTTCTGTGGATCATAAAAATATATTACACAATCAGAATATATAGTGAACAATCCCTCTTCCGTAAACCATCAATCAACGTCATCAGTCGAAACGTCAATTGACTTAGACATGGAAGCTATGTAGCTGACGTCTCTAACTTTTAAAAATATTTTTTCATGTAAAAATAATTTATGAATTACTCTGCTGTTAAACTTGGTGGGGCACCTTTTAGGTCATTTTAGTGAGCCCGGACTCACAGGCTGAGAAACGATGGGATAATGACTCGTATTATAAAATATACTTTCAGTTTGTAGAAAACAATCAGGACGTGAGTGTATACGCCCCGAAAAAAAATAGCTGTCATCGTTAATTCTAAGAAAGAATCAAAATTATAATTCTAACTTACCCTGTCCTCAGACCTCAAATGGAACCACTATATTAAATCCATAGCAAAATCTACTGCTAAGAAGATTGGGTCACTATGTCGATCCAGGATGTTTTTTCCGCCTGAATCCATCCTGCATATATACAAGTCAACCATCCGTCCGTGCATGGAGTACTGCTGCCATTTATGGTCAGGTGCCCCTGCCGTTCTCCTCAGTGTTCTTGACAAGCTCCAAGGGAGAGTCTGTAATGTGATAGGTACTGATCTGGCGACTCGACTGCAGCCACTTTCCCATCGTCGAAATGTGGCCTCCCTCTGTCTCTTCTATAAATACTTTCATGGCTTCTGCTCGGATGAGCTTAAGTCACTGATGCCTCCCCAACAGGTGTTTACCCGTGCAACCAGACTGGCAACTGGGTCCCACCCATTCACAGTCAGGTTAGCCAAATGCAGACGACAATTCTACTCCTGCAGCTTCTTCTCTCGCACTTCCCGCCTGTGGAACTCACTCCCGTTTCTTGCTTTCCTGACGGCTACAACCTCCAGAAATTTAAATGCAAAGTTAATACTCATCTACTAACCACTGGCCTCTAGCTCTCTCCCCTCCCCTGTATAAGCTTCACTTTCTCTCCGCCTATGTATCTGTCATTGCACCTGCTTTCTCAGCTTTCTATTGTTCCTTTCTAACTAGTTTGTACTCCTCACTCTTTTCTAATTAATCTTTTTACATTTATGTAGCCCCCTGCACATCAGTGGCGTTTCCGCCTTGCTCGGGGTGAAACGATTAAAAAAAAAATTTGTTAACAGTCAGACAATGCTGAATACCTATCGCCAGTGTATCGGGAAGATTATATCCCAGTGATAACCAAACATTTTCTTTAACAGAATCACCTTATTTGTTGATGAAGTAGCAATGTTTTCAAAAATTAAAATATGAAAATAAACTTACTTGCGTAAACGTAGTCATATTCAAGTTTTGAACCGATTTATTAGTATAAGAAAAGCTCCGTACTTACCTGAAAAGAAAAACAAACAGTAACAATTAATATATTTCAGTTTTACAAAATGAATTATCGATTATACATAAAAATTGACATAACAGTTGTTAACCAAATTAAATTTTTTAAATTTCATTGCGTCTAAGACCAAGCTGCTGTCTGTCAATCATCACAGGCAACCTCTCCTGCCTCCAATAAGCATGGACCAAGCGAGTCTCCACGAGAGCACTACACTGCGCCTCCTCGGCCTTACTCTCTCTTCTGATCTCAAGTGGAACCACTACATTGAGTCAATAGCTAAATCCACTGCTAGGAAGGTTAGATCCCTGTGTCCGGCCAGGATGTTTTTCTCGCCTGAAACCATCCTGCATATATACAAATCAATCATTTGTCTGTGAATGGAGTACTGCTGCCATATATGGTCAGGTGCCCCCGCTGTTCATCTCCGTGTTCTTGACAGGCTCCAAAGGAGAATCAGTCATATGATAGGTACCAACTTGGCGGCTCGACTATAGCCACTTTCCCACCGACGGGATATGGCTTCGATTTGTCAGTTCTATAAATACTTTCATGGTTTCTGCTCTAACGAACTTTAGTCACTGGTGCCTCTGCAACAGGTGTTTACTTGTGCAACCAGAATGGCAACTGGGTCTCACCCATTCACAGTTAGATCAACCAAATGCAGACGTCAATTCTACTCCTGCAGCTTCTCATCTCGCATTTCCCGCCTGTGGAACTCGCTTCCTTATTATTGCTTTCCTGATGGCTACAACCTCCAGGAAATTAAATGCAAGGTCAATACTCATCTCTTAACCACTTGACCCGAGTTCATTTTTCACTACCCTGTAGATCCTTTCCTTTCTCTCCACCTTTGTAACTGTCATCACACCTGTATTCCCTTCCTTCTCTTGCTCCTTTCTAACTGGTTCATCCTTCTCCTCACTTTCCTCTAATCTTTTTACTCTTATGTAGCTCCCTGCACATCAGTGGCGTTACCGCCTTGCTCGGGGCGATATGATTATATATATATATATATATATATATATATATATATATATATAATTCAATTTTTGCATTAGAACATGTAAATTACTGCAACAAAACTGTACATTTTGTTTCGACATTGAAAATCTCATCTGTATTTTTTTAACTGCCTAATGAGACAAAGATGAAAAAAATGTACAATTTTGTACTTCTTGTTCACATGGTCTAATTTCAAAATTTAATAATAAATATTTATTACTTTAGTTTCATATTGAGCTCTGTTTTAAACAAACATTTTGAAAGTTTAAATGTTATTCTTCATTCTTTTAAATTTGTATATATACATATATATATATATTGTAATTTTGTTGTTACAATGGTTTATAAAAGCATTATATCACTACACAAAAATTTTCCTGTTTCAGAACAATACTGTTTTAAGGATGTGCGTTGTGGTGCATTGGATATCGGCTCGGAACGAGAAATCGGGGAGTCGAGTTAGAATTCCAGCTGAATTCATTGCATTCATTTACGCGCAAATACCCTTGGGAAAGGTATTAATCCGCCTATTCCTTCCAGTTATGGGTTAAATAACAGGACAGATTGGGCTCTATAGCCTTGGTCGTCAACCAGTCTACCGCAGAAAGCAATGTCAACCTACTGCGGGATAATCTTCTGCCCAGTCAGTCATGTCTCTGTCGAGACATGGTCGCCCAATCCGTGTATCACGTATGGCACTGAACTGACTGACTGACTGGCTGTTTTTCTTCTGGCAATATTTTAGAATAACTGGGAAAGATGATTTATTTAGAAAAGTATTAGATGAATTTATGATTATTTAGAAAATTAGGGAGTGAAAGTTGGAGAATATGATTGTAGGTGTGTCCATATTGTTTAATCAAAGCTGAGAATTTAGTTGAACGGAAAAGAATAAGTGAAACACAAACTAAGAAAAAAACCTAAAATGCCTATTCAGTAATATATAGATCTCTACATCTAAGTTACTCCGACGGAACATTTATGATACCCAGAAAAATCATATCCATATCGTAAATACCGAAAAAGTGAAAATATACTCTTTCTTTCACTATACGGTCAATTTTTGTTCCACAGGAGTGACAGAGTGTAATCGATTCTTTTTTTTCCTTCAGATTATGTCATTTGCAGTTGTATGGGGTAATATGTAACTATTTTGAAGCTGTATGATTAAATTTGTTTGGCCTTGAAAAATATTGCATCATCCGTCATTGCATCCGATGTTTATCACGCCCAGACACTGTTGTCCTGACTGTTGATTATTTGTCCTACAGCCATAGTCTGCTGTGGACGTTAATCAAAGGAAGCTTACGAAAATTGTAACTCTGCACAAACACACTGGTAAGCCTTACAGAGAGATTGCGAATAGTGTTGCTGTCGGCCTTTCAACTGTCAGTCATATCATGAAGTCAAAGAAACAACCTGAATCCATCAGTTCGAAAAGTAAAAGAAAATGCGGTCGGAAGAGAAAACAATGCCAAGAGACGACGTATATGCGATCAGGGAAAGTATAAAAGGTTCTAGGAAGACATTCGTTTTGTTTCGATTAATTTACACAAGGGTGTACAAGCCCCAAGAGCCACTTGAGGTAGGGGGTTACAGTTTATGGGAATATGTGTGGAAGATAACGGTAAAACCTATACTTGAACAGGTTAAGATTGCTTTGATCGGGGAAGCATCCACTTGGGAGTCAAGTCTATGAAGGAGCGATTCGTAGGAAGAAGCTACTCGAGTGGAATTTACATCTTCTTGGTGGAATACGTAGGAGATTAGAGTGGTTTGTTACAATGTTCGTAATATTGCGTGCCTTGTCTCTTCAACGGTCACGACCAAGTTCTTTGTCATGACTGAGTCAATCGAAAATAAAACAGAGTAGAACACCTACTTTGGATGGTACAACTGCAAAAAGATTTGAGAAAAAGTAGCACAATTTTACATCGAGTACAAGGCCCAAGAGCCGCTCGACGTAGATGTTACAGGAAAAAATTCTAGGGATAAGTGGTGAGGATAATGATTGACTCTAGACTTGAACAGGTAAACATTTTAACGATCAGGGAGGTTTCTGGGTTATATGAAGAAGATGATGGTTAAACATAGACATGAGTAGGTTAAAATTGTAATAATCGAGGAAGGATTTTCTTAAGAGTCGGTTTCAAAAGAAAATTAGCAGAAAGAAGCGGTGTAGTGTTGCAAGTCTTAGCGCCGAAGGCTGGAACTGGTGGAATTCATCTGGACACCTTCCATGGAAATGAAACCATTTGCATTTTAAACATCGTCTCGACTACTGAGGTGAGTGCTAGAAAAGACGTGCCGTCGCCTGATCTGTATTGTCTGAAACCTAAGCGATTACATAAATCCTAACTGTACATATCACCATCATAAAACTTCCTCGTTTAAAGTTGGACGGTGGCCATATTAGGTAGTCGTGAGGAAAGACGTCTAATTGATAACAAAGCGTTCTGTGCATTGCTGCAGAGAGCGGTTCCCAGGGGTGAAGCAGACGGCTTACTGATAGCAACGGAAGAGCAAGAGGAGAAAAAAATATGATGGATGGCTGACTGTTCTAAGCTGATACTTACCGAATGTTTACGCACACAAGCAAAAAGGCTAGCTAAACTAATCAATTTACACTAAACAAAGACACAGTAATCCAAACACTGATTTGAACAAGAACTCAGTAACATTACAAAATAATCAAAGACTCTGAACGATTTGTTAATACTTTTTATATACAGGGTACGATGCGTAGAGTTCCACCATTATATATTTTTCTTTTGCGCATGCGCGTTTTTTGTTTTTCATTTTGTGGGCTGCACAGTATAAAAGATTCAATTGTACATCATCTGTGAGAAAAAGAGTGCCGTGACGCAACTCACTCTGCCAGAAATTTGGAAAAGATATTCTATACTACTTGTCATTCGGACCGGAAGCTCCAATACGAAAATTTCAGTGTTTGCGTGTCAACCTGAGGACAGGTGAATAGATTTGAAAAGAGTTGAATGAGTCTTATGGTGATTACGAAGGTACAGCATCTCGGAAAACTCTGAGCGTTGTGATAAGAAACAACTCCCAAATTTGTTGGTAAGGGTCTGAAACTCTTCAAGACGGAGTTCAGGCCGACATCAAGTGTTTTGAAACAGTAGTGCTGCTCTGGGTCAAGAGGATGGCTGCTGAAAGATCCTATTTTTGACAAAAGGACTCTTCACAAGGCCACACAAGCAGAGGAACGTAGCCATGGCGGTCAGACAATTTCTGTGACTTCATCACACCTTACATCTGACCACCTAATTTGCCAGATTTCTGCCGTCTTGATTATTATATGTTGAGCGAAAGCCAACAAAACTTCTTTTAATACTAAAATGAACTGAAGGCAACCATTATGGCAGCATTCATCAACTTAAACAAGGATACCAACCAAAAGAGTTGCAAGAGATTCTAAAGTCGTCTAGTATGCCGTGGTTGAAACTAATTGCGATTTCATTGAATACATTTACTCTTTAGTATTTAAAGATATTTTGTATAATTTTAGTAAACAGGGTGTTCCAATAACTTGGACCTATTTTAAATGTAAATTAATTTTAATTATCTAATGATTTTTTTTAAAAATTATTTAAAATTTAACAAGTTCGGTTTTTGAAAATTTAAGCCTTGGAAAAATTAACAATCGAACAACGTGGTAAAATTATCGAGGCCTGTTACAAAAATGGACGTTCAAACACAAGTACCCAGGCCGGATCATCTCTCGAAATATTGACATTATCAAAGGTGAATTTTTTGTCATTTTCAACGAAACATACATATATATGTATATGATTAATACTGAAACCTGCATATATATATATATATATATATATATATATATATATATGCATGTTTCTTTGAAAATTATAGACAAGATATCGTAATTGACTCTTGATAGTGGCTAAACGTATTGCAGAGAAAGCTTAAAAAAGCAAAGCCATTCGACAATTACTATATATATATATATTGATGCATGTTTCATTAAATAATACAGACAAGTTTTTGTCGATTTATTTTAAGTAAATTTTTTTTCATATCGTCTCATAAGCTTAATAGCATCATCGTTAAAAGAAGAAAGAACATCACAATATTTATACATGTTTTTTATTTAATCCTTTCTGAGCTTTCGGCTTACATCAGCCATTATCTAAGATGACAATTGTATTGAGTGCATTAAACAGTTCGTGAACGTACGATAGTAGTAGTCGACTATTTTGTTTGTATGGAAGATCTTCAAAGCAACGGCGAACACGTGCATACGTGCTGGAATCGAAAATAGCACTAAAGCTTGTGACGTCACACATGACCACGCGAGAGTGATGGCGAGAAGTATTAAGTATTGAAAGCCATTGGGATAACCAGTCTCTTCTGTTATCATTTGAGAATGTCGATGGAAATTTCGTATTTAATTTTGTTCAGGTTAGGTTTCAACTGTTTTATGGATATGGCGTCGAGTATTTTTAGTTTTTTTTATTGTTTTCATGTTTAAGTATAGTTGTGTTTTCGATGAGGATTTTCCGGAATTGTGTATATTGTGCCAGACCTTGTGAAATGCTTTGGAGATAGCCAGAGCAAAAGATATAGCATCGCCGTTTTTGTCAAGAGCCTGGTATATGTAAACAGTGATGGTCGTTAGCATGTCAGAGGTGGGCCTGGCTAAGCGAAAGCCATATTGCCTATCGGAGAATAGGCAGTGGGCTATGAGATGTTGAACCACTTCAGCATTGATGGTAACATCGCAGATATACAGATCTGTTTCGCTGTATCACAGCTCATCAGAACGGTTAGACTTCCGATTGCTTTTTAACCTAGGATTTAAACCCGACCGAATTGGCGTCAGTCAGCGATTCTACCTCTGAGTTATGCGTGCTCGGCAGAAGAAGGCATACTTTTTTAGCGTATGATGTATCATAAATCGATTTCAACCCAAACAAAGAAGTAATGTCACTAAGACACAAGGGGTTACTGTTTATGAAAGCACACTCCACCCACGTCTATTGAACAGGTGAAGAGGCTTATCCCTTGTTTCCTGTTTAGGATGCGGTTTCCGGTTTTTCTCTTTTCTAATCTTCTCACTGTTTTTTCAATTGGAGTAGATAGACTAAACTATCGCCCGGTTCACACTCCACCCACGTCTATTGAACAGGTGAAGAGGCTTATCTCTTGTTTCCTGTTTAGGATGCGGTTTCCGGTTTTTCTTTTCTAATCTTCTCACTTTTTTCAATTGGAGTAGATAGACTAAATTATCGCCCGGTTCACACTCCTCCCACGTCTATTGAACAGGTGAAGAGGCTTATCCCTTGTTTCCTGTTTAGGATGCGGTTTCCGGTTTTTCTCTTTTCTAATCTTCTCACTCTTATGTAGCCCCCTGCACATCAGTGGCGTTACCGCCTTGCTTGGGGTGATATGATTAAAAAAAAAAAAAAAAAAAAAATGACTAAAGGAAACATTACTAATTTGCAAGAACAAACAATAATATTCAAGAATACAGTAAATAACGATTAATATAGCATTTAAATTTTAGTCTAAAGAGAGTCCCTTGAGAGAAAGCGCGAAAAAAGGAACTGTTATCATAGAACTTACGGTTGAATCTAGCCAACTCAATTGTATATTTGTGAGACATTGCTGCTAGTCTAGTACAAGGTTTAAATTCATAAACCATATCGACATAAATTCCCAGCATTTTTTTCTCAATTTTTAAAAATGTTGCTTTTATAAGGGGGTTGGGTTCTATTCATGGTAAAGCATATCTATGTGAAATCCTCTGTTTTTTTTTATTTTGTTTTACTTTTTTAAAATTTTTTATAATCGTATCTCACGAAGCATGGCAGAACTGTCATTAGTGCGCAGGGGTTACATAATAGGAGAGCGAAGGGAGAGGAGGACAGGTCATAGTAGGTGTCGGTAAATGCGTAGGAGAAGGACGGGTACACTGGTGTGAAGAGAGCTGCGTGAGAAGATAAGTGTAAAATGAGAAGAAGGGTGAGAATCAAGAGACAAAAGATGACAATTAATGTTGCATTTAAAATCTTGGAGATTGTAGCAATCAGGGAAAGAATACAGAAGGGAGTTCCATCGGCAGGAAATGCAAGGGAAGAAGCTGATAGAGTAGAATGCCAGTCTAATAGCTCGAGTAAATTCGAGAACCCCAAGGTGAACAGTAAGGGAGCCCGACCAGACATGAAAGCAGTATTCAATGCATGGGCGAATGGTAGACCCGACATTCTTAGCAGTAGATTTAGCTATTATTTCAGTGTCAGTCAGTTAAGTGCCATACGTGATACACGCTTGGACGATCATGTCCCGAAAGAGACATGACTGACTAGGCAGAAGATTATCCCGCAGTAGGTTGCTATTGCTTTCTGCGGTAGACTGGTTGCCATCCAAGGCTATAGAACCCAATATGTCCTGTTATTTAACCCATAACTGGAAGGAAGAGACGGATTAGTACCTTTCCCAAGGGTATTTGTGCGTAAGTGGAGGCAATGAATTCAACTGAAATTTGAACTCTGCTCCCCGATTTCTCGTTCCGAGCCGATATCCAATGCACCACAACGTACATCAGTGTAGTTGTTTCAATTAAGGTCAGCTGAGAGAGTGAGACTGAGGAGGCGTAGTGTATTGCTCTCAGGGAGTCTGGCGTGATACCTGCTGATGGTGGGTAGGAAAGATTGTCTCTAGTAGTTAAGGAAAGATGCTTCGTTTTGGAAGCATTAATGTTTACGAGCTATTTCTTACCTCAGCCTACCACTGGTTGGAGGTCCTTTCCGAGACAGTAGCAAGGGTTGCTTTGTCTACATTGGCTGATTTTTTAGCAAGTCGGGAGTAAACGGTGGTGTCGTCAGCGTAGATGCCTATTTGAGACCTGATTACACCAGGGAGATTGTTGATGAAAATCAGAAAAGGCGTAACCTAGGATAGAGCCCTGTGGACACTCGCGTTCGTATAGTAGGAGCTGGATCCGTTCAATACGATCTTCATTACGCAATTCGATAGGAATGATTTAATTAAATCAAACAAACGTCCAGATACACCATAGCCCTGTAGTTTGCGCAGAAGGCCAACGTGCCAGACCTTGTGAAATGCTTTGGAGATAGCCAGAGCAAAAGATATAGCATCGCCGTTTTTGTCAAGAGCCTGGTATATGTATACAGTGATGGTCGTTAGCATGTCAGAGGTGGGCCTGGCTAAGCGAAAGCCATATTGCCTATCGGAGAATAGGCAGTGGGCTATGAGATGTTGAACCACTTCAGCATTGATGATGACCTCGAACACTTTGACAAAATCGTTAGGAGGCTGATACGGCGATAAATGGATGGGTCTGAGAATTCTCCCGAGTTCTTAAAAAAAGGAACCACAGACGAAGACTTTCAGCAGGCCAGAAAGCCAGATGCAGAGAGACAGTATGTAGAAATTGGAGAAGACAGAGGACAGTTCAGAGGCACATTTCTTTCAAACGATGACTGGGATTCCGTCACCTTCGTTCGCCTTATGAAGGTCAAGTTTTGAAATTATTTTAGAAACCAGTGAGGGTGTAATATAAACGTCACTCAGTTAAGCGTCAGTTCTAGGTGGAAAGTAGGGTGCAGATATTCCAGACGAATTAAGAGACGAGTTAGAGAAAAATCTGCGAGCAAAGCACTCAGCCTTGTCTGCTGTAGCTGTGAGGACCTCATTTGTCTTTATTAAAGGTAGAATGGAAGGTACCCGCCAGTAGTTTTGGGGCAAAAATTGCGCGCTGCTATACGTTGCTTCATTCTGTCGGGAAACGGCAGCTTAGCGTCATTGAAGATCCTTTTACAGTCATTACGAACAGAGGTAAATAGACGCCTGTTATGGTCAGACACGTGGCTCCACTAAAGCCGGCAGTAGTGATTTCTGTGGGCTGTGGCGGCTAAAATGGCGGAGAAGAGCCGGTGGGGGCGAATGGCGTTTAAGGTGAAACTTCCTGGCTGGGATGAAAGCATCAATGCCAGCTTTCCTCCAGCAGGAGACCTCAGAAGCACAGTCTTCAATGTCGCGACTAAACAGAAAATCTCGTAGAGCCTCCCAGTCAGCCCTTTGATAGCGGTAAGAGATTCTGCTGGTCGAAGGTTCCTTAGGGGAAGGGGAGTGGAGAGAAATACTAGCAGAAAACACAGCGTCATCAGTGTTGCCAAAAGGGCAAAGCTGCATCACATAGCATGAGTCAGGGATAGAAGTGAAGAAGAGACCTAGTCAAGAGGCGTGTCCTTCACGCACACTGGGGAAATGTGTGGGGAAGTCTACCACTTGTGTCAGAGAATGGGTGATTGCAAAGTTCAGGGTGTGGATGCCAGTAAGATCAGTAATAGGGTTTTCCATCCAATTGGCATGGTGGGCATTGAAGTGACCGAACACAAATATATTGGCAAACGGGTGCGAAGCGATGGCCTTATCTATATTATCAGATATACTGTCCAGCAAGGAACAGTCGGGAGAGGAAGGGGACTGATAGAGAAAGAAAAGATATCTAACAGTTTAGTAGAGCGAGATGGAGTTAAATGTATGGGTGGTCAGGAGATTCAAGAGAAACCTCCTTTGCCAGAGGCAGATGTTTGCTGATATAGACTACCAGGCCATGAGGTTCTTCCTAGGAGAGGAAGGCAATCTGGGTTCGAGAAATCAGAGGAGAGGATTGAGGGGTTCAGGTTAGTTTCAGAGAGATATGGAGACTTTTCGTGGAAGAAAGCTTCCACAGTGCAAAAGTTGGTATGAATACACGGATGTTAGTCAAGAAAATGTTGAGGGGTTTAGGTGATTTTTGTGGGGCTGGTTTCGCATTGTATTAGTTGTGTTTATTCGTAGTTATTTTTTGTAAGGCGAGGCCTCGAGTAGTGGTAGAATACGGTCATCAACTACGACATGTGTAGAAAGAGAACTGGTGTAGACTGCAGCATAGTTAGCAGTGATACCCATCCATGCACGTCATGGCGCTACAAGAACCCCGATATTATGCAACTGTGGATCAGAGTAGCAGCTCAAGACGCTACGAAAGAGTTAGGACTCCTAACTACGAGTCGGAAGCAAAAGCCAGAAAACTGCCAAATCGTTACCGTCAGTATGGAGAGCCGTTGCCACCGTTCAACCACATCGTAGAAAAATTGCAAAAACTCCACTTTTGAGTCCTAAGTAGAGAGAAAAAGAGTGAGCCGAGCACCCGTTCCTGAAGAGGTAACAAAGGATGAGCCTCTAATCTTGATAATTAAGAGGGTTGAGTATGAACTGGGCGATAGTATGGTCTATCTGCTCTAATTTAAAAATATATATATATATAAAATATATATCTAAACTTATTTATGAATGGAACTTTGTCTGTGTGTGTATGTGTGTGTATGTGTGTGTGTATAGACTCTGAAACGGCTGTACCGATTTTCTTGAAAATTTACACAGTTGTACTATAAGCGTCAGCGAATGTTCTTAGCTAGGTTTTGTGTCGAGATACCCCCGATAAATATCGAAAATTGATAATCGAAAAAATCGGGTCATAGAAGGAGTGTTCTGATTTTAATCAAATTTGATACACTCATAGAAAAAGACATAAGAAATGATATTCAGAAGTTTCAAGGTTGCAGTTCTTACAATAGTGCAGAAAATTGATAATATATATATATATATATATATATATATATATATATATATATATATATATAAGGCAAGGTGTTTGTGTGTGTGTCTGTTTATCTATCTGTATGTCCTTTATACAAATCAACAATTTTTATCCGATTCTCACCAAACTTCACACAAATATTGTTTAGGCTGAGTCTGAGCTCCAGGGCCATGGATTAGTTTTAAAGCTTTCGGGCTATACTGCTAGGAGTAAATACATAATAGAATAAAATAAGGCGGTTAATTTCTATTAATCATAGAGCATATTTACCTAAAATCCCCTTTTTTATTTTAATTTTCTATTTTCTTTCATTTTAATTTTATAAGGTGGTTCGGTTCTATTAATGGTAAAGCATATATCCATGAAATCCCCTGTTTTTGCATTGAATTTTATTTTACGTTTATAAGATGGTTAGGTTCTGTTTATTGTAAAACATGCATACGTTAAATCTTCTGTTTTCGTTTATTTTGTTTTTTTTCTATCTTTGCATTTACTGCCTCCTCTTATCTCGAATTTAATTAAAATGAGTTCTTTTTATTTTAATTTATTCTTGTTGTAAATCAGTGTAAATAATGTGGTCATGCCCCGACATTATGTTTAGGTGCTACGTGCCTTTTTTTTTTTTTTTTTGTATTTTTGTCATATTTTGATCTCTTGCAAGAAGCGGGTAAGGTCTGCTTAGATATTTTCATTAAACTGACGACAAAATAATGGCTGAATATATTTCGAACATTTTTCCCCTTTTTTTCTCTCTGTTCATTCTGCATCCCTTCTTTCATTCTTCTTCTGTATGTGCCGTGTTCTTTCAGAACGTAGGTGTTCATGGACCTCCACTTATCACTATCCCTTGTCGCTTTTAACATTTTTCCTGATGGTATCTCTCCCAAACCCTGCTCCGCCATCCACTTGCTCATGCCTATCATTGCTTTCCTCTACATCTTAGTTTGAGTTTGAGTTTCGTTTAACGGCATATCAACCTCTCTGGGTTATCTAATGCCAAAAAGATAGGGTTTTAAGATATTTTTTTAATGTTCGGTTATAGTGAGATGGTTGAGTTAGTCAGATTTTGATGAAATATTTATTATTATTTTAGAAAACTGAACTGTTTTCCAGTTTTGTATTTAAAAATGTATTTCTGGTAATAATTTTTTCCTTCAAAAATGTATATTTTTCTATAAAAGTATTTTTATGTATATAATTCTAAAAAAGACTATTTGTATACTTTTACAGGAGATGAACTATTTTCCCATAGTTGGGACCCTAACAGGTGCTACCAACCCGGGTCAGGGTGAACCTGGGAACAACAGCAACTAAGAGGTGGTTCTATGTTTCTCACAACCTCCGAATCAGAGGCTTTGCTGCCGGATGTAGTTTATTATCATACCCAGGACAACACCTACACCTCTATCTCTCTATCCGTCCCGTGAGTAATAGATTCTCCAAGCCTCTCTTCCTCATTATGTGTGCCAGAAACTTTAGCTATCTCTTCCTGATGTTCAGTATAAGTTTTCTTTTCGATTTCATAATTTCCAAAACCTTGTCGTTTCTCACATGTTCGGTCCAAGGTATCCTTAGCATCCTTCTGTAGAACTACATTTCTGCTGCTTTCAGTCTCTTCTTTACCTTTGAGGAGATCGTCCTGTATTCACAGTCATATCAATCAGTCTTTTAAGTACCCTACGTGATACACGCTTGGACGATCATGTCTCGAAAGAGACATGACTGACTTGGCAGAAGATTATCCCGCAGTAGGTTGCCATTACTTTCTGCGGTAGACTGTAGATATGCTTTACCACGAATAGAACCTAACCGCCTCATAAAAGTAAAAAAAAAACAAAAAAAAAAGGGGATTGCACGTAGATATGTTTTATTTGCCTCTGCTCGCAATGAGTGTAATAGGATCCTCAATGAGGCTAAACTGCGCATGGCAGTGCGAATGTTTGGCTATAGAACCCAATCTGTCCTGTTATTTAACCCATAAGTGGAGGGAAGAGACGGGTTAATACTTTTCCCAAGGATATTAGCGCGTAATTGAATGCAAGGAATCCAACTGGTATCGAACTTGGGTTCCCGAGTTCTTGTTCCGAGTCGATATCCACTGCACCACAACGTACATCCCGATACCCCATGATTGTCCAGTGCTCTTTTTTTCCTTTCTAACGAACACTTCCTGTCCCTCTTTCTTCATTACAAAGTTCAAATCTTAAAATAGAACGTTTGTTTTCTAAACGACTGCATCTATGGAACTTTTGTTTAAAAAATGTCTATACCCGGTAAAGTGAAATGTTAAGGTTAAACACTGTGGAGAAAGGAATATATATTTTATTTATTTATTATTCCGGCAGATATTTCAGTAATTTTTTTTTTTTTTTTTTTTTAGTAGGCTTTACGCTTATTTATTAAACACGAGGGTGATTTATTTTCATCTACCGGCCTGGATATTCGAGAAATCTCATTAAAAAATATGCCCTCACTGGCTGAATACATTTCTCGAATATTCAGGCAGATAAATATAAATAAATATACTGTTTAATAAATAAGCAGAGCATCTTCTCAAATATGGGTACCCACTAAAAACATATGCGCTCTCCGACAGTATTCGAACCTGTGTTTTCTTAGAGTAAACAGCCATTACTTCATGAAATAGATATATCACCCTAAATTCGTATCCTAACGCAAACAAATCGATTTGTGAAGAAAGAGATGCTTTTATTTATTTAAACATTTAATACTTATTTTTCATTTTTATTTTGATTATTGTTCACTCAATGCTATGCGAACACTAATGGTAATATTTTCTTTATAAGGAAACATTCGGCATTTATTGTCCGAGAAGTCAGTGTTACCAAAGTTCCGTTTGTTTTCACTTCCTGGCCATCGTGCGTGGATCAAAGTGCAGTATCTTCCTTCGGGCGGATAAACTACATTTTATCTCTCTCCCTAACATCTGTGGGTAAATATCAGGACAGACTGGGTTCCCTAACCTTGGTTGGTTGGCAACCGGTCTACCGCGGGAAAATCTTTACCTCACATGCGGTTGGGGACTGCTTGTGGAGCCAAAAAAATAGCATGAAACTTCTAGGGTAAGAACTCAACTCAACCCGCTCATCGTGAATACCGCCAATAGTAAAAGTAAGCAATTTAGATCGAGTCGCTTGCTTGATTTTGTTTCGTAGTATATCCACCTCTGTACCGAAATCTAAATATTTTTTACCCAATTTTATGGCTGCAGCTACATATATTCTGAACGCTATTTTAAGTCTTTAACTACAGAAACGTTGTACATAAATTAATTCTTTCAATTCTTTTAAGCGCGCACCCAAAACATAGACGAACTAAGTGTGTCTATATGCTTTCCATGCGCTTAACACACATTATTTTCGCTTACATATACTTACATTCATAATAAACATCTAATGTTTTTATTACTCATTGGCACACACACTTAAACAGACACAAGTTTCTTTTTCTTCTACATTTAATATTGATCCATTGCTTTATCACACGTTATGACACCCATACCGCCGTAAATTAATCGCACCTGAGTCTGTAGCTATTCGCTTCCGCTCCTCCCCCAGGTAATCGAAGATGTCAGATGATCAGTCAAAAATCCTCTACTTTCTCTGCCACGTTGTGATTTCTTTGTGATTTCTTATCTCAGAGAACCCAAGGAAAAAGGGGCAATTGTCTCCGCGTTGCAATTCTTGACAACTGAAAACAAGAGGTGGTTGGGTGCACATGCAGAATAAATGAAAATAGGTAACAGTATTTACATTATTCGGACTATTGTCTTCATCTTTGTTGGTATTTGTGCGATGTTTCGGCCGTTGCACGCTACGGCGTTCTTCAGGTGCTAGGTATTTCGAAATAGGAAATAGGCAAGAACAAAAAAAATAACAAGGCAGTAGTGAAGGCCAATTTATGCGGACTAATGATTATATTGAGATTCTCTGTACATTAAAAGAGAGAGAACAATAAAAAAAAATTAAGAACCAAAAATAAAATGCAATTCAACATTTTCAGTGTTCACAATCTATTGCGGCTACTAAGTTGTTATTATATTAATCATGACGAGAACAATAGTTTGAAATAATTTAAAAATTACTCATCTCAGAAATAAATGCAAAAAAGAGTATAAGACATGTTGATTGCATCATGCAATCTATGGCTTACAATTTTCATTGAAGGTTGATAAAAGCCATTTAATATTTGTAGATCGTTAGAATTTCAGCGAGATAATAATTCTTTCGTGATGCAAGTCTTACTAATTAATCCATGGCTGTGGGAGATGATGTAGATCTTCTTCCAAGGATATTTGTGCTGCAAAGCGTGTAACTTTCTCAAGTGAATAACCCAATGGGAATTAGAACTCAGTTCCCCGATTAACGATTCCAAGATATTATCCATAACAACAGCCGCACACCCAAGCTTACAGCACCTGTTATTCCTTAGCGGTCACCCATCGATGTACTGACAAGGCTCGATGTTGCTTAACTTCAGTGATCGTACGAGAATTGGTTTCAACATAATGTGGCCGTAAGCTCATTATGCTACCCGCACATGCAAGCTTACAGCACTTGATATTCTCAAGTTGTCACCCATTTATGTACTGACCAGGCTCAATGTCGCTTAACTTCGCTGATCGTACAGGAATCGGATTCAACGTGATGTAGCTGTAATCCTATAAAACGTCTGCAGCGGAATGTTGGATGTGGTCACTAGTAAAATGTAATATTAACCGATTCCTTATAAGGAAACATTCATAAGTCATTCACTGAACAACGAGTGATATTTCTAAAATGTTTTTCTTAAAACAATTTTTCAAGAAAATAGATTTCTCAAGTCCAGTAGTTCTCATAGGATATTTCATTATTGATGGGGTTTCCTTCCTAACATTTTATTTAAAGTAGTGTGGAATATCAACATCTCAATTTTCAGAATAATAGATTTCTCACGTCCAGTATCTCTTATGGCGCTTTCCAGAATTGATAGAGGTTTTCTTCCTAACTTTTTATTTGAAGTAGTGTGGAATGCCAACATCTTAATAGGTTTCTCAAGTCCAATAGCTTTTATCGTTTTTTCTAGTAATGATGGCGGTTTCCTTCTTAACTTTTTATTTGAAGTTGTTTGGAATTCCAACACCTTGATTTTCAGGAAATTAGTTTTATCAAATCCTGTGGCTTTTATCGCTCTTTGAAGGATTGATGGTGGTTTCCTTCCTAATCTTTTATTTGAAGTAGTGTGGAATGTCAACATCTTGATTTTTAAGTAAATAGCTTTCTTAAGTCGAGTAGCATTTATTTATAGCTCTTTTCATTATTGATAGGGCTTTCCTTTCTAACATTTTATTTGAAGTAGTGTGGAATGTCAACATCTTGATTTTCAGGAAAATAAGTTTCTCAGATCCAGTGGCTTTTATTACTCATTCCAATATTGGTGGGGTTTCCTTCCTAACTTTTATTTAAAGTAGTGTAGAATGTCAACATCTTGATTTTTAGGAAAATAAGTTTCTCAATAGCTCTCGTCGCTATTTTTAGTATTGATGGGAGTTTCCTTCCTAACATTTTAGCTGAAGTAGTGTGGAATGGGATGTGCGTAGTGGTGCAGTGGATATCGGCTCGGAACGAGAAATCGGGGACCGAGTTCGAATTCCAGTTGAATTCATTGCATTCACTTACTCGAAAATACCCTTGGGAAAGGTACTAATGTAATATAATAATCTGGCCTCACCCGAAGATGGAAGTGAGGAAGCGGGGGCGTTTTCCGGCCGTTGAAAGGAACGGATGGTTGTTTGACCTTATTTCCGGCAGTAGCGGAAATGGCCACAAGAGGCAGACAGAACAGGTGTCTCTGAGAATTTACGTAGGCGTCGTGTAGGCGTCGCGGATCGAGGCAAATCCCGGAAGAAACAAGTTCCGGTTTTGGAAGATATAAAAAGACCTCGAAAACAGAAGTCGAAGAAGAAGCTAGAAGAGTCAGAGTCAGTCAGAGTCAGTCAGTCTCGACAGGCAGTCTAGGCAGAGGGACGTAGAGAACAGATACGACGACACCCCCCCCCGTCACCCTGTCAACCCTTAGAGGCGCGCTCCCTCAACTCTCTGTTCACTAGGCCACACGGTCCATCGTTCATTAATAAAAATATCACTGATATATTTTTATATACACCCGTGTTTGTTTGTGGCCTTGGACCAGACAGTTAAATATACAACACTAATCCGTCTCTTCCTTCAAGTTATGGGTTAAATAACAGGACAGATTGGGTTCTAAAGCCTTGGCTGGCAATGGCAGACTACTGCGGGATAATCTTCTGCCCAGTCAGTCATGTTTCTTTCGACACATGATCGCCCAAGCGTGTTTCACGTATGGCACTTAACTGATTGACCGAGTGTGGAATGTCAATATTTTGATTGAATCATTATTTCTTCTCAGAGTTAGATATTCTTACAGTTCTTGTTTCGTAATTCTATATCCTTAGTCTCTAATATTTGAAGAGGAGGGATCTCACTTAAACAGGTTTCATATGACTAAATATGCTATATATATATATATATATGTGTGTGTGTGTGCTCAATTTATTCACAAATACCATTCGCAAATGAAAATAGCCAGTTTTCAAATATTTTTCAGGAGATTTGGGTTCCCAAATCCAGAATGATCTTTGTCAAAACCCTTGATGCTATTTCCCTACATAAACATGAGTATAAAAACCATTTTCAAAAACTGAGCTATCCATGGATAAAAAAAAAGGTTCAATATGTTTTTGGAAAATGCTTTTATTTATTTATTTTATTTTATTTATTTATTTATTTTATCATTTTTTTTTTTTTTGGCAATATGATGCCTTTCCTTTACAAGAATTGTGTCTGTCGTCTTTTGTATAGCGACGCTAATTTTGACTTCGCGGTTGGAATGAGTAGGAATTATGGGAAATTAAGCCATTTTAACGTGTGCTTTATTTGCATTCAGCGAGTGAATTCCAGCTTTACAAAACTCTTAATTACGAATTTTGCAGTAAGCATCCTGCTTTCGATTACAAAATGCCCAATTAATATTGATCAAAGATTATTAATATCATTGAAAGAAGTTACGAACACCCATTAAGTCTGTGACTTCACAGTCCCCAGAGAAAACATAAAAAATAAAATCAAAAGAATGTTGGGTATTTTGAAAGAAAGAAGTCAAACTTAGACGCAATATGCATGAAACGAAAGGCTAAATATAATCAGGGGAGTTAACTCGCTATAGTTGATTTTTTTTTTTTTTAACGGCGGACAGATCAAATTGTCCGAAATAAAGTATCGTCTGCTTTTTATGCTTATTAGGCACCGTTATGGTTCTATTATACAGTTTCCTTTCAAAAATTCCTTTCAGCATCTTTATTGAGATTTGTTTTAAATATTCATGATCATCCCTCTTTGACACGATGAAGATCTAGAAAAATGAATAATTCTTGTCTGCGGACATATTTAGATGAATGTGCTAATTTTTTAAGAATTTATTCATGTTATATTAGACGCGCAATTTTTATTTTTTTTTAAATTGATTAATTCCTATTTTAAAAAATAAAATTTTGATTTGGAAAACATGAAACGGAAAGATATTCTAGCTGAACAACAATAAGGAATTTTGGAATGAAGACCGCTTCGCGAGCAGTCTTCTTTTATGACTATGAAGCACTATCGTTTATTAAGTTAATAGGAAATTTGATGATTAATATATGATAGGAGAGACTTAGATGAAAATTTATTTATTTCTCTATATGGACGAGTGTAGCTGTATTTTACAACTAGTGTTTTAATCTAACAATGGAATTCACTTGGCCTCAGCTGTGTACATTGTTCTATTTAATCGGTATGAACCAACCAGTTAAGTGTTATATGTAATTCACGCTTGCACGATCTTGCTCGAAAGAGACATGACTGACTAGGAAAAAGTTTTCCTGCAGTAGGTTGCAATTACTTTTTGCAGTAGATTAGTTGCCAACCAAGGCTATAAAACCCAATCTGCCCTGTTATCTGACCAACAGCTTGGGAAAGAAATGGATTAATACATTTCACAAATGTATTTGTGCGTAAGTGAATGCAACGAATTCAACAGGAATTCGAATTCGGCTCATGCATACAAGGTAGTAAAGCCACTAAGACACAAAACGTTACAGGGTGTAGAAGAATTAGAAAAAAGAAACATTAATAACGAGCGAGAAGAGGAAAGAATAATCAGGAGAACAGTATATAGCGATTGACATTGCATTTGAATTTTTGCAGATTAAATTTGGCTGGAAAGCATGAAACATGAAGAGTGTTCCACAACCGAGAAGTACGAGAAAAAAAAATATTAGCATAGAACTTACGGTTGCATCTAGCCAACTCAACTGTACAGTGATGAAATCTCGACGCCGGTCAAGTTAGTCAGTTAAGTGCCATACGTGATACTCGTTTTGGGCGATCATGTCTCGAAAGAGACATCACTGACTGGACAGAACATTATCCCGCAGAAAGTTGCCATTGCTTTCTGCGGTAGAAAGGTTGCCAGCCAAGGCTATAGAATCCAACCAGTCCTGTTATTTAACCCATAACTGAAGGGAAGAGACAGATTTAAGACCTTTCCCAAGAGTATTTGTGAATGCAAGGAATTCAACTGGAATTTGAACTCGGCACCCCTATTTGTCGTTCCGAGTCGATATCCACTGCACTACAACGCACATCCAGTCAAGTACTGCGCTTAAATTAAAAATTTAGGTACCATAGTTTTGTGTCGTGGCTCGCACCATGTGACACCCGATTGCCCAGATGTATAAAAGACAATGTGTGTTTAGCACGGGGTGTTGTCGTTATCACAGACTTCGTGAAGTAACACCTACTACTGCGAGAGACTGTAAGTAGTGTATAAACCTCTTGGTTGTACCACTCTGGTAATAAAGTAGTTTATCTACATTTCACTGTGTATCTCTGCATTCCACGATACAACACAGAGATAAGAGCTCATTCGAATAATTACCATGAAAATATTTGAAGAAAAGATATAGAGGCAACTTTATGGTAGTGGGAAAATGACTTTTATTTTTTATTAAGTGGCTCAAGGTAAATAACAGGGGCACCAGACCATTTTTTTTTATTTTATAAGCGTTTCACCCCGAGCAAGGCATGTCACTGCCACTACTGTGCAGAGGGCTACGTAGAGTGGAGAAAGGCTGATTAAATATAGGAAATAACAGAGGGTGGGTGATAGGCGGGTGAGGATACCGAGAATGAGGGTTGGGTAGATGAGAGTGTTGTGAGAATAGTTGGGAGTTAGTGTGATAGGAGGTGTCTATTGACCCTACATTTAAACACCTGGAGATTGTAACTGTCGGGAAAGCAGACTTGTGGAAGGGAGTTCCACAGGCGGGAAGCGCGAGAAAAGAAGCTGTTGGAGTAGAATTTACGGTTACATCTTATTTGTTTAACTGTAAAAGGGTGGGACCTAGTTGCTAATCTAGTATCTCGTGTAAATTCGTGCTTAGGCGGCACCAGTGATCTAAGCTCATCGGAGCAGGAGCCATGAAAGTACTTGTAGAAGAGGCACAGGGAAGCTACATCACGACGGTGTGAGAGCGGCTGCAGCCGGTCTGCCAAGTCAGTATCAACCACGTTACAGATCCTCCTTTGTATTTTGCCAAGAAGCCCAAGGAGAGCAGCAGGGGCACCCGACCAGATATGGCAGCAATATTCAATACACGGGCGGATGGTAGATTTGTATATGTGCAGAATATGGGCGAGTAGTAAACTTATAGATATGTAAGATAGATTCATCGGAGAAGATTGTCTAGCACAACACAATGAACCAATATTATTAACAACAGGCATGGATTCAATATTTTCTCTCAACTTCATGTTAGCTGAAAACTTAACGTTTGTGTCACCTCGTGAGAGAATTTACCTCCGCTATGAAAAAAATCGCATAACTGTCAACATCTATTATCTGTAAAGGAATATTACACAGTACGTTTATTTATTTGTTTTTATTGCAGACACACGAAAGAAAACAAAACCAAAAATGCAAACGCCACCACAAAGTAAATGCGATTCAGTAATACACAACATCTGCTAAAAAATGTATGCACACTTCAGGAAAGGAAACATATGTATAGATATTGTAATACTAAATTCACGAGATTAATACAAATTATCTTTCGACTCTAGAATAACTAGAGGTGCTCAAAATAGTGGACTTTAGCTTCCGGACATTTATTTGTACAGAGAACTATTCAGTCAGTCAGTTAATTGCCATACGTAAAACACGCTTGGGCGATCATGTCTCGAAAGAGAGATGACGGACTGGGCAGAAGAATATCCCGTAGTAGGTTACCATTGCTTTCTGCGGTAGACTGGTTGCCAGCCAAGGCTATAGAACCCAATCTGTCCTGTTATTTAACCCATAACTGGAAGGAAGAGACGGATTAATACCTTTACCAATAGTATTGTTGCGTAAGTGAATGCAATGAATTCAACTGGAATTCGAACGCGGCTCCCCGATTTCTCGTTCCGAGCCGACATCCACTGCACCACAACGCACATAGAGAACTATTACTTGGTCAAATTTGGCCAAAGTTTCCAGCGAGGTTCCGAGAATGAGCTTTGTCAACATGCTCGCTTTCTTTATCTCTCTCTCTCTTTATCTCTCTCTCTCACTGGGTGCCCCTTTTGATCAGAAAGTTACACGTCACCTCGATGTGATGTAATGGTTAGAAAGCTTGTCGTGCTAAGTCAATTACGACTGAGTAGTGAATGAGATCCTCACTGGGTGCTACATAATGTTGGCCTTGTGTCACATCTACGTCATACCATAAAAGGTGAATTATCAGAATAGAAGATCTGACGGAGTCAAAAGAACAGCTCACATGAGATCCTCGAAAATGGCAGAAATGTACTTACATATGGCACAAGGTCAATATTATGGGGCACCTAGTAAGCATTGAAGACACTTTTCCGTCGTAACTGATCTAGCGATGCAAGCTTGGTAACCATTACACCAGGTCGAAGTGTTCATAATATTTTTCTAAGCGTAGATTAGATGTGCAAAGTTCAAAAGTGTGGAGCACCCAGTGCAAATCGAACACTTCTCAGTCGTAACTGCTCTATTGAGACAAGCTTGTTAACCATTACACCACGTCGATGGGTCCGACTAATTTTTAATGATGAATACTAAAGAGATTTACATTCGAGCGTGAGCGAATATGTAAAACAAACTAGTGGAAAAACAAAACAATGAAAGAAACTCCCTAAAGACGGTAGAATTTGGTGCTGGGCATGTAATGGTAAACATTTTGTTTAGCGAAAGTTATATTAGATTCATAACCGATGGCAGACTACGGTGATGGGGGATTTTTCAAACATGCCGGTCTTCTTTTCACACTTACCATGCAGCAAAATGTTCCTTGGAATGAAGACGTTCAACTTTTGGAAAAATTCCCAGCACAATGTTCTGGTCTCAGTATAATTAAATCATTGTGAAGAGTCTGAAGTAACAAGCGCTCCGACGAAAACTACGCAATCTCCAAGAACTTTGGCATAAATGCCCGGAAGAATGGGGAAAAACCCAGTGAGAAAACCGAGACCTTGTTCCATTCAGAAGAAGACATTTCATCACCGCCGATTCAACACCAGCCAACTCATCTTCGTGATGATTCAACTGTAGGCCAACTCAGCGCGAGTAGGAACTTCAATGCTGGCGTCGAATTCAAAGCATCAGACCGATATTGGCTGCAATTAGATTTGCTTTGAGTGGTGAAAATTTTGATAGTTTGCCTGTTTTTCTTAGTGATTTATTAGTGAAAACAGCCTATTTGGCTGAGTGGTGTTTAATTTTTAAAAGCGGACAAATAACCATGCCGAAGTAGCAAATAGAAGACTACACCCAGAGCTGAGAATGGTGCACCCGACAATATGGAGATTCATTAAGGGGCTGCAAACGGTGCGAGAAACCGAGATACATTTTTTGAGCAATGAATTGGAAGTGCGTTGTGGTGCAGTGGATATCGACTCGACAAGACAAATCGAGATGCCGAGTTCAATTCCAGTTGAATTCCTCGCATTTATTTGCGCATAAATACCCTTGGAAAAGGTATTAATCTGTCTTTTCTCTTCAGTTATGGGTTAGACAATAAGACAGGTTGGGTTCTATAGGCTTGGCTGACAACAAGTCTACCACAGAAAGCAATGACAACCTACTGCGGGATAATCTTCTGCCCAATCAGCTGTCTCTTACGAGACATGATTGCCCAAAGAGTGTATCACGTATGGCACTTAACTGACTGACTGAATTTAATTGAAATAAAAAAAAATCGAAGGAAGATGGGATAATTTTCCAGATTGTTTCTTCTTTTTCACAACGATCTCCAGTTGAATATTCAAAGGAAATTGCACACAATTTTCAGTAAATATTTAAATACAAAATGTCATGTATTAAAAGGTGAATTAAATTATTTTTAATTGTTTCTAAAAAGTCGATTTAAAAATTTCATAGCTTGCATGTCATTGATTTGTCCTCGCTCTGAGTAGACTGGTGGTGAGTCGTCAATTAAGATGCGTCGGCGGCGTGTAGTTGTTCTGCATCCGTTCCATTCAATGCCGCATCGAACTGAGGCTATTATTATTATCTGAAGACATTTATTACTAACTCCGTACATTGGTCTCTCTGTATTAATGAAGATTACTTAAAAAAATATTTTTAACTTAAGGAAAAAGCTGAAAATGGAAATTTTCAACTGTGACCCAGTATTTCTGCACATTCCTTTTTCGGCATTGCTATGATGTGGATATCATCTGGGAACGAGAAAGTAGAAATCCGATATTCGTTTCATTTACTTACGGGTAAGTACCCTTGGGAAAGGTCTCAGTCCGTCGTTTCTACCTTCTGTCGTCTTGGTTGGCAATCACTTTACCACAATTACGATAGACTGATTACCAATCAAGGCGACAGAAATATTTAAAAGTGCATATAATACGCTAATACTGTTGGACATGAGACAAAAAATTTAAATTTGCAATAAGTTTGTTGAAAATTACATTAAAACTGCTCACAAGATAACAATTATATAATAATATTGCTAAATTGCTCGGTATAATTTTCTTTTTAATTCAAATGAGAGGTCCGGGGTATGAGGATAATTTGCATCTGGCAGTAAGGCCTCTGATCGAGAGGTTGTTAGGAGCATGGTGTTTACGATAATAATGATCACTAGCGATGGTGACTTATGCCTCCATTCACCTTGGCGCAGGACCTAAGACCGGATGCCTACATCAAATGCTTTGAGGAAGTAGTGCTTCCCTGGATCAAGAGAGTGGCTATTGGAAGACACTATATCTGGTAAAAGGACTCCGCATCATACCACACAAGCAGGAGTACCCAATCATAGCTGTTAGATAATTTCTGCGACAATATTTCCCCTTAAATATGGCCACCTAACTCGCCAGACTACAACATCTTGATTGTTATGTGTGTGGCGCAGTTGATGGAGAGACCAACTTCTTTTAATTGCTGTTGTTTCCAGGTCCATCCTGACCCACAGTGGTAACACACATTAGGATCCCAGCTATGGACAAATAGTTAACCTCAAACTGGAGCAAAAACACTATGATAGACTTTTATTGAAATATATACATAAAAATAGCGTTTTACAAAAAGAATATATAAACATTGTTGAAGGAAAATATTACCAACAATGCATTTTTGAAGGAAAAAAATTATTAACATAACACATTTTCGAAAGAAAAAAGAATTATTGCCATAATCCATTTTTGAAGGGAAAAAAATTATTACCAATAATACATTTTTAAATACAAAACTAGAAGGCATCTTCAGTTTTCTAAAATAAAAATAAAAATTTCATCAAAATCTGACTAAATCAACCTTCTCACTATAACCGAACATTAAGAATATATTTTTAAAACCCCACCTTTTTGGCATTAAATAACCAACAGAGGTTGAGATGCCGTTAAAAAAAACTCAAACTCAAATGATTGTATTAACTGATGGCGAAATGAGTTATTAACCCTCTAGGGCCATTCGTATCATATTAGTGGGGGATCTGTTTATTACTTCATAACAATATAGAACTGATCCCCCACTTTATGCCCAGTAGAAGCCTTAACCCTCTAGGACCATTCGTATCATATTTGACACAGTATGAAAACAAGCCTTGAAAGAAATATTTTCCTGAAAAATTTTTTAAGAGAAATATTTTATAAATTTCAAATGAAAGCAGTACTGACTGCTCAGTCAATGAATACCAAATGTTTCCTTATAGGTAAATACCAAATGTTTCCTTATAGGGAAATACCAAATGTTTCCTTATAGGGAAATACTGTATCAAATATGATACGAATGGCCCTAGAGGGTTAATAATGCGCTTGTGACATGTATCTTGTCCACAAACAATTTGTAAAGTTTCAGTAATTTATCAATTTTATAAAGACGTGCTATGTAGTTTTAATTGATCAGTGGAATAAAATTGCAACGCTACAATTTTAAACCTAAACTTAATTTTTAAACCCGTTTCCTCAAAGAACAATAAAAAATATTTCGTGTCCTTATGTATCAGGTCAAACTCCAATGAGTCCAATACCACGGTTTCAAAATCGGCCTGCCCTACTGTAACAGGGCAGTGGCCCTGGTTGAATCACACTGTTGTATTGAGGGACTTGATAATTCTGAACGAAGTGCCATACGTACTACATGCTGAGACGATCGTGTCTCTTTCGAGATAATACTCACCGGGCAGAAGATTTTCCGGCATTACGTTGCCATTACTTTCTGCGGTACGGTAGACTGGTTGCCAACCAAGACTGTATAACCCAATCTTTTCTAATATTTAACCCATATCTGGAGGGAGAAGAGATAGATTAATACTTTTCCCAAGGGTATTTGTGCAAAAGTGAATGCAGCAAATTCAATTGGAATTCGAACTCGGCTCTCCGATTTCTTGTTCTAAGCCGATATCCACTGCACCACAAGATATTAAAAAGGGAATATTATGGTTGATTAACTTTTCAGATTTTTGCCCAGTGGAAAGAAGTCCGGTTTTTAAAAAAAATATTTAAATACAAAGAATCTATTTGAGAAGAGCTTCGGAAGTGTTGTAACTTGAAATGAAACACGGTAAGATTTCGTATAACTGACACAACAAGGCCCAATTCCATGATCTCTGGATGGTTGGCATATTATGAGTTTATGTATTGGGCAAAGGTCTACAGGTTTTTGGTCCCTCTAGGATTTATTTATTTAAAGACCGATTAAGCAGGTTCCTTGTATAGGGCGATTCCTTAAATGTTTTGCGTGAATTTTAAACACTACAGAAAAATATTACCTGTGTAAATATTTACCCGGCTTCTCCATTGGAATGAGATGTTAAACAAGGTCAGTTTTTAAAGTGGGGACCCGAGAACAGACGCTCAGCCACAGGTAAAAAATTGCCCAGATCCTACGTAAGCAGTAACTGGCTACAAAACTTGTCTTAGCTAGTTGTACAGACCCGCCAAGAGTTAACTTTTATGCCAGGTAAGTTAGTGCAAGTATAGTGCAAGTATAATGCCTCAATCAACATTATGCCTCGTGGATTTTTTAAATCATTTGTTTTTAATAAATCTCTGAAGAAGTTTGTTAAAAGTGAAACATGTTAGATTAAAACATCTTTCCTACTTGTTCTTCGCTTGTTATATATATATATATATATATATATATATATATATATATATATATATATGTATGTATATATATATATATAAGAAAAATTAAGACAGACACGTTATTTCATGGTGAATCGGAAGTGTAGGCCTATTTCAGGCGAAACAGTGTCAGCCTCCGTCTTTATTTAACTAAAGTTAACTAAAGTTAAATAAAGACGGAAGCTGACGATGGTTCGATTGAAATAGGCCTATACTTCCGATTAACCATGAAATAACGTGTCTGTCTTAATTTTTCTTATATTTGCTCTATATGCATTTATATGCATATATGTTTAGAGCTCTCTTAGAGAGTTATCCTACCACTGTATGTACAGGATACTCCTTTGGATTCTTCTATACCCACACTGCATGCTGATATATATATATATATATATATCGATTTGAACTGGCCCGAAGGGATTCTCTCTTTTTTTTTCCTTAAGGAATCCTTCCGTCTCAACATTCATCTGAAGGAATCTATTTTCAAAATTAGACGACACAATAATTTTTTTAACAGAAAATTAATAAAAGAGAGTAAACTTTGGAACACGATTACAAATATACTTGTAAAATAATTAATAAATAAAATAATAATAAATTTTCAAAGAGAGTATAAAAAAGAAACACTTCAAATACACAAGTGAATGGAATTCTTTTCTTGTTTTAACAAGCCCGGTTGGTGTAACATGGTATTTACAGATTCAAGTACACGTAGATGGTGTGCAGATCGGGCTTTATGCAAAACAGTGAAAAAGTTATCTACATATTCCTTAGCAGAGTTCCGATTGTCAAGTAACTTTTGGCCTATGGCCGAGTCATGCGCAGACTGAATATTTATTATAGCAAAAAATTACAATAATTGTGGCACAAGTCCAAAACGAAAATGTGGTGATGCGAGTTAACACTTTCTATCCTAGACGTAACTGTTCAGATTCATGTCCCAATCGATCGTTACCATTCCTTCATTCACCATGACGCAGTTCATTCCAGCAGGAACGCGGAAATAGCATGCAGTACTGTTTAGCAATTGTGCGAGAAGCTTGAATTCAAAAATTTCAATGTGTTTGGGTGTTAATCTGAGGTAAGTACAGAAAATTCGGAAAGACTTCAATATTATGGTGGTTACGATAATCTTTCAAGTGATCACTAGGGATGGTGACATTATGCCTCCATTCACCTTGGCGCAGGACCTAAGACCGGATGCCGACATCAAATGCTTTGAGGAAGTAGTGCTTCCCTGGATCAAGAGAGTGGCTATTGGAAGACACTATATCTGGTAAAAGGACTCCGCATCATACCACACAATCATAGCTGTTAGATAATTTCTGCGACAATATTTCCCCTTAAATATGGCCACCTAACTCGCCAGACTGCAACATCTTGATTGTTATGTGTGTGGCGCAGTTGATGGAGAGACCAACAAAACTTCTTTTGACACCAAAGATGAACTGTAGGCAAGGATTATGACAGGATTCGCCATGTTTAGCAAAGAGACCACCTAGAAAAAATGCAGGAGATTCCGAAGTCCTCTTTGTACATTGCCAAACAAGCAAGAGAACCGAGTCATGACTCTCAGACAATTTCTGTGACTATGATTATTTTATTGAATCAAATTTATTTAAATAAAAATTTGTTTTTCAATATATTTTTGTGTAGTTTTTGTAAATATATCTGTTAAAACGTCTTATTTTCAATTTTGTGTAATTTGAACGATAATTTATCTACCCTATGTGTATTATTACTATTCTTTTTTTTTTTTTTTTTTTTTTTTTTTTTTTTTTTTTTTTTTTTTGTTGTTGTTGTTGTTGTTGTTGTTGTTGAGCAGTGCGTTGTGTGTTGTGGCACAGTGGATATCGACTCGGAACGACAAATCGAGGAAACCGAGTTCGAATTCCAGTTGAATTCATGGCAGTCACTTACGTACAAATACCCTTGGGAAAGGTATTAATCCGTCTCTCCCCTCCAGTTATGAGTTAAATAATAGAACATATTGGGTTCTATAGTCTTGGCTGGCAACAAGTCTACCGCAGAAAGCAATGGCAACCTACTGCGGAATAATCTTCTGCCCTGTCAGTCATGTCTTTTTCGAGACATGATCAACCAAAGCGTGTATCATGTATGGCACTTAACTGACTGACTGATGTGTATATTTTAGGAATTGATTTTTCTATGTAATAATACGATATAACTTTTTAAGTTTATTGTTTAAATGTTTATCTCTAGCGGATAACTATGTTTGAGTAGATGATTTGTTTATGTATTTAACAGTATATTTATTTATATCCATCTAGCGGCCTGAATATTCGAGTGTGTGCCCTCTTGCCTTACCAAATCGGTATTTACGCTCTTTAGTAACAAGTCTTTCTTCATATATATATATATATATATATATATATATATATATATATATGATGTGTTTATTTATTACGCCATCAATTTTGCAAAAGTCAACGAGAATATATGAGTATATTGTGTCATTTCATATTTCCTTTTTTCCTTCCGATGTTTTATTCAAGTAGCCTTGACTCGTGTCCGGTAGCGCCCACTGACATTTGGCCACCGACTGGAAGAGCTTTGTTTTTTTTCCGAAAAGGTTTAGATCGTCACGGTCATGTCAGTGATTTGATGAAATTATCTTCCATCAGCTGGCCTCAAGGATGTAGATATTGGCTTGAAAATCCTTTATCGCACGTCTTGTTAGCTACTGTGGTTTGATTTTATGATGGGATCCAACGTGGAAGTCGGATAATCGTACTAGCGATCAGGATCGACGCAACAAGATATCATGGCGTTAGAAAAGTGATTCCAGCCAGAATTGGTTCATGGTTACAGATAAATCAAAGAAAATAAAAAAAGATATTTCGTTTAGTCTACCTAGATGTAATAGATAATTCACTGGGAAACATTTAGCTCCCCATGGGGTTTATATATATACGAGTGGCCCGTGCCTTCAAAATTCAAGGCAAAATATTTATATCGATATGTTGTCTAAAATGACAGCAACATATATATTGATGTATCAAGTACTGAGTATAATAAATTAAGACATAAGTAAAAAAACAAAATAAACAAAACCCCTGAACGTGAGAAAAGGGAAATGTATTTTATTTATACATATATATATACGCAACGGTCTTTATTATCATAGAGAATATATATATATATATGCGCGCACACACACACACACATATCTATCTATTTATCTATCTATCTATCTATCTATCTATCTATATATATATATATATATATATATATATATATATATATTCTTCACAACTCGACGACAAAATTATTGCAAAGAATAATGATCCGTTATTAAAGGGCGAACACACGGACAGATCTACCACAACTGATAGTAAAGTTTAATAATTGGTAGTAAAGTAAATGAACTGAGTCGACGCTACCTGACTATTGTTTCTCTAATGAACATCTCTGCTATTGTCTCGCTTTCTCTCTTTTCATAAGCGTTACAGCACGGATATATATATATATATATATATATATATATATATATATATATATATATATTAAAAAATACAAATTAAATTATATGATTATATATATATATATGTAGACGAAATGATAAGGAAACTTACGAAATGGAATAATAAATAATTTTAAATTTAATTGTTTGTATATTTTTAATGGATACTCGTATTTGATTAGATACTCTGTCCTTTTTTTTTATTAAATAATATGTTTATTTATGTCTACTGGCCTGAATATTCGATAAGCAAAATGTGCGTACTTCAGCAGGATTTAAACCTGCTCTCGCTGGAACTCGTGGAAGCCGTCAATTGATCTGACGTGTCTTAACCACTCGACAAAGGATTAAGCATATAATCCTAACGTTATGATGTTCTCACTCAGTAATGAATTAAAACATCTTAACGGTGTTCTTACGAGACTTTAGATCAATTGACGGAAAAAGTAAAAAAAGAAAAATGATAAAACAAAATAAAATCAAATAAACAAGAAAAGAAAATATATATATATATATATATATATATATATATATATATATAAAGTGGAGAAGTTTGTCATTTATCTGAGCGTAGTTATACCGATTTCGATGTTTTATGTTAGTATTATATTTTAGGTATTTTGTTTCTGATGCTGTTTTCCGACGTTTTCTCATTTATATGTAGCTTGGAGTCATTTAATATCATTGTATATGAGCGATTTTGCAGATGGTTCATTGCATTTTATTATTTTTTTGTGTTGATCTCTTTTGAGAGCGCTTAAGTGAATGTCTGCTTAATTGTTTTCTAGTGAGTTGACCTCTTCCTATCATTTTTTTGTATTTTAGCAGCAATTCCTCTTTTATAGAAGGTTTGTTAAAGACGATTAACAACTCATTGTTATTCAGCTTTTTATTTGAATCTTTGTGTTCGTACAAGTCTTTTCTTTTCTGGTCACAAATTGTGTAAAAACTGCCTAATTGTTTAGTATATACAAGCGTCTTTGGCTAATCTACTTTAAGTAGAAGTCTATTTTTAATTTTTAACTGAGGTTTTTAATATGTCTGAAATTATAGATATGTTTATTTTCTAAATACGGTCAGCACATTGTGGCCATGTTCGTAGTTAATGTGTCTGGGTCTTTTTTATTTTTTCCTTTTTTCATTATTTGGGCTTTCATTATTATTTTATTCTTTTTTACATGAGGCTATTATACTTGCATTTGTTACTAGCATGTTTCGGATGCAGTTTGGTAGTTTTTTTGTGTGTATTTAAATGAATCTTAATTGAGCTATGTTCGACAAGATGTAACGTGTGTCGGTTAGATAGGCATGTAGTATCATGACCAATATAATTATTTATGATTTTGGTTTTATCAGTAAAATAGTTCCTTAAGGGGCATTTGCCTTCGTAAACAGTATAGTTTCTCTGTATTTTAGATTCAGTTAAAAATAAAAGTTAAAAGCGCTAGTTGATTTTGGCTAAAATAATAACCGGAAGCGCTTGGATATACAGAAATTTTGGACAGTTTTTACATATTTTGTATCCAGAGAAGAAAACGCTGGTACGAACACAAGAAAAATTAAATAAAAAAGCTTAATTTCATCTTTGTTAATACTTGTCTCTTTTTACATCTTCGTCAATACCTGTCACTTCTTTCTGTTCCTTAATACAGGTCTTTTCTTTCATCTTTGTCAATACGTGTCTCTTTTCATCTTCTTCAGTACGGGTCTCTTTTAATCTTCTTCAATACAGGTCTCTTATTTCATCTTCGTTAAAACGTGTCTTTTTTTCATCTTCATCGATACATGTAAATTTTTTTCTCTTACTTAATACGGGTCTATTATTTCATGTTTGTCAATACGTGTCTCGTTTTTATCTTCATCAATACATGTCATTTTTTTCATTTTTCTCAGTACATGTCCCATTTGTCTCTTTTTACGTCTTCGTCGATACGTGTCTCTTTTTTCATCTTTCTCTCAGGTTTTTGTTCTTGCAATTGTATGTCTCACCTTTCTTAGAAACATACAAATTTCTAATATTTGCAGTGAAAGCAAGTAATAATAAATAACCTATTCATTTATTCCTTTGATTTGTAAATGTCCATTAAATAAAGCTGTGGGTTATTCTGGATAAATTTATTGGGTTATACTGGCAGCAAACCACCTGCATTCGGACAGGAAAAGAATTCAGCAGTTATACAAAGAAAGAAACGGGCGTAAGACAAGGATGTGTCTTTTCACCGGATCTTTTCAACTCGTACAGTGAGAATATTCTGAGGACCCTTGAAGTTATGACAGGATTCATCATTGGAGGTCATAATCTGAACAACATAAGGTACGCAGATGATACAGTGCTGATAGCAGACACGGAAAGAAAACTACAAGACATCCTAAAAAAATGTACGCGAAGATAGTCGAATAAAAGAACTACAAATAAATTATACGAAAACTGAACGGAGAAGCCCAAAATGCCAATTGCAGGTTAGGGATAATAAAATCAAGCAAGTACAAAAATTTAAGTACTTGGGAAGTGTTCTAACGGAAGACAGAAAATGCGACACTGAGATCCGAAGGTGAATTGGAATGACCAAGGACGCATTCCAGAAGCTGAACAAAGAAATAAGAGACATGAAAAATTTGCTAGAAACAAAGAAGAGAATACTGGATTGCTATGTCAATATGGCAGTGAATGCTATACAATATCATCAGTGACGAAGGAAACACTTGAAGCAGCTGAAATGTGGTTCTACTGAAGGATGCTGCGGATACCATAGATCGGGCACGTAAGCAATGATGAGATTTTGGAAAGGATGGAAAAAAAAAGAAAATTAATACTGAGCATCAGGAAAAGACAGCTGCTGTTCTTGGGACATGTGATGAGGAAGGAAAACCTAGAGAATCTGATACTCACCGATCGGATAGAGGGAAAGAGAAGCAGGGAAAACCAGCGGATAACATATTTGAAGGGCCTGAGCAGTTGGATGGCAGAGCGGGGTTTGGGTGAAGTAGCAAACCAGGGATTAGGAGAAGTTGAAGGCGATGATCCCCTACGTCATGAAGGAACATAGCATAGAAGAAGAAGAAGAAGAAGAAGAAGAAGAAGAAGAAGAAGAAGAAGAAAGCGGTGGATTATCCTGGATAGCTTTATTGATTTATATTTTTTTAAATGGATGCTATACGTTTTAGAATTAATAGAAAGACGTCTACTTATTCGGCAAAAACAGTTGAGGCACAAACTTGAAATAAGTCAGAGTGCATATGACTATATATGTGATATGGACCCGGTATGGGAGCATAAAATAATGAGTCAACACGGTGGTAAGTCAAGAACATATATTACGTCAACAAGAGATACAAAGAGATACAAAGTGATACAAAGAGAAAGAGTATTAACAGCTTGGCTACAAGTGACCGACAGACAGACAGACTAGGCTGAGTTGAAATGAAGTCGTACTGGAAACCAGTGTCTCTGTCGCCCCGGCTCTGTCCTCGAGAGTAATTAACTCTTGGTTAATATAGGCAAAGAAGAGTCAATTATTAAGTGGGTAACTCCCCACAACAATATGTCTGTCCGTTTTCTATATGTACCTATGTTTTATCGATTATGCCAAGGCGTTCGACAAACTACGTCACAAAGAACTAATAGAAATGCTCATCAACCTCGATATATTTGGAAAAGCCATTAGAGTAATCAAGAACATTTACTGGCAGCAAACTGCCTGCATACGGACAGGAAACGAATTCAGCAATGATAGAAAGGGGCGTATGGCAAGTATGTGTTTTTTTCACCAGATCTATTCAACATACAGCGAGGCTATTCTGAGGAGCCGAGAAGTTATACCAGTATTCGTTATCGGCGGCCACAGTCTAAACAACATAAGATTCGCAGATGACACATTGCTGATAGCAGACATGGGAACGAAACTACAAGATCTCCTACAGGAGGTATCTGAAGAAAGTCGAAAGAAAGAACTACAAATAAACTACAAGAAAACCGAATGAATGGTCATCAGTAAAAAGAGGAGGCCAAAATGCCAATTACAGGTGGGAGATACTAAAATCAAGCAGACACAAAGAATTAAATACCAGGAAAGTATTCCTGATTTGGTAACTCTACTCCAGCCACTTTTCCGCTGGCGGGATGTGATTTCCCTCTGTCTATTCTACAAATATTTGCATGGCTTCTGCTCCGACGAACTTAAGTCACTGGTGCTCCAACCACATGAATTTACTCGTGCAACCAGATTGGCAACAAGGTCCCACCCATTTACAGTTAGATCTATCAAATGCAGCCGACAATTCTACTCCATCAGCTTCTTTTCTCGCACTCCCTCCCCCCTGTGGAACTCCCTTCAATATACTTGCTTTCTTGACGGCTACAGCCTTCAGGAATTTAAATGCAGTGTCAATACCCATCTCTTATCCACTTGACTCCAGTCCTTTCTACATCATCTCGTGCATCTTGTTCTTTTTCTTTTCTCTTTACTTTCACAACTCTCTTCACATCTGTGTTCCCATCCTTCTCTTGCCCTTTCTCTGACCCCCACTGTAACTGGTTCGTCTTTCTCTTCACTCTCTTCCTACATAAACTTTTACTCTTATGTATCCCCCTGCGCATCAGTGGCGGTACCGCCTTAAAAATAAAAAAAAAACAAAAGAAAACAACGCTTTTTACTCACTACAACAATTGGCCTCGGAGACAAGAGTCTAAACAATGCAAATAGTGACAATAATTACAATACTTTAGCTCGAAAATATAGACAAATGGTGTTCAATACTTTGCAATAAATTTCACATTGCCTTTTTCTATCTGAAATAGATTATATATAATATATGATTTCATGACGTACATTATTAGTTGAAACGTTGATCTTTAATCATTTGGGAAGAAAAATAATGTATTGAACCACGTAGACACAGGAAGTTTTGTTCATCAATATCCCATATTGGGAAAATTAATTTAAGAAATTCTCCAGTCGTAAAATATCTAATTAGTAAGCGTTTCCCAAAATAGAAAACCTGAAATCTCATAAGAAATCTTGATTTAAATACATCTGTCTAGCTAGAATGTGCATTGTGGTGCATTGGATATCGGCTCGGAATGAGAAATCGGGGGAACCGAGTTCGAATTCCAGTTAAATTCCCTGCATTCACTTACGCGCAAATAACATTGGAAAATATATTTATTCGTCTCTTCCTCCCAGTTATGGGTTAAATAGCAGTACAGTTTGGATTCTATGACAAACAGTCTACTGCAGAAAGTAATGCGAACCTACTGCCGGATAATCTTCTGCCCAGTCAGTCACGTCTCTTTCGAACCAAGATCGCTCAAGCGTGCATTAAGTATGGCACTCAACTGACTCATCTAGCTTGCTCTAAGCCGTAAGGAAGTTCTCCCGGATGGCCATCAGCAAAAGATACAACCCAAAATGCCAAATACAGGTGAGGGATAACAGAATCAAACAAGTACAAGAATTTATGTACCTAGGAACTGTTCTAACAGGAGATGGAAAGTGCGACACGGAGATCCGAAGGCGAATTGGCATGGCAAAGGACGCGTTCCAGAAGATGAGCAAAATACTAACACACAGGAAAATCTCAATAGAAACGAAGAAAAGAGTGCTAGACTGCTACGTGATGTCAGTTCTTCAATACGGCTGTGAATGCTGGACAATATCATCGAAAATGAGGACAAAACTGGAAGCGGCCGAAATGTGGTTCTACAGAAGGATGCTACGGATATCGTGGACTGAGCATACAAGCAACGACGAGGTGTTAGAAAGAATGGCAACAAAAAGGAAATTGATGGTGAGCATCAGGAAGAGACAACTGTAGTTCCTGGGACATGCAATGAGGAAGGAGAGCCTGGAGAACCTGGAGAACCTGATACTGACTGGACAGATAGAAGGAAGGAGAGACAGAGGAAGGCAGCGGATAACATATTTGCAGGGTCTGATCAGGTGGATGATGGAACGGGGGTTGCCAGAAGCAACAGGAACAAACATACTAAGAGCCACAAGGGATAGGGAGACGTGGAGATCCATGCTCGCCTACGTCCTGAAGGGACAGGGCACATAGAAGAAGAAGAAGTTAATAAATATTATTGTGGCTGCGGTGTCAGTTACATAAAAAGAATCACTCAGCGACTTGATTTTAAGATCAAACAGCATGTTCCACTGAAAATCAGGAACCATATCCGTAATAGATTTTTTTGTGGTACAAAACTTGAGTATTGCTTTAAAAGTAATAATTGTTATATAAAAGGGGGAATAATAATGATGGAATTTAAAACAGAAAACAACCGGTTCTGCTTGGGAGAACTTAATGTAAAATGTAAGAGGTTTGAGAAATGGGAAAGGTGAATGAACTGCTAGAAACTAATCACAGCAAGGCTCATCTGTCTCCCCAGCTCTCTCTCTCTTTCTTTATATATATATATATATATATATATATATATACACACACACACAGAGACACACAGATATATATATATATATATGTGTATATATATATATATATTTTAATTCAGATACTTCAATCCAAGGGAAAAAAGCAGGAAGGTAAATTCCAAAAACCCGATCCTAATTAATATTAAAAATTTTTATTTTAATATTAAAAATGATACAGGAAGAGAGCTCCATGTAATAAAATATTACAGAGCAAATATAAATTAAAAAAGGATTAATTCAATGATGTTGAATGGCCATTTCGATATGAAGATCCCCACGAGGGAAAACATATCACCTCAGCAACAGAAATATATATATATATCTCCTACCTTTTGGTAGTTGAGCTCTCTTGGTTTATTCCCGGATTTTTTCTACCAATACAACACCACCTTTCCTATGGAGAAATTTACCCCGGAGTATTCTTTGAAGAATATTCCTTTTCCTAATCTGGATTCCTTTCTCTTTCATCTTACGGAAAAAATTGAAAGTTTTGTGAGGAGGCTTCGATGGAAAGCCTACTTTTACCTGCGTTCAACGGATTCTTCTCCTGATTCTACAGAGTGCTTTGATTTGAAAACTCTAAGAACTCCACCGGTATGCAAATTTTTAAACTCGTTTGAAAAAGACCTTTTTAATTTGATCCCCAAAATCAAGTTCCGGGGTACTTCAAATGAATTCCAGGATTTACTAAAGTCGAACATTAATACCTTAAAGAATTCCAAAGACCTATGGATTAAATCGGACAAATCAAATAACATTTACAAGTGTAATACCACCAATTACCTAAATATCCTTAAAAATAGTATAACCAGTCATTACAAAATAGACAGAGGTAACCTAATTTTATCGGAAATTAACTCCGATATGGCTAAATTTGCAAATGAACTAAATATTAGTGATAGAATTGGAAAAATTTCTACCAAAGAAGCTTACATTTTATTTAAGGACCACAAGCCTAATTTCCAAAATAAATTACAAACTAGACTAATTAATCCCACTAAGAGTGAATTAGGCATAGTTTCTAGGGTGGTTCTGAAGAACTTAATAGAGAAATTACAATCTAATTTACAACTGAATCTTTGGAAGAGTTCCTTAGATACCATAAAATGGTTTGATAATATCAATGACAAATCTAAATCCACTTTCCTTAAATTTGATATTGTGGATTTCTATTCCTCTATATCAAAAAAACTTCTTGTGGATTGTTTAAACTTTGCTAGGGGTTATGTTAATATTTCGGATTGTGACTATAGAATTATACTGGGTGCTAGAAAATCTATTCTCGCCTTTGATAGTTCTACTTGGACTAAAGGGCCTGAAGATAGTTTTGATGTCCCTATGGGAGCCTATGATTCTGCCCAGGTAGCAGATCTAATAGGCATTTATATTTTAGATATTTTAGGTAGATTTTTAGACCCTAAACTAATAGGCCTATATCGGGATGATGGACTGATATGTATTCCCAATTCCAATGGGCCTTACACTAATAGAATACATAAGAAAATTATCAGAGCCCTTAATTTTCTTGGTTTTAAGGTTGAGGTTACTTCCAATCTCAAAATTGTAAACTATCTAGACATCACCCTTAACTTAAATGATGGTTCCTACCAACCCTTTCTTAAAGAAAATAGTTCTCCCACCTATATAAATAGTTTATCCAACCACCCCAAGAATATTATAAGACAAATACCCAAGATAGTAAATAATAGGGTTAACCAATTATCTTCCAATATAAAAATTTTCAACGCAAGCAAAGAAATTTACGATAAGGCCCTTCAGAAAAGCGGTTTTGTTAAGTTAAAGTATGATAAGCCTGCTATAAACCCAGAATCATCAAAAACTAAAAACACCCGAAAATGTAGAAAAAGGAAGATAATTTGGTTTAACCCTCCTTATTGTAAGCTAACTAATATAAATATTGGTAGGTATTTTCTCAGATTAATCGATAAACATTTTAATAATAATAACAATCCCTTAAATAAAATTTTTAATAGATTCACCCTAAAAATTAGTTATTCTTGCACCTCAAATATAGATAATATAATTAATTCCCACAATAAACAAATTTTAATGAAACTAAATAATACGGAAGCTAAATCCGGAATTGTCGACAAATGCAATTGTTATTCGGTGGATGCCTGCCCGGTGCAAGGCAAATGTAAATCCACCCATGTAATTTATGAAGCCCGCATTTCTCCATCTAATAACAAGGACAATTACCGGACCTATATTGGCATGTCCGCGGGCTCTTTCAAACAGAGGCTTTATAATCACAGGTACTCGTTTTCGAACCCTAAACAGAGATTCCAGACGGCACTATCACGTAGGTTCTGGGAAATGAAGGAGGAAGGGCAGGACCCTATAATCAGCTGGAAATTAATAGGCTCAGCTTGTACCCCTAAGGGTTTTCGTGATAGGTGTCGTCTGTGTTTATTGGAGAAGATTCTGATTTTGAAGTATCCTCATCAGGACTTACTTTTGAACTTTAGGAGGGAATTTATAAACAAGTGCCGCCATAGGGCGGATTTTAACTTCTAATTTCAAATTTTAATTTTTAAATTCTAAATTTTTCTATAATTTTTTTTAATATTTAAAAAAATTTTAATTTTAATTTTAAATTTAATTTTTTTTTTTTTTTTTTTTTTTTATGTATATGTGTATGTTTGTGTGTGGATGTACTTTTTTATATATATATATGTATGTATATGTATATATGTATTTATGTATGTGGGCTATATGTAATTTTGAAAAAATTTTTTAGCTATTTAAATGCTCCTTTTCATAATATTCATTAATATGTATGCGTGTGAGTGCATATGGAATATGTGTATGTATGTGTATATATATATATATGTATATATATATGTGTGTGTGTGTGTGTGTGTGTGTGTGTGTGTGTGTGCATGTGTGTGTACACATGTATATTATGTGTATATGAATTTTTTGTATATAGGTGTGTACACACATATATATGTGTGTATGCGCATGTATATGTATATAAGTGTGTAATATATATGTGTGTATATATTTATATATATATATGTATATAAGTGTGTAATAAATTGAATGTATGTGTGTGTTTGTGTATATATGTATTCTTATTCGTAGAATTGTGGGTGTATATATATGTATGTATGTGTGTACTTCTATAGGTATGTATATAATAATTGTAATTTTTTTTTTTTTTTTTTTTTTTACCTAGTGTTGTCTTTATTTAGTCTAATTTCAAATGACCTAATTTTTTTAAAAATAATTTTATTTTAAATCCTATATCTTTTTATTCCCTTTTATTAATAATTATGCCTTTTTAAGTAAAGGCCTTTTTCTAATACTTCAACGTTTTGGGGAAATTAGGTTTTTGGATTTGTCCAGCGTCTGTAATATTTAAAAAAATTTTTTTTCTTTAGTTTCTTTCTTTTACCCTCCCTTCCTTCTTTTATCTCTCTTACCACCTTTTTTCCGTGTTGCCTAAACGGACGTCGATTTAACGTCCGTTAATTTTTAGTTACATTCTCCCCTTTTTTTTGCGAACCCAGACGATGTCATTTTTTTCTTTTCTTATTTATTTGATTTTATTCTACCTTTTTCTTTTTCTTTTTCGTTTTCTTTTTCTTTTTCTTTCCCTTTATTTTTATTTTTATTTTATTTTATTTTATTTTATTATTTATTTTTTAATTTCTTTGCAATCTATTTAAAGAGGAAAAGTAGACTAATTTTTCTCCAGTTTCTGAAAGGTTTTTTCTGTTGCTGAGGTGATGTGTCGTCCCCCGTGGGGATCTTCATATCGAAATGGCTATTCAACATCTTTGAATTAATCCTTTTTTAATATATATATTTGCTCTGTAATATTTATTACATGGAGCTCTCTTCCTGTATCATTTTTTAATATTAAAATAAATTTTTAATATTAATTAGGATCGGGTTTTTTGGAATTTACCTTCCTGCTTTTTTCCCTTGGATTGAAGTATCTGAATTAAATATATATATATATATATATATATATATATATATATATATATACACACACAGTGTGTATGTATATTTATTACGGTATAATTGGGTATGATCTCATCATTTTCCATTTTTTTCGCTTAAGTTTTATTACTTTTGATGTGATATTCTCATTCAGCACCAGTTCTATATTTTTTCACTTACGTATCATTTTTAGTCTATTTATTGATTTGTCTATCTATTTATTTTTTGAAAAGATCAGGTCAAAGGCAGGTTAACATCTTGGCCCTTCAGAAGGGAAAAGAAACAAGGGAAAAAGGTAAGATGAGGGAGGAAAAAAGAAAAAAGAGAAAGAGTTGGTTAGTATGTATTCTTTGGGGCCAAATTCCAAAATGAATCTCCACTCTGATTAGCAGACATGTAAATTTTTATATCTTCCCACATACATACACAGCAAACCAAAGGGTTTTGTCATTTAAATGTAAATCATCTGCACAACCAACAGCAACATTGCTGGAATTATATATATATATATATATATATATATATATATATATATATATATATGTGTGTGTGTGTGTGTGTAAGGTTACCAATGACGCTATACAATGTTATCTGTGTATGTACTTTTATATGTAAATGTATATGTATATATATTTTTGTGTATGTGCATGTATGTGTATACTAATGTCAGACAATTACGCACACCCACACATACATACATACATCCATATATATATATATATATATATATATATATAGTAGAATTCATATACTAATATAGAATATATATAATAATTTATAATGGTTTCATATTTACTACCTGAAAACCTTTCTTTCAAACATTTTTATTAATATATTTATTTATAAGTACAGGTGTGCAAATGAAAAGATTTTTCCATTTCACTGAAACAGACTATAAGCACGTGTAACTTCTCTTCTTTCTGTCTGACAACAATCCCTTGATAAAAAGAAAAGAGCATAAGCTGAAACAAGCTCCTCTTAGAGATCATTTTGGTTTTTGTATTTAAACTGAATATATTTTCCAATAAATATAGGTTTTTTTAACAGACAAACAACGTATATTTGAAAAGAGATCATCTTGACGAGGACTGGAATAATAATAATAATAATAATAATAATAATAATAATAATAGCTTATTAATTGATATGGCTTGTTCAGCGGATTTTAAAGTAGCAACCAAGGAATTCGAAAAACTATCAAAATATAAAGATCTGGAAATTGAAATAGAAAAAATGTGGAAATTGAAAACAAGTATCGTACCAGTGATAGTGGGTACACTTGGAATGATAAAAAATGGAACAAAAAACACATAGAAAGAATCTATGGAAACCCCTCTTTAAGAGATATACAAATAATTGCTTTGTTAAGTAAAGCCCACACACTAAGAGGAACTGTGTCTATGTATCGCCAGGGATGTTAGGGAGATATGAAAAAACATTAAATGGAGTCATAACAACACAACACTACCTGCCTTATGTCTTCCTGAACACTTGGTAGGTAGTGCAACCATAGCAGAAATCGTATTATAATGAAAATGAATTAATAATAAGTATCTAGAAAGACACTTGAAAATTTCACAGTTTTCTCATTTGAAATTACTGATGCAACATAATTCTTCAGTTAATGATTGAATAAACTTATGGTAATTTCTACACAATAAAATATCCGTTGAAATTCCTTTATCGCATCGTTAAATATTTGAGCTAAACAATTGCAATAACAATAAAAATATGAATGCTGGTCTTTATTTTAAGAAGTGTAATGTGATCGATCCCGACTTGGCAGCTAGGATACAGTCGCTTTCTCACCGACGCAGTGTGGCTTCCCTGGGTCTCTTCTACAAACACTTTCACGGCTTCTACTCCGATGAACTTAGCTTGCTGGTATCCCCAATATACGAATTTCCTCGAGCCAACAGATTAGCAACTAGGTCCTACCATTTTACTGTGAAACCAATAAATTGTAAATGCAAATTCTACTCCATCAGCTTCTTTTCTCGCACTTCCCGCCTGTGGAATTCTCTTCCGTATACTTGCTTTTAAATGTATTTAAATGTAAAGTCAATAGTCATCTCCTGTCTCACTAACTTACATCCTCTCTCTCATTTTTTCTACATCCACCCCACTCTCATCAGTAATCTCTTCCCTCTCCTACTCTCTTCCTTATACCCCTTACAACCTCTCACTCCTCATAACATTCCTCCTCGTCCACCCCACTCTCATCAGTAAACTCTTCCCTCTCCTACTCTCTTCCAGACACCCCCTGCAACCTCTCACTCCTCATAACATTCCTCCTCGTCCACCCCACTCTCATCAGTAAACTCTTCCCTCTCCTACTCTCTTCCTTATACCCCTTGCAACCTCTCACTCCTCATAATATTCCTCCTCGTCCATCCCACTCTCATCAGTAAACTCTTCCCTCTCATACTCTCTTCCAGACACCCTCTGCAACCTCTCACTCCTCATAACATTCCTCCTCGTCCACCCCACTCTCATCAGTAATCTCTTCCCTCTCATACTCTCTTCCAGACACCCTCTGCAACCTCTCACTCCTCATAACATTCCTCCTCGTCCACCCCACTCTCATCAGTAATCTCTTCCCTCTCATACTCTCTTCCAGACACCCTCTGCAACCTCTCACTCCTCATAACATTCCTCCTCGTCCATCCCACTCTCATCAGTAAACTCTTCCCTCTCCTACTCTCTTCCTTATACCCCTTGCAACCTCTCACTCCTCATAACATTCCTCCTCGTCCACCCCACTCTCATCAGTAATCTCTTCCCTCTCCTACTCTCTTCCTTATACCCCTTACAACCTCTCACTCCTCATAACATTCCTCCTCGTCCACCCCACTCTCATCAGTAAACTCTTCCCTCTCCTACTCTCTTCCAGACACCCCCTGCAACCTCTCACTCCTCATAACATTCCTCCTCGTCCACCCCACTCTCATCAGTAAACTCTTCCCTCTCATACTCTCTTCCTTATACCCCTTGCAACCTCTCACTCCTCATAACATTCCTCCTCGTCCATCCCACTCTCATCAGTAAACTCTTCCCTCTCATACTCTCTTCCAGACACCCTCTGCAACCTCTCACTCCTCATAACATTCCTCCTCGTCCACCCCACTCTCATCAGTAATCTCTTCCCTCTCATACTCTCTTCCAGACACCCTCTGCAACCTCTCACTCCTCATAACATTCCTCCTCGTCCACCCCACTCTCATCAGTAATCTCTTCCCTCTCATACTCTCTTCCAGACACCCTCTGCAACCTCTCACTCCTCATAACATTCCTCCTCGTCCATCCCACTCTCATCAGTAAACTCTTCCCTCTCCTACTCTCTTCCTTATACCCCTTGCAACCTCTCACTCCTCATAACATTCCTCCTCGTCCACCCCACTCTCATCAGTAATCTCTTCCCTCTCCTACTCTCTTCCTTATACCCCTTACAACCTCTCACTCCTCATAACATTCCTCCTCGTCCACCCCACTCTCATCAGTAAACTCTTCCCTCTCCTACTCTCTTCCAGACACCCCCTGCAACCTCTCACTCCTCATAACATTCCTCCTCGTCCACCCCACTCTCATCAGTAAACTCTTCCCTCTCCTACTCTCTTCCTTATACCCCTTGCAACCTCTCACTCCTCATAACATTCCTCCTCGTCCATCCCACTCTCATCAGTAAACTCTTCCCTCTCATACTCTCTTCCAGACACCCTCTGCAACCTCTCACTCCTCATAACATTCCTCCTCGTCCACCCCACTCTCATCAGTAATCTCTTCCCTCTCATACTCTCTTCCAGACACCCTCTGCAACCTCTCACTCCTCATAACATTCCTCCTCGTCCACCCCACTCTCATCAGTAATCTCTTCCCTCTCATACTCTCTTCCAGACACCCTCTGCAACCTCTCACTCCTCATAACATTCCTCCTCGTCCACCCCACTCTCATCAGTAATCTCTTCCCTCTACTCTCTTCTTCCTTATACCCCTTACAACCTCTCACTCCTCATAACATTCCTCCTCGTCCACCCCACTCTCATCAGTAAACTCTTCCCTCTCCTACTCTCTTCCAGACACCCCCTGCAACCTCTCACTCCTCATAACATTCCTCCTCGTCCACCCCACTCTCATCAGTAAACTCTTCCCTCTCCTACTCTCTTCCTTATACCCCTTGCAACCTCTCACTCCTCATAACATTCCTCCTATGCAAACCCCTGCACAACAGTAGCAGTAAAATGCCTTGCTTGGGACGACACTATTATAAAAAAAAAAATGTTGGCAAAAATGAAATGATTTCCATTTTACTGAAACCAAGTAACGTATCAGTTATGCCATTTCCGTGCTTTTACGCAGTTAAAACAAAAACCCTCCGCGGATCTACGTGGAAGGAAAAATGGTTATAAAAAAAGAAAGAACAAAGCACATAAACATCAGTCAAGAGGATTCGGACCAAGTCATCACGTAGCCCAAAAAAATCTGAGACGAGTAATCAACTAACAAAAAAAGCGCTCAATTCTTAGGTAGAGCAGAATAAATAAAGTATACCCGGGTTTGTTGGCTCACTAGGTATACTTTATATATATAATTCTACGTGTATAGCATGACTCGATGGTAATTTTTTTTTTTTTTGGTTTATCTGAAAACCAATAGAAATACCGTTACTATAATCAGCAAATGACTTTATGCAACAATAAATACAGGAAAAGCACTACCCTCTCAAAATACTTCTGGCAATTAAAAACAAAAACAACACAATTATTATTTGGGTATCATCGCAAAAAACAAATCTGACAATCTAAGCGAAGTTCATTGGAGTAGAAGCCGTGAAAGTGTTTGTAGAAGAGACACAGGGAAACATAATGTGTCTTTTAGAAAAACTTATCTTAAAACACTTAACTAACCCTAATTTATTAACAAAATATCTACTGAAATGCATTGACTCGGGTTAATATAGATTCTTCGTTTTACATTATTATTATTATTATTATTATTATTATTATTATTACTAGTAGTAGTAGTAGTATTAATTTCCTGTGTTTTTCCCTAAATTAAAAAAGAACACTTAATTCCCCTAGACCCATAGCCACAAAACACTTTGCCCTAAAAATATTCTATTAATTTAACTTTGAAGATGTTATTTTCCAATTTCATTATTAAGATTTAATTCAAATTATGTGAAATTATATAAATAAAAAGTTTAAAAGATAGCATCCGAGCGTTAAAATAAATAACCACTATGAAAAACAAAAACTCATATCCCAGAACGGTTAAAATTCACAATATGCACTGATGACTGCATAGAGCACGAAACTCCAAGTTGTGTTATAGACGTAGGGTAATATGTATATTTATTAATTGTGTAATTAGGGAGCAAATCTTCTTTTACGCTGTCAGATTTTTAAAAAATTGCAAACATTGTGTCTGCTTATTTTTAATAAAATTCGTTCATACGCACGGATAATTTTTTGCGTAGTATAATTGAAAGATGTAAGACATGAGCTGTAACTAGAAATGGACAAATGATCAGTCATGTCTATTGTAACACGTCTAGTTCATGTAGTTGTTGTAAATCCATTTCTAGACATCGACAACATTTCTGTCTACATTCACAGAATAAAAAATAATGATCGATAACATACACCAAGAAAACAACAAAAGCAAACTTAAGATCCTCGAGGCAATATTCATTTAAAAACTTAATCAATCAATTAATAAAATATGAATACTGTAGTAATATACTAAAATGTATAGAAAAAGAACAGTTTTTTTCATGGTTTTACGCGCGCATGACCATGACATTAAACATGAAATTCCATTCTGGATAATATTCACGTTCTAATGAACGCTAATCAATATGTAAACCGTTACATTTCAAGTAAGAAGGAATTTTACAGTAGTTTTTATCAAGACGGTTTTACGGTTGTTTAATGTTACCACAACTTACACTTCTGAAGCTGATCTCGGAAGGAGATTGAAAGTACTTGAAAATATCGAGAAATGGATAATAAAATCAATGTTACAGCACATTTCTAATGTTTGAATTGTAATATGCGAAAAATTATCCCTGAGTATGAACGGATTTTATTTTAAAAAAAGCAGACATAATGTTTGTAATATAGTTATTAATATATACTAATATATACTTTTATTACACTGTTTTAATAATACTAGAAACATATTTAGTAATACCAGAAACATATTTGTATATGTGCATGTACTTGAGCGTATATGTATGTTTACATGTGCGTGTAATTGCGTGTATATGTAAATTTATTGATATTCATATATATATATATATATATATATATATATATATATATATATATATATATATACAAGTAAACGTCAAATATGACGGCAAAACATTTATTTCGATAAAGCATCAAAAATGATGACAGGATATATATTGATTTATACAGTATCTGACATTAAATTATAAGCAAATAAACAAAATAATATAACCCCCTGAGCGTGACTGGATGATATATATATATATATATATATATATATATATATTAAAAAAGGATTAATTCAAAGATGTTGAATGGCCATTTCGATATATATTTGCTCTGTAATATTTTATTACATGGAGCTCTCTTCCTGTATCATTTTTTAATATTAAAATAAATTTTTAATATTAATTAGGATCGGGTTTTTGGGAATTTACCTTCCTGCTTTTTTCCCTTGGATTGAAGTATCTGAATTAATATATATATATATATATATATATATATATATATATATATATATATTATTTTGATCATATCGCCCCAAGCAAGGCATTTTACTGCCACTGATTTGCAGGGTGTTACATAAGAGGACAGTTATGAGAAAGAGTGACAGGTTATAGGGAGTGTCAGGAAGTAATTTAAAAATTGTGTACTTGGGAAACAATCTCTCTTTTATACAGGTTTCTTTAAAAAGGACAGACAAGATACCATTAAGTTTTTTATATAATTTTTCATGTTTGTAATATATTTTCTTTCTTTTCGGAACTCAAATTATATAAGAATTGCCCAAAGATTCTATACACATAAACTTTCCCCATGTTTATTTATAAGTAAAAGTATAAGTAAGAAAAATTGAGCCGAGTTCCAATTTCAGTCGAGCACGCTGCATTCACTTGCGCACTGGTACCCTTGGGAAAGGTATTAATCCGTTCGTTCCCTCCAATTATGGGTTAAATAATTGAGGTCTGCTGTTCGTGCGATCTGTGGCAGTCATCTGCACCAATTGTTTGTTATCAGCAGTTCCAAGAAGTGTGGATGGTACTACACAATGCCTTCACCACTATAAACAAATCTCTGTGTGGTTGTCTTGCTGGAAAAAGGTTGGACCCTCATACGTTGAACGCGACGGGAGAATCCATTATATATATAAGAAAGAAGAAAAGTATCAGGATCTTTCGTTGCTATAAACATTGTTATTACAAATAATATTTAGGTAATAAATTGACAAAGAGTCAAGGTTTATCTATCTTTTATTCTCTATTCAGTGATAGCTTTTAGTAAGATTAATTTCTCAGAACGGCCAAACGTTTTACAGATATCGGAGATTGAATGACAGTTGCGAAAAATCACACCGAATTTATTAAGTAGTCAATTTACAATTCCTTCGCCGCTCGGTGATATAGAATGAACTGATTAAAATATATCTAATGAATAAATTACGCAAATCCTCCCCACCAAAAACACACACGTTGATAAATAAATATATATTCACCCGATTGAGATATCTGCAGGGGGAAATTTTTAAAAACAGTTACCGCTTTTGCAATTTACGCATTACTCTTCAGACATGAATTGTGTTCTGCTTGCTGCTGGCGTGTGTTTAGACTGCGTTTATATATCACGTTAAAACCGCAGTCAATAGGTTAAGAGTAGGCTCTCTGACTAATACGAAATCAGTTGAGTTTCAATCCCGTCTGATGCAAACGGATATTCAGCCACACTGATGATCTGTGATACAGCGAAACAAGCTTGTATGTGGATGATTACATATATAAGTATTAGTTGGGAAGATCAGCCGATTACACTACTATCATTTCGACCCTTTCGGTTTCCTTAGGAAAAAAAAATCGGCTGATCATCGCAACTCAAAAATCTAAAACCTCTACATGTTGAAACTTCATTTTCCTTCAAACATGTATTGAGTATTTTCTAAAACATCTGCTTATATGGTAAACAGAAAAAAAAATTCTTTACAGACAAGGAAATCGCCAGAAGAAACTGAACGTACGAGTCTAAAAATAATCCCAACCTGCACACATAAATTCTTTGACCTGGTTGGTCAGCACTTGACCTATCTATTTATACATGATACCTTAGCCAACAGAAAAGCAAACGAATCTCGATATGTGAAGTCACAAGTTTATTCGCCTGAAAAGAGTTAACTTTAGACTCGAAACACGTGTAGTGTCTCAAATACCATATGGATATTTCATGTATCATAAAAAAGCAAAAATATAAATAATAATAATAACAACAATAAATCTTCTTCTATGTGCCCTGACCCTTCAGGACGTAGGCGATCATGGCTCTCCACGTCTCCCTCTCCCTTCTGGTTCTTAGTATATTAACTTCTTCTTCTTCTATGTGCCCTGTCCCTTCAGGACGTAGGCGAGCATGGATCTCCACGTCTCCCTATCCCTTGTGGCTCTTAGTATGTTTGTTCCTGTTGCTCCTGGCAACCCCCGTTCCGTCATCCACCTGATCAGGCCCTGCAAATATGCTATCCGCTGCCTTCCTCTGTCTCTCCTTCCTTCTATCTGACCAGTCAGTATCAGGTTCTCCAGGCTCTCCTTCCTCATTGCATGTCCCAGGAACTTCAGTTGTCTCTTCCTGATGCTCAGCATCAATTTCCTTTTTGTTGCCATTCTTTCTAACACCTCGTCGTTGCTTGTATGCTCAGTCCACGATATCCGTAGCATCCTTCTCTAGAACCACATTTCGGCCGCTTCCAGTTTTGATGATATTGTCCAGCATTCACTGACATCACGTAGCAGTCTAGCACTCTTTTCTTCGTTTCTATTGAGATATTCCTGTGTGTTAGTATTTTGCTCATCTTCTGGAACGCGTCCTTTGCCATGCCAATTCGCCTTCGGATCTCCGTGTCGCACTTTCCATCTCCTGTTAGAACACTTCCTAGGTACATAAATTCTTGTACTTGTTTGATTCTGTTATCCCCCACCTGTATTTGGCATTTTGGGTTGTATCTTTTGCTGATGACCATGCACTACACTTTAAACAAAACATTCACGGTTTCTTACACTTTTTATTCTCTCTCTCTCTCTCTCTCTCTCTCTATATATATATATATATATATATATATATAAGTTTATAAAGGAAAACTCAACACGTCATATCAGTTATAAACTATAGCTCATTTCAATGAGTTTAATTAGCTCATATCATCAGACCTTACAATATATCCTCCATCTGGTACAAAATTTCTGCCGGAAATTTATGTACCAGATGGAGGATATGTTTTAAGGTCTGATGATATGAGCTAATTAAACTCATTGAAATGAGCTATAGTTTATAACTGATATGACGTGTTGAGTTTTTCTTTATAAACTTCATATCGCTCTGGTTAACACCCATGGAGCTCTCTATATGGATTTATCAATTAATATTTTATATTAAGGTAATCTTAGTGGATTATCCTCACCGTTTACGGACTGACACCTATACCTATATATATATATATATATATATATATAATGAATTATTTTGAACATTATTTTTACCGATACTCGTATTTAAGTAGATATTCTGTTTTTAATTAAACAGTATTTTATACTTATATCTACCGGTAGATATAAATATAAAAAATACTGTTTAATTAAAAACAGAATATCTACTTAAATACGAGTATCGGTAAAAATAATGTTCAAAATAATTCATTACAAATTTTCGGTTGCTTATAACCAAGTTTCGTTAAAATACGTTAATTTCCGTAACATGTTTATATATATATATATATATATATATATATATATATATATATATATATATATATATAAAGTAATTCAAAAATTTTGAAATTTAATTTCGTTGAATTGCCATTTCAGCGAGAAGTTCTTTCTTTATCAGCAACATGTAATATATGGCGAGTAAGTGCTATTAACTAAGTCGAGTCTTACATCTAGAAAGTCCATGTTTTTGAGGTTGGTACTTACTATTACTTTCACATTAAAGTACATCAGTACTCAATATAAGTATTTACGGATTCTATCTACTTTTTTTTTATCTACTATCTCTAGTTAGTGGAATTATGGATGATCATGAGTCCATAATCTTTATTAAACCCAATATCTTTTATGTCAATATCACGATGAGCAGTGAGATTGTACAAAAAAAAAAAACAAAAAAAAAAACAAGAGCTTTATATACCCTTAGGAAAAGTATGTATCCCTCTTTTTTCCTATGCCCAGCTATTAGTAAATAAGTGGACAGAATTGATCCTGTAGCCTTTGATGGTAAACTATATAGGAGTTCAAAACCTGCGTGTGGTCATATATATATATATATATATATATATATATATATATATATATATATATATGTGACAGCGCCTTTCTAACATAAGCTTCCTTCTCTTTTTTTAACTCCAACTTTTCTTTCTTATTTCTTTCCTTTCCTTTTTTTCTTTTTTTTAAGTGAACTTCCGGTCTATGAAAATCTTTTTCAACTTATCTATAAACGGATCGGTGACGAAGCAAACATACTTCGTAGAAATGATCATACGACATGTAATTTTCAAAGTTTCATTTAATATTTATAAATACACACACACACACACACACACACATATATATATATATATATATATATATATATATATATATATAGCATGCGGAAATAACAATACTAAATGAATATATTCGAAAGCTCTACAATATAAATATATAGAGCACTATGTAATACAACTGAGTACTAGTGTAAATTAATTACGACCAATATATATATATATATATTTATATATATGTATGTATGTATTCGTATCTTTTGCTATGAGAGAACGTCAAAAATTTGTTTTGTTAGTGCACTTGATTGCTTCAGGATTTATTTAAATGAGTTGTATTTCGATATCAGTAATTCTTTGGAACGTGACTAATATTGTCAATTTACCTCTGGCCATTTTTTTAAGAAACTGATCAAATTTCCGAATTAGTCGTTTTATGTTATTACTCAATTTTATATCCATTTGGAGATCTGTGATGTAATACTTGGATGTATTGATCTCTTTTTCTATAAGAAATCTTCTAAATTCTTTTGCGTTAGTATTCTTGTTCGCTATCATTTGACCTCATTGTGTATTTACTTGTGTATCTTTGCATATGCATATATACAAATACATTTATATGTACCTATATATATATATATATATGTGAGTGTGTGTGTGTTTGTGTGTGTGTGTTTGTTGAAACCTAAGCTGAACAATATAAACTATGAAATCTCCACAAATATGCTTAAATGCTTTTAATTAATAACAGAAGCCATTGGTTTATTCCAATGGCTTCCCATACTTAATAATTCTCTTTTTCACTCTCGCATGGTAATGTGTGACGTCATGAACTTTGGTGCGATATTCGCACCAAAGTTTTCTTGTTGCTTGGAAATTTTCCATGTAAACAAAACAGACTCTCATTATTGTTTGTCCGTGAATTGTTATATTATAATGTAATTGACATCTTTGAAAATGACTTATGCAAGCCGAAGCTTAGATTGGATAATAAAAATATTATGTTACAATATTGTGATTTTCTTACTTCATTTAGTTTGTACATGTTCTAAAGTAGTAATTAATAATATATATATATATTATTAATTATTATTTTAAAACCTTTGCAAACTACAAACTAATAGTAGTTTGTAGTTTGCACATGTTCTAAAGTAATAATTAATAATATATATATATATATATATATATTGAGGAATCATAGAGCAGAGTTCTAATTTTTGTCGAGTTAATTTCATTCACTTACATGGCATAGGTATCCCTCTCTTCTCTTTTCAAACTCTTCCTAAATAGCAGACTGGGTCGTATAATCTTGAGTGGCGAACGATCTAGGAGAAACACAACTTTGAATCCAAAACCTGCGTATGGTCACTGTGGGTCTATGAAATCTTATATATATATATATATATATATATATATATATATATATATAATTATGTGAATGAATATTTATACATATGGGAATACACACATGTACAAAAATGTTATTCAGCTGTTAATAAAACAGTGCTCCATGTAGTATAAACAAACTTATTAATTATTAATTATGTATTATATTATATGTATTATAATAAATAGACATATTATCCTACGTCGATAGCACGCCTCGGAGTTCATGCGTTACACAATCATCAGTTGCATATTACGAACTGACCTTCGATGTTTGAGGATCCAGCAACTCAGTGCTGATAACCATCTAGCCAGACTAGCCGCATATATCATTTGGTTATAATAGTAATGGCTTTGAAGAATGAAACACACTTTTTGGAAGAGGACTAGTGCACCTTTTGCAAGAGAACTTGTGAATTTGGGACGTACTGAGTGGCCGAACAGACCAAACTTCATTTTGAAGTTAGTTTTGGGCAATTTCTTTTGACAATTTTCAAGGAGTTTGATTGAGCAATAGAATTACACAAAAATGACGAAATACACAATATTTAAATTATATCATCCTAAAGCAAGCAAGGACAGTAATATATATATTACTCTTCAACAATGAATTGAGTTCTTTCGGTGACTGGCTTGTGTATACACCGCTTATATATAACACTCTAAAATTTCCTTTAAAGAGCAGAAACTCCGACTGACACCAAATCGGTCGAGTTTCCATCCCGACCAGAAGCAAGTAGATGTCTGGCCACACTGACGACTGATGAGCTGTGATACAGGCTTGTATGTGGATGACAAATATATATATATATATATATATATATATATATATATATATATATATATTAAAACCTTCCACATCCACAGTTTTCAACGCATGTTTGGGTTATCATAGCGAGATTGAATACCGTATATCAATATTCTCCAGTGGACTAGCAGCAGAAGCGATATCCCAGATGGATTGGTCATACTATCAGAAGGCCCGAAGAGGATCAAAGACTCTCGGAAGGCCAACGCTATGTTTTAATAAGCCCCAGCTCTGATGAATACCAAAATGTTTCCATCATTCAAGCTTCAATAAAAAGTGCACCTAATATGGACAATTGTAAATTCATCAGAAACTACAGTGCATCATGGGATATGTATGTGGATAATACAACTAGACATACATTTTATTATAACAATGAGAGTGGAAAACAACTTGGACACCACCTCGACCAGAAAATGCCCCACCAGACATTCCTGAAGTAAGTAATATATATATATATATTGAAATCTTTCTCCTTCATTTCTCTTTTTTGCTCTAAAAGATGTTTAAATCTTTGAAACGTTTATCATAAACCATAAAGCATTTTCTGATGGCAAAGAAGCATTTGTTTAAATGATGAAATTATTTCATGCATTGGAAATAATTACCCAACAATTGGAGTAGATAGACTAAACTATCGCCCGGTTCACACTCCACCCACGTCTATTGAACAGGTGTAGAGGCTCATCCCTTGTTCCCTGTTTAGGATGTGGTTTTCGGCTTTCTCTTTTCTAATTTTTTCACTTTTCTTTTCTTTCTTTTTTTTTTCTCAATTGGAGTAGATAGACTAAACTATCGCCCGGTTCACACTCCACCTATATCTATTGAACAGGTGTAGAGGCTCATCCCTTGTTCCCTGTTTAGGATGTGGTTTCCGGCTTTCTCTTTTCTAATCTTTTCACTCTTTTCTTTTGTTTCTTTTTTTTTCTCTCAATTGGAGTAGATAGACTAAACTATCGCCCGGTTCACACTCCACCCACCTCTATTGAACAGGTGTAGAGGCTCATTCCTTGTTTCCTGTTTAGGATGCGGTTTTGGATTTCTCTTTCCCAATATTTTCACTCTTTTCTTTTTTTTTTCAATTGGAGTAGACTAAACTATCGCCCGGTTAACACTCCACCCACGTCTATTGAACAGGATGTGGTTTCCGGTTTTCTCTTTTCCAATCTTACTCTTACGTACCTCCCTGCGCATCAGTGGCGTTACCGCCTTGCTTGGGGTGATATGATTAAAAAAAAAAAAAAAGGATTCACCTGAAAATAATACTTAGCTTCCAGTTCCTACGGAACTAGAAGTTAAAGCAGTCAATCGCAACAATCATTGGAAAACTACGCCATCAAGATTAAGCCTAATTTCCGTACTCAGGACCAGGACTTTTGCTGGTGAGTGGGCCTCTGCACCCAATATTGACATTTATCGCCTAACCTATGGAACGCAATGTGCGTCAATATAAAGTCATCAACCAGTGATTTCTTCAATTCTCATTCTTCTGATTTGGTGGAGCAAACGTCATTCGTCATTCACACACACACACACACACACACACACACACACACACACACACACACACAAACACACGCATATATATATATATATATATATATAATATTTACGCTCTCACACTCTGATTGAGCACTCTGGAAGAAAGGTAGACTTTGAAAAACAGTAGCCACTCTAGCGTGTACGCATCGCTCATTCAGTAAAAATGAATTTGAGCACTCTAGCTATTGGGCGCATAATATGATATGCGCTAAAACGCCCCGTAGCCCAGGGGTAGAGTCGCCGACTGACGCCAATTCGGTCGGGTTTCAAGCCTGGGTTGCGTAGCAGTCGGAGTCTCACCGTACTGATGAGTTGTGATACAGCGAAACAGGTCTATCTGCGGGTGACGATAATATATATATATATATATATATATATATATATATATATATATGCGGTTGTGTATTTGGGTACTAAACTAATCATTAAATGACTGACAATGTTGCATTTTCATTTTGTGTAAACCTGTTATAACTTCAAACTTTGTGTAAACCTTTTCATTTTGTGTAAACCTGTTATGAACAGTTCAAACTTCATTTCGAGGGTTCGTTTTGATCTAATTTTTTAGCTATTTTCAAGGGGTTTGATGTGCAATAACAAATAAAGTGTAGATTGTGATATTTGAAAACATATCTAAAATGAAATCGAAGCTCATACCAAACAGAACTTAACACCATCTACAAAAATATTCATAAAGTTCGCACCGTATTCCGAAATGAAAATATATATATTTCAACCCATTGTGTCTTAATGGATGGAATGCCTTTACTGAGGTGAAACCGTTAAAAAACGAATTATGTTTACCATTATTGTTTTGATTACTATTATTTTTTCACACAAATTAAAAGTAGATATATATTAAACACACACACACACACACACACACACACACACACATATATATATATATATATATGTAGCCATCTAAAATAGTACAATCAAACTTATTGAATATACACTCTTGTACTGTTATCCACTAAAACATAACGCTTGAAGTAATATGTATTTTCAAGTAATTCATGAATTTTTGTTTATATTTCTGAGATGAGGTAGTATTTGGAGTATTCACATTATTCGGACTATTGCCCTCGTCTTTGTTGCCTTAATGAGACATAGTTCAGTGGATATAGACGTTGGTTAGTTCCTATGACTTGCCCCAAAGAGTTGTCAGTTCAATACCAGGCTACAGCAGTTGTGAACAAGTAACTTGCAGGGTTAGAGGGAACTATTACGCAAGGATTGGAGTTCATATACACCACTGATTGTAATAAAGGGTTCGGTTCGAAATTCCAAGCACCTGAAGAAGGCTGGAGCGTACAACGACCGAAACGTCGTACAAATGGCAACAAAAATGAGGACAATAATTAGAATAATGTAAATGCTGTAATAGATTTTTTTTTTATTTTCTTTTTTTTTTTTCATTCAACGTTATTTTTACTAACAATAATAATAATAAATAATGATTAATTTAAAATAATTCTTTTAAAATCTATTAAAAATTTTGAAATTACTTTATTTACATTTCGGGAGCGAAAATAAAATTAAATCTATATAGACTTTCCAGCTCGTATGGGCTTTGGAAGTCTTATCAGAAGACGCGCATTACTTAAAAAAGCCATTGAATATGGCTAGACTGTGTAGTTCTGTTTGGCCAATCAGCTTAAGACACCATTGATTAAACTGTGATTTATACTACAAAGTTAGATGCTGGTTCAAACCCTGTCGGAGGATGAATCTTCTTTAATAAAATTCTTCGAATCTACAATCCGGTAGATATTATATTGTTAAAATTGTTTAATAATTTATTACAATCACCTGTTACAAACTCGTCGCAATGAGGTGCCCATCGAAGGTTTAAAACTCAAGCATTTCCTTTCTGTGTGACCTGTTTAGCATTTTAACATTGAGTTTCCCCTTTGGAGTTTGTCTCTGTTGGAATTTACCTTACCAAATTTAAAGTTATCTACCTTATAAATATATATATATATATATATATATATATATATATATATATAGCACTTCTCTTTCCTGGTGGTTCGTTCCGTTCGAGGGTTTTTTTCTTTACTGTGGAGAACCGTATGCATTGTCGGTCCTACGCAGTTTTCTTTTTTTTTCCCTCTTCGTCCAAAGCTCTATAGCCGAGGACGGTAACGGAGTTAGATTCTGTTGTTTATTCATAGTCTTTAAAAGATTCTTGTGTAATATTTTAAGATTAGGATACGGACAGAGTCGGTTTTATTATTATTATTATATATATATATATATATATATATATATATATTATAAATTATGTTTTTAGAACATGTACATAACATAATTTATAATAAATATTCACTGCTCTATACACCATATATCGAGCACTGTTTTAAATTAATGTTTTGGATGGAAATTTTTTTTCTTTTTTCTCTCCTCATTCTATACTCACATGGATATATATATATATATATATATATATATATATATATATATATATATATATACGGTAGGCGTATATATAGATTTCATAATCACAACGAGGTATTCACTGTTCTGTCATTTTGAGTTAACATACTCACTATTTATATTGCATTACGACCAAAGTTTATAGAAGAAGAAATTTTGAGGGTACTTAATGTGGAAAGAAGGCTTGTAGGGAGCCATAATCGCCAACGTCTTGAAGTAACATAACAGAAAGAAGGTAGAATTTACTGAGCACATTAATGAGAAAAGAGGAACTGGAAAATGTAATATGGATAATGAAATGAATCGCAGAACATATTTTATAAGCGATAAAAAAGGCATAGTTAAGAGCTGAAAAGAAGAGAAAATAGTGGATACCCATTACTGCCAATATCGTTTAGCGACATGGCACATAAAAGAAGTTTAGTGTAGTGTACACTACGAGGGTTGATCTCACTGTTCATGCAATGAGATCCTTCTGGGTAACCTTTAATTATCGCGCTACGGTAGGCGGTCACTTGGGATAACCAATGGGTCTGAATGTAGTTCAAAGTATGAGTGTATTTATCTGCAAGAGGAACGTGCGCGTCGGAAGGATAAATTGAAGGTTTATGTTTTGTTTTGTTTTTTTGTAAATAAAATTCAGGGCGCGACATGAATTTCCTCAGCTCCGCTTGTCAACATGAAAAACACACGCAGTGACGTGCACGAACACTGAAATGCACGTCTGTCCAGAGGGGTTCTATTCAACAGTGCGTGTAGATGCAAGAAAAGCCAATCCTGCCGCCCACGGACGGGCAGTCAGAGAGAAGACGACGTTCACAAAACACCTACGCAAAAGTACGTGCACGCAATTTTCTCCATTTCAAATTTCAACTTATTTTGTATATCCCCCGACACACACACACAAACACACACAATCACACACACACACACTAGACGACCATACATGGTCCTGTTTTTTTTTCTTCTACAATGAATAAAGAAAATAATAAATTTATAATTATATAAAGAAAGAAAAACTATGGTTCGTCTGTCTTTTGGAAACAATTTCAAACGACATGGAACTTCTTTTCGATTTATTTATTTTTTTATTTTTTATTTTGTTGTTCTTTTTATTTTTCTTCCTTTTAAATATCAAAAATTTGTTTCAAGAGATTCGCTCGGAAATGTGTTCATGCTTTGCAAGAATCAATAATTTTAGAATTTTGATCGTCAAATAACTGTCTTTTTTCATTTTTCTTTCCTTATCTCACATCGCGTGTTAGTATACGCCAGACTGGGAATTTTTGCTACAACAACTACATTCGTTATTTAAGAAACATAACTTGATGTGGGCGATGAGACAATTCCTTATTTTAAAATTTGCATTATGAAGAAAAAAAAATCTTCTTATTCATGTGCCGTGTCCCTTCAGTACGTAGGTGATCATGGACTTCCACTTGGCCTTGTCTCTCGTCTCTCTCAATATTTTTCCACTTGGTATCTCTCCCAAACCCCGCAATCAATTTGCTCAGGTATATCAAATATGTTTTGCGCTGTTTTCCCCTGTCTCTCTTTCCCTCTATCCGTCCTGTGATGGATAAAAAGAAAAAGCCCTCCTTCCTCATTACGTGTCCCAGGAACCTCAGCAGTCTCTTCTTAATGTTAAGTTTGAGTTTTCTTCTCGTTTGCATTTTCTCCAAAACCTACCCATTGCTTAGGTGCTTCGCCCGTGGAACCCTCAGTATCCGGTAAAACCACATTTCTACTGCCTCAAGTCTTTCCTTCATCCTTGGTGAGATCGTCCAACATTAACTTCCATACAAAAGGACAGATATCACATAGCAATCCAGCACACTTTTCTTTGTTTTCAATTAGATTTTCCTGTCTCTCAGTACTATGCTTAGCTTCTGAAATGCGTCTTTGGTCATACTAATTTCTTAATAAGTTATTGTTCGATCGTTGCAAGATAACAAAGTGTTTAAAGCAAAAACGCAATCGGCAAGCTAAGTTCGAAGTAAGAATAGGGTTGCATATTATTCTCATTGCGTTAATAACCCTTTTGTAAAAAAATAAACATTGAACGACACATTTTTAAAATGCCATGTCACTTCAGGACATAGATGGACACAGCTCTACACAACTTTTCTTTAAGAAACATTAATTGCTGTAATTTAAAGTGGTAAAATCCCATCGACGTGGTGTAATAGGTTAGCAAGATTCACTGACTGGATCAATTATGATTAATGAGTTGGATGAGTTGAACGTGCGTTGTGGTACGGTGGTTCTCGGAACGAGAAATCGGAGAGTCGAGTTTGAATTCCAGTTGAATTCCTTGCATTCACTTACGTGCAAATACCCTCTTTCCTCCAAGTATGGGACAATTAGAGGACAGAGTGGGTTCTGTAGCAATGGTTAGCAACCAGTCTATTGCAGAAAGTAATGACAACTTACTGCGGGAAAATCTTCTGCCAAGTCATTCATGTCTCTTTCCAAGCGTGTATCACGTATGGCAATTAACTGACTGAATAGAGTACATGTACGTTGTGGTGCAGTTGTTATTGGCTCGGAAGGAGAACTCGGAGAGTCGAGTTCAAATTCCAGTTGAATTCGTTGCATTCACTTACATGTAAATACTCTTGGGAAAGGTATTAATCCGTCTTTTTCCTCCAACTATGGGTCAAATAAAAGGACAGAGTGGGTTCTGTAGCAATGGTTGGCAACCAGTATATTGTAGAACATGAACGCTCAGTAATTTGGAACCTTCAAAATTGTGGCCTTGTTCTACGCTTAGAAAATAATTTTGAACAGCCTCGTTTCACTCCTAACCTACGCTTAAAAAATCATTAAGGGCGACTTGACGTGGTATAATGGTTAGCAAAGCTTATCTCGCGAGATCAGTTAAGACTGAGTAGTGAGTTTAATCCTTACTGGATCCTAAATGCTTTTGTCCTTATGGCGAATCTAAACTATGCTTCGAAAATCATTTAAGGCAACTCGAGGTAAGGTAATCCTGAGCAAACTATTCTCATATTTGAGTATATATATATATATATATATATATATATATACTATTGAATTAAAACAGAATATCTACTCAGATACTAGTGTCTAATAAAAATAATATTCAATCATTTTATATATATATACATGTCGTGTATCAAAGCTCATCAGTTCGGTTAAACATGCGACTGCTTCTGACCAGGGCTAAAACCCAACCAAATCGTCATCAGTCGGCGATTCTGTCCTCTATGTTATGGGCGCACAGTGGCGGAATGCGGATTTTAGCGTGCTATATACACAATATAAACACACGCTAGTAGCCGAATGTGTTCAAATTCATTACTCACTAAACGACGCGTAAATGCGTCAGTCGCTACTGTTTATAAAGTTTACCATTTCCCCATAGTGCTCAATCGGCGTGCGAAAGCGTATATATATATATATAGTAATTATTATTATTATCATTTTTTATTGAGCACTTTTTAAAGTAAACATCTAACTGTGCAATATGCTTCCATTAGCAACCATTGCTCATATTATATATATATATATATATATATATATATATATATATATATATATATATATATATATGTATTCCTCTTGTTACACTCATTGAGAGAAAAACAAGAGCGAGGTACTGCCAGCTCAATTCATTCTTTTTACTAACAGTTTTTAAACTTTAATACTAGTTATGAAAACTCTTGCCGCGTGTTTGCTTATTTTATATTTTGCAATAATTATGTCTTCGAGTAGTGAAGAATATATATATATATATATTCTACTATAATAAAGACCGTTGTGTATTCAGTCACGCCCATGGAAAGAAAGCCAATAGCGAGGCAGCTTCGGCTCAGTTTATTCTCTTTACTCGCTTATTTCTCAACAAAATCTTCGGATTCCAGTCTCTCACTTTCAGTCCTCAATAATAATAAAAACAAAAAAAAAATTTTTTTATGTATTGAAGCTGTTGTCAAATAAACTAAAACTGAACTGCTACGCAATATCAGTGATTTTCTAAACATAGCTTAGACGTGGTACAAGACCAAAAGTAAGGGGCACCCATTGAAATCGGACTAAATATTCAGTCGTAACTGATTTACCGAGACAAGCTTGCTAACCACTGAACCACATCGAGCGTCTCAGTTCTATATGGCAGTGAACGCAGATGAAAGAAAGACCTGAAGCAAGAAAAATGTTATTCTGCAGAAGGATGTTGAGAATATATTACGAGCAACGTTTTTGAGAAAATGTAAACAAAAAAGAAATCTGAAAGAGACAGAGGAAATTTCTAGTGCACACGATGAGAAAGAGAGAGAGAGTTTTTTGACAATCACAGGATATATTGAAGGCAAAATAGAATGACGAAAGCAGCGCATGACTAACTTAACGAGCTTGTCTAAATGGTTGGCAGAACAGGAATAAGGAAAAACAGTTTATTAATGGTTTTAAAGGAAAATAAATTGTGGAGAGACATGACTGTCCACCACCTGAAGAACCTCCTAACAACATAGGGAAAGCCATCAATTGATCTGATGCATCTTAACCCCTCGACCACGTATTATTTCACAGAAGCCGAAGCCGAATTAAGCCTTATAAGCACAAATTTTCGATTTCTCGTAAATATCTGCTCTGAAAGCGCATTGTAATCTAAACTGACAATGTTAAAAAAAAATTCCGGAGTTTAACGAAATTAAATTAACAACCAACATATTTAATTTCTTTGTTTGAACATTATTTTTTAATGTATACTCGTATATCTGTTCGATTGATGGCTTCCCCTAAAAAGTGTTAACAAAACAATTACATTTTATTAATATAAAGCAAGAGAATAACAAACGTAAAACCTCAAACAATAATATATACATATATATATATATATATATATATATATATATGTGTGTGTGTGTGTGTGTGTGTGTGTGTGTGTGTGTGTGTGTGTGTGTGTGTGTGCTATGAAATGATGGCCCTTAGTCGTAACTCGAGTTTCAAGTCGTATGAAGATCTGCTGAGCGTGATACTCGGTTACGACTATGGCGATACTTTCATTGTTTTTAACTGTAATTTTGTCCGGCCGAGGCAAACCTGGGATTCAAGCACTCTACTTAACACTTTCATTAGGTTTGCTTCCAGGCTTTTTTTCTATGTTGCCTTCAGTGTTGTGGGTTTTATTCGAAATTTTATCTAGATAATTATTTTAGGTTATGGCAAGTTGCCCTTTGGATACATCAACAGTTTTGTTCTTCTTTATTTATTTGCCTGCAATATGCCAACACACACACACACACACACACACACATATATATATATATATATTCCAAATGAATAAGGAACAAAGAAAATATTTACAAAACATTAATTTAAAACAGTGCTCAATATAGAAATAGAGCTATGAATATTTATTATAAATTATGTTTTAGAACATGTCCAGACTAACATCTATTACAAAAAATAACGTTTTCTAATTGATGAGACGTTGTTTTTTTTTTCAATGTTGAAACAAAATGTACACTTTTGTAGTAAATTCTAGTTTGGACATTTTCTAAAATATAATTTATAATATAAAAGTTAATTAATATCCATCTTTAATCCACAATATTAAAAAAACGAATATTATATTAATAAAATGAAATAAACCCATACAAGACTAAAACGTCACTCTATTTCATCCACTCATAGATAGTAGTAAAATACAAAGGGTCTACCCTTCTTTAAAAAACCTAATATCCTAATATAAGAACTACCTAGACAAAACTAAAAAGAGAACTGTCTAAAACTAAACAACCCCTCTCCTAATCCAAAGCTGTATCTCTATGGTTACAAACTGCCGACAGACCGGCTTAGACATATTCTCATCCCACACATCACTTACATATTACATTCCCAAAAATAAATAGTTTTCACCATTTATTTTCAGTTCTAGTAATCACTCGAAGAAGGGCACTTGTGCTCTGAAACATAAGAATTTTTGTGTAGTGATACTATGATTTTATAAACCATTGTAACAACTATTACAATACATATATATATATATATATATATATATATATATATATATATATATATATATATATGCTTGCAGTTTTTTTAGGTGGCCCCGTAGCCCACTGAACCGTTCCTCCTCAACCTATACATCTTTCATGGTAGATGTCTTCGCAAACAACGTGACTAAAATGTGCTGGAAACCCATCATGCATGCTTCTTCATATTAGCAGGGGTACGTCCTCTAGCATATCTTGGAAATGTCTTTGAAATTAAATCCGTGTAGAAAGCACTTGTGAAACGTGCTGGGAAAATATATGAACCTACCAGACAGTCGCTTATAATTCCAGCGCACACATTAATAGTAATCTGATAGTGATGTCTAGCCTGTATTGTATCTTGGAGATTCTGGTCCGGACAACAAATTTTGGTTGTGTAAATTTATTAGTCCATCTCTTCCAAATGATGTCTCATTCATAAACAAGACACAAGGGACAAACAATGGATCGACAGTTTGCCTAATAAACCATCGTCAAAAGTTCTTCCGTAGTGATTGATCAGCGGGCGAAAGACTTTGCAAATTACAAGAACTGCTCTTGAATACCCACCATGTGGTACTATGAGATGTACGACATGCCACTTGACGTGGGCTGATACCTGGATCGTCCCCGATGTGTTTTCATGGTCAGGCGTATAAACAGATTTCGGTCTTCCTCGATAAAAATTTTCTGGTGCCACGGATACTATCTCAGCAACGCGTCGATAAACAGCAGCAACGGTTGGATGACTTGGCTGCCTTCAGTCTGGAAACGACATCAGTTACAGCCGTGTAGACTCGCGTCCAATACCGATCACGCGGCCGTACGTGAAAATCATATCTGCCTGCACACGATATGAATATCCTGGCATTGTTAAACGAACACTTTTAAGTTAACTCACTACTACATACGTTAAACGTTGAAGACAGACTAGGCACAAATGTGCACGAAAAACAAATGTAACCTAGTCGTGTCAACACAGCGTTACCTACCGTACGCTTCCTTTAAACTCAATAAAACAAAGTTGAAGTATTTGTGGACTTATGTTTATAGAGACTTTTGTATTCTTTTCGATGTGTGGAACCCGCTCCTAAAATCTTTAAAAGTGTATGAATTAAAAAAAAAGGGTTTTATTTAATTTTTCTTCTATTCTTATAATATTTTAATTAAACTTGTATAAAAGAGATATTGTTTCCCTAATACACAATTATATATATATATATATATATATATATATATATATATAGATTGATTGATTGATTGATTGATTGATTGTTTAATTGCTTAGTTTCTGGTCATAATAAGGCTAGACTAGTGTACATTTGTATTAAAAAGTTTTTAATACAATTATACTATAGAACTTTTGAATATTTTTCATTTGTGAACGAGTTATTACGCGACCTAGGTTTCTACCATGAGTGGTGTCTTCAGGCGATTTGCACATCACCTGAAGACATTACTCATGGTAGAAACCTAGGTCGTGTAATAACTCGTTCACAAATGAAAAATATATAGCTTTTATGCTCCAATGATTTTTAATTTTCTAGATGTTATAAATTTGAACAGTTTCATAAACCGAAATGACATTAATATAATAAACGCGTATTTGTTTTGATTGTTTTTTTTTAATGCTGACTATAAAATCTGTTATTTAAAACGGTTTCATTAAAATATGTGCTAATTTGGTTTGCAATGAATAGCAAAATAGTGGTATTTTTTAAGAATATTTTACTGACAAACGAAAGATCGCTATTCTAGTCTATTTAAAGAATTTGCAACCAGTTTACTTCAAGCTATGAAAATGTTTCTAAAATATTTCACTAGTAAAAATATTCAATAGGAGTGAGGCCGAGGGTGACACTTTCTGAGCGGTCATCCATGATTTTATTAGACAAGTAGTTCCAAAATGTTCAAAATTGGGGAGCCGAGTTCGAATTCCAGTTGAATTCCTTGCAGTCACTTACGCGCACCTAGGGAAAGGTATTAATCCGTCTCTTCTCTCCAGTCATAGGTTAAATAAAAAGATAGATTGGGTTCTGTAACCTTGGCTGGCAACCAGTCTACCGCAGAAATTAATGACAACCTACTGCGGGATAATCTTCTGCCCAGTCAGTCAAACCTTTTTTGGAGTCATAATCGCCTAAGCGTGTACCACGTATGGAACTTAAGTGAGTCCCAAAATATCTTCATCCCGCACTGTCTATATACGAAATAATTACGATATTAAAAATTATATATATTACTCTCTATCATATAAAGACTGAGGGTTTATGTCCTAATTACATTGAAACACAGGTTATTTTACGATCACCGAAGTTAAGCAATGCTGAGCCTGTTGGGTGACTGCTTAGGAATACCAGATACTGTAAGCATGGATGTACGGCTGGTTTAATAGACAACAGTTCGGAATTTCTAATTAGAGAGCCGAGTTCTAATTCCCGTTAAGGTCGTTATATTAACTCACGCGCAAATACCCTTGGAAAAAAGGTACGAATCCACCTCTTCTCCGTTAGCAACTATGGGTTATTTAATAAGACTTGTATCAATAAGAACTTTCTTGTCACAAGAAAGTTCTTACAAATTTTTAATATATTACCTGGCTTTAACTAACCTGAAAAGTGTTTATAAGCTGTAAAGAACGATTCAAAAATAAATACAATGAGGACTACAATTTCGGGTACCACACAGCAAAACAAAGTCAAAACTCCCTATGAATATATGTCCACAAATACATCGACATTGAGTTATTAAGTTTAAAGAAAGTTTCCAGTTTATAGTGCTGTGTTGACACTGGGCTGGGTTACCTTTATGCTCTTAATAAGAAATTATTGCAGAGTTTCTTTTTTGTTGCTATGGTGAGAATAGAAGTTTGTCCTGGGCATGACAGTAAACTGCATCCGGCAGCAAAGCCTTTGATTGGGAGGTTGTGAGGAGCATGGAACCACCTCTTAATTGCTGTTGTTCTCAGGTCCACCCTGACCCAGAGTGGTATCACCTGTTAGAGTCCCAACTATGGGCAAAACACTATGAAAGTATAAAAATGCACTTTTGTAGAATATATACATAAAAATAGACTTTTATAGAAAAATATACATTTTCAAAGGAAAAATATTATCAACAATACATTTTTGAAGAAAAAATTATTACCATAACATATTTTTGAAGGAAAAAATATTCTCGGCAAAACATTTTTGAATACAAAACTATAAGACATTTTCAGTTTTCTAAAATAAAGAAAATTAAAAACAAGATTTTCATTAAGATCTGACGAAATCAATCTTTTCACTATAACAGAACATTAAAAGATTTCTTGAAGCCCCAATTATCTTGCCATTAAATAACCCACAGAGGTGTTGATATGCCGTTAAACAAAACTCAAACTCAAACTTAGAATAGAAGTTTATGAGATCATTAATTTATTTCTAGGTTTTCCAAAACCAATTTCAGTTCATCATTACTACGGTTAAACATATTGATTTTTAACTGGCGTCCCGCAACACACTAGTATGTCGCACAATCCTCTTTGGTTTAGCGCGAAATCTTGTCACGGCACACATATATATGTACGCGTGTAGAATTAGTAATAGCAGAAACAGTACAACGTTATTCTTTTACTAATTATTGTGTGTTAATTTCCGTACGTGATGTCTCTTTCGGGACCTGACTCACTAGGCAGATTTTCCCGCAGTAAGTTTCTCCGGTGTACTGGTTGACAACCCATAAAGGCAATATAAACCCAATTTGTCCTGCTATTCAACTCATAGCTGGAGGGAGAAGAGATGGATTCACACCTTTTCCAAGTGCATTTGTAAGTGAATGAAACGAATTCGACTAGAATTCGAATTCAGTTTACCAATTTCCAATTACGCCAAATCACACATCCAACATTTTACTAAATAAAAAAAATACTTTACAAAATAAACTGCACAAATAGTTATGTAGAAATATTGACATAGATTTAGTTCAAATTTGTGTGTGTATATTTAAAAGAATCAATGGTTTTTTAACATAACATTTGAACATATATCTTTTAAAATGTTTTAAAAATGTGTCGTGATATCAAACTTTACTCCAAGGTGTGCTGTTGCTTAAAAAGGTTGAGAAACATTGATTTCATATGATATCACCAGTATCCCGGTGATTTAGTCCGCCACTGATTGTAGTCGTTATTGTGTTGGTAAACTGAGATCTGAAGGCCAATTCGCCTTCGGATATCAGTGTCTTAATTTTTTGTCACCTAACGGAAGGCAATGTAAAGCGAATTGGCATGGACAAAGATGCATTCCAGAAGCCGAACAGAGTAATAAGATACAGGAAAAAAAAGAAAAAGAAAAAAACGACAGTACTGGATTGTTGTGCTGTCTATTTATCAGTATGTCAGTGAATGCTAGACGATCTCCTCATGGATGAAGAAGAGACTTGAAGCAACCGGAATGTGGTTTTACAGAAGGATGCTGAGGATATCAAAGACGTAACGATGAGATTTCAGAGGATGAAAACAAAGATCAGTTAACATACGTCTCGAAAGAGACATGACTGACTGGATTAGAAGATTATCTCGGAGTTGGTTGCCATTACTTTCTGCGGTAGACTGGTTGCCAGCCAAGGCTATAGAATCCAATCTGTCCTGTTATTTAACCCCTAATTGGAAGGAAGAGACAGATTAATACCTTTCCCAAGGATATTTGCACGTAAGTGAATACAGAGAATTCAACTGTAATTCGAACTCGGCTCCCCGATTTCTCGTTCCGAGCCAATATCCACTGCACCACATGCTTGGAAACAAAAGAAACTAATACTTCACATCAGGAAAAGACAGCTGAAGTTCCTGGCATATGTAATGAGGAAAGAGGGCTTGAGAATCTGATACTCACAGGTTAGAAAGAGGGGAAAAGAGAGAAAATCAACGCGTAACATATTTGATGGGTTTGAGCAAGTGAGTGAGAGGGCGGGGTTTGGGTGGGGTAACAAAAGAAAACGTGCGAAGAGCTACTAGAAATCGGGAGATATTGAACGCCATGAACGCCTACGGCATGACGGGACACGGCACATGGAGGAAGAAGAAGGTAGAACTATACAATGTTACCGCCCTTTTCACGAGCAAATACGATAAATTCTTGTTCTTTATTTCTTGACGCTGCCAAATATCACTGTATTCTTTGAGCTACCTGTATGAATTCATTTCGTAATTGCTTTGTCAATAAAAATCGGGATGTGCGTTCGGAAGGAAACTGGGTGCGTCGTTCGGTTTGCAAGGTTGGCCAGGAAAGCTGATTGGATGAGGGGGCCGAACGTGTGCAAGGATGCTGATGAGCGACAAATTCACTTGAAAGATGAACAATCAACTTTTCTCTTTGCCAAAGAACTCGAGAGCACGAACGGATCGAATTAAGAACCGCTCACCGGCACGAACAAAGACCACTCCTCTCTGTCTCAATGGTTTCTCTGAAACCCGAATACACATGACGTAAATATCAGAATATGTTTCTACAATATATATATATATATATATATATATATATATATATATATATATTGTTCATTTGTAAACAAGTTATTACACGACCTAGGTTTCTACCATATAGTGTCAGGCGATTTACAATAACTAAATTTTACCGTTTCTTTTTTTTTTTAACATTTTTTAAGAACGCTCACGTAACAGGTATTTTTTGAACGATCACGGAACGATGAATTTTTTAACGCGCAATTATTAAAATTAGAAGAAATTACAAATTCCCCGTTACATAAGCATTAAAAAAATACCCCTTATGTGAGTGTTCTTAAATAAAAAAAACGGTAAAAATAATAAAAAAAAAACAGTAAAATCTTTTATTGCAAATCACCTGAAGACATCACATGGTAGAAACTTAGTTCGCGTAATAACTCGTTTACAAATGAAGAATATTCAAAGTTCTATAATATAATAGTATTGAAAACTTTTTAATACAACTGTGTACTGGTCTAATTTTATTATGACCAAAAACTAATTAATTAAATCGCGGTGAGGTGGGTATGATGTTGAACGACCCGAAACCCCCTAGTGATCTTCGCGATGACATCACTAACAACACCCTCTAGCGCCACCACTACGGTGCGTATGTTTGAAATCATCAATCAATCAATCAATCAATCAATCAATATATATATATATATATATATATATATATATATATATATAACACATAGCTATGATTCACGTATACTGTCTTAATATGTATACGAAAAACTACTAAAAAGTTGTAAGTTTAAAAATGTATTTTTTTACAGAATTTATTTATTTCTATTATTATATTTGATATTTCAGACGGTCCTCGGCCTTTCATCAGAAACAAATGATTTTAAAATTTAAATTAGGAGGGTTTTCGCTAGGAGCGTTCGTCGAGAGATTGTTTACATCACGTGAGGCAGAAAGCAACAGATTTTTAATATTTGTAAACGTAAACCTATCTTTAATAATAATTATAAATGTTATTTTAAAGAAAATATTTTAAGTGTATCTAAAAAATGTTTAACTATTGAAATATTTATAAAGATTCAAAATATCTAAGTCCCTATTTAACCCTAGTCTGTATGTATTTAATTTTAAAATCTAGTATTTTTCTTTCTTTCTGCGTGAGTGTGTAGAACTAAATTCGGAGTCTATTAGTAAACATTTGCAGTTTTCTAATGTGTGTCTTGGTTGATTGAAGTGTTCTGCTATGGGTGATTTTTTTTTTAATCATTTCACCCAGAGCAAGGCGGAAACGCCACTGATGTGTAGGGGGTTACATAAATGTAAAAAGATTAATTAGAAAAGAGTGAGGAGTATAAACTAGTTAGAAAGGAACAACAGAAAGCTGAGAAAGCAGGTGCGATGACAGATACATAGGTGGAGAGAAAGGGAAGGTTATACAGGGGAGGAGAGAGAGCTAGACTCCAGTGGTTAGTAGATGAGTATTGACTTTGCATTTAAATTTCTGGAGGTTGTAGCCGTCAGGAAAGAAAGAATACGGGAGCGAGTTCCACAGGCGGGAAATGCGAGAGAGGAAGCTGCAGGAGTAGAATTGTCGTCTGCATTTGGCTAACCTGACTGTGAATGGGTGGGACCCAGTTGCCAGTCTGGTTGCACGAGTAAACACCTGTTGAGGAGGCATCAGTGACTTAAGCTCATCCGAGCAGAAGCTATGAAAGTATTTATAGAACAGGCAAAGGGAAGCCACATTTCAACGATGGGAAGTGGCTTCAGTCGAGTCGCCAGTTGTTTTGGCGTATGCTTAGTTTATGATTATTGAAACGGAATCTAAAGCTATTTCCAGATTCACCAATATATCCACTATTTGGACATACTGAGCAGAAGAGAAAATATATTTTGGTTGTCACAGGTGAGGCGTAGAGGGTGTAATTTGATCTTGGTGTTGGGTATAGAAAATACTGTATCGTTTACTAAATGTTTGCAAATTAAACAAAGAGATTTATTGCATTTGTAATTCCCTGATAGGTTTGTATTTTTTAGATATTTGTTAGAGGTGAGGGTAGCTGATATGTTGGGTGTTTGTTTCATTGCATTTATGGGTGGTTTATCGAAAATGTCTTTGATTTTTTTGTTTGATTGGAGGTTCTTGTAATCATTTTTTAAATTTTGAATAAGTGTGTGGGAATATTGATTGTGGTTAAAAACCATGGGAATTCGGTTGTTGTTTTTTTTCTTTTCTTTTATGTGAGAAGTGTGTACGATTTATGTCGATGGTTTTATTTAGTGCTTCTTTTATTATTTTTATTGGATATTTACATTTTAGAAATTGCTTTGCTAGGTTGTTAATGTTGTATGGAAAATCTAGATGGTCTGAGCATATGCGTTTGATTCTAGAACGTGCATAAAGATATTGGCATAACTAGGTGCCATTTTCGTGCCCATTGCTATGCCACTAATCTGTAAAATAGTGTTTGTTGTTGAATTTAAAATTGTTGTGTGTTAAAATGAAATTTATTAATTGGCATATATCTGTAATTTGGTTGTTAGGTAATTTGCTGTTACTAAGGAACACATGGCAAGCTGATACTCCTTCGACATGTGGAATGTTCGTGTACAGAGACGTAACATTCATCGTTACTAGGATAGTATCATCGTGGACTAAGTTAATGTTTTGTAATTTGTTGAGAAAGTCAGTAGTGTCTCTAATATAACTAGGTATGCCAGGCAATAAAGGTTTTAGGATGTTGCATGTTGGTTGTGAAAATGATTTACATTTAAATACAAAAACAATTATATATTATTAAATAACTTAAAGATAAAAATCTATTAAATAAACGTAATGAAATAAATGTCATATGTAAATGTCAACATATATACATATATATATATATATATATATATATATATACAATCGTGTCACCCCAAGCAAGACATTCCACTGCCACTATAGCGCAGGGGTTACGTAGAGGGATTAGGTATAGGAAATGTCAGAAGGAGGGTGATAGACTACTTAGGATGTACATAGGGAGAGAGTTGGAGAGAGTGGGTGTGAGTTAATGTGTTAGGAGGTGTCTATTGTCCTTACATTTAAACTCCTGGAGGTTGTAGCCGTCGGGGAAGCAAGCATGCGGTAGGGAATTCCACAGGCGGGAAGTGTGAGGAAAGAAGCTGTTGGAGTAGAAATTGCGGTAACATTTCATCGGTTTCACTCTAAAAGGGTGGGACCTAGCTGCCAATCTAGTATCTCGTGCAAACTCACATCTAGGGGGCACCAGTGATTTAAGTTCGTCAGAGCAGAAGCCATGAAAGTATTTATAGAAGAGGCACAGGGATGCCACGTCACGTCGATGAGAGACATATACTGCAGGCATTTTTTTCATGATGTTGTTATTAGTCAGGACTGTTTTTTTTTCGATCAAAAAAAATAGTGTATGAAATGAATATGTATTTAATAAAAACAATATTCTTTTTATAATAATGCTTAAAAAATAATGGATAAAAATGTCTAAAGCATATAAAAGAGAATATCTACCCCGAAGAAAAAATTAAAAATAGAAAAATTATTTCCTCGTTTCAACCAAATACTTAGCAGTAAATTAGGCCAAATATTTTCCCCTTTGATAGAAAAACATTTTCTGAACATTTTCATTAAGTAAGGTTTTCAATAAAAATGCACTAAACATAAGTTATAGTTGTACTGATAATCTAGAAAACTTTTATAAAAAAGCATAATAATAACCTTTTAAATAAAAATTCAAACCTAAACAAAAATAAAAATAATTCCAAAATTGAAATCAATAAGTTAGACAATGATAAATGTAATTGTTGAAACCCTATAGAATCTCCATTGGAAAATAAATGCCTTACAGAATATATTGTTTCTCAATGTACTATTTCTTCTACTGAAAAGCCTTAGTCATAAGAAAGTTATGTAGGATGTCCCCAAAGTTAATTTAAGCAAATGTTTAACCAGTATATTTTTTCCTTTAATAATAATTAGTACCAAAATCGATCATCTCTGTCCAAATATTTTTACTACATAAAAAAAAACAATAAAACTCCAAAAAAAAAAAAAAAAAAAAAGAAGAATGTGTAAGTCTTTAAATGACCCATGCCTCAGGTGTCTATACGAAAAATTATACATAATTAAATTTCTTAAAAATAAGGATCTACTAAATAATGATAATGAACTTACTGTTAAAAGTAAATATTGCAAAATATAAGAATATAGTTGATAATTATTCATGTAAGCTTATTGATTACCTTTTATATATCTCTTTTTTTATTTTGTATTGTGTTATAAATAATATTAATTGAATAGATTTTAGGATAGATATAAGTTGAGAATATATGATGAATTATTAAAGAAATGCAAACTAAGCAATATATATATATATATATATATATATATGAATCATACCAAAAGTTCCTTTAAGACCGGTCAAAAATAAGGTTTTAAAATAAGGAGCAGGGATACATATAAACCTAAGGATATTTCTTTGTAACTGAAATGTATACATTTTGCCCAAAAGTAAGTTTAACCGCAAAAATGAGAATTTTCTTTAGACATGTATGAGTACCCTACATTCTCTAACATCTAACCTACATTTAAAATTTTCAAAGTCGACCTTCATTCTGATTAGTTAAATTAAACACACACCTCTGATCTAAATTGTCATGTTTCCCCCTCTCCATATTAACGCATTAAAAAGCAAACGCATTCTTTTCTGCATTCAAATGTAAATCATTTTCACCAGAATAATTAAACATTGCCTGATAAGATAAAAGCTTTAAATCTCAAAACATAGAAATTTCCGTGTCGCAATGTAAATTAAATTAATTTTTGAATAAGAAAAAACAAATTTAATTGTATAACGCTCAACAATCTATGGTGCATTGAGCACTTTTTTAAAAAAATGTATCCTGGAAAACTCTGGATTCCAATTCTAAACCCCATGGTTCTCTTCATCTGGATATATATATATCTGTTATTCTTCATATATATATATATATATATATATATATATATATATATATATATATATATATATATATTATTCTTTAGCTTAGCGAGTAAGCACTTCGACTGCTACCAAATCGGTCGATTTTCAATCTCGGCTGAAAGGAAGTGGATGATACAGCGAAACAAGCTTGTATGTTGATGGCACAGCTATATATATATATATATATATAGTTGTGTGTGAATTGGAGCAAATATAGATCAAGTATGGAGGGGAATTCGAAAGAATGATAGGATAATGAACGTAGAAGAAACGTTTATAATTCTAGCATATTTCGTTTTTATTAAAGCTTTATCAGATATGAAGAGAAATGGAAACATGTTATCTTTATAAACGCGTCTTATTTGTTCCTTATCCTATCATTCTGTCAAATTAACATCCGTATTTGATCTATATAGGTTCAAATTCGTATATATATAAATATATATATATTTATATAGATAGATAGATAGATAGATAGATAGATAGGATGTTCATAAAGTTCGTGTGCACTTTATAAAATTTATAACTTTATTTGTGTTTGTGATAGAAACAATCTGTAAAAAAAATGTTATAAAGTTTTATGTACCTCGTTTTAACTATAATTATTGAATAATTCTTTACAACAAAATTTGCAACCATTTTTAGATAAGTAAACTGATGGATCGGAAGGGCTAGACCATTTTATTGGCCTCCATGTTCACCAGATTTGACTCCATTAAATTTTTTTCATGGGGATATGTGAAAACAATTGTGTATGCAACCAAACCTAGTTCATTAGAAGATTTGAAGGCTAAAATAACTAATGTGATTTCAAGCATTACTGGAAATCAGTTGACAAATGTTTTCCGTGGACTGCAAAATCGTATTACCCTTTGTATTGTTAATGATGGCGGACATGTCGAAACTTAAATAAATTTTCAATAAAACCTTAAAAAATATAGATTTACGCCTTTCTAATCCTTTTTACAAATTATTTCTATCACAAACATAAAGTTTTGAATGTTTTAAACTGCATTTGAACTTTAAAACACACACACACACACACACACACACACACATATATATATATATATATATATATATATATATATATATTTTTTTTTTAATTCAGATACTTCAATCCAAGGGAAAAAAGCAGGAAGGTAAATTCCAAAAAAACCGATCCTAATTAATATTAAAAATTTATTTTAATATTAAAAAATGATACAGGAAGAGAGCTCCATGTAATAAAATATTACAGAGCAAATATATATTAAAAAAGGATTAATTCAAAGATGTTGAATGGCCATTTCGATATGAAGATCCCCACGGGGAACGACACATCAAAGGAAAAGTAGACTAATTTTTCTCCAGTTTCTGAAAGGTTTTTTTCTCTCTCTCTCTCTCTCTATATATATATATATATATATATATACAAAGATTTGTGCCCACAGACAGAATAAATTGCTTTGAACAAAATGAACATCATTATAATAACCTAATCTGAAGAACCTTTTGGTCAACACTTTTCAAAGGTATTCGTTAGCTTTATTATGATTGTAAATGCAGGACAAAGAAGAACAACAAAAGCTTAACTTACAAAAACGGGGGGAAAGTTAATTTTAATCAAAATAATTAAAATGTAAGGGGGGTGTAAACACACAATCCCATAAGAGTGATAGAATGTAAAGAATGTAACACTCACAAACCCTCCAGTAATTGCAAGGAGCGAAGAAATCGCTCGGTTGACAAACATCTTCCAAGATACGTAAGTGATGATCTGAGCGAGCACTGTGCAGGACAGAAAACCATCTGTCCTCACCATGACAAGCACACACTTGATTGTCTAGCAAGTGTTGACCAATAGCTGACTCCAGAACTGCCTGAGTTGTTTTTAATATATATCGATCCATATTCTGTATAGCTTCAAATAACATGAAACACTGAAAATATCGAAAACGCATGACTGCTGAAAAACGAGGTTCTTCTAAATTGTATGACGTGAACGTATCTTCATGTCATACATATATATATATATATATATATATATATATATATATATATGAGACATTGTCAAATCTGTAAAGCGGAGAGGATAATCCAAAATATTTTACTAATTAATATAACATATCAAATAGATAAATATAGAGAGCTCAATGCATATTATCCAGAGCAGTATGAAATATTGAGTGGAAAACTCAACACATAATTAAACGGTTATAAATCCAGAATTTATTTCGGCAGTTGTAAAAAAATACATTCTGATTCTTTCAGACGTTGGAAAATAAATGAATAAATGTTAATTTAATTTAATTCAGAATATTCTAAAACTGATTTTTAACAGAGAGAAACTAGTTTAGTGTGACAAATTTAAGAATACTTGCATCAAATCAAGACATATGCACAATAAAGACGCACGGATTAAAAAAAATACATACATTAAATCACACAAACGAACAAAAAAGTTTTGGAGAGAGTATATACATTTTGTGGAATAGCTTCTTACGTCCTTGTTTCCTTGAACACTTACATATTCCTCACCTGAAATCAAGGATCAATTCTTATCTACCTTTTTTATATTCCTAATTTTCCTTTCTAACCGTCGTCCTTCCCATTCATATCACAGACCTTGCTAATCAATTCGAGTGTAAATTTCAAACTTGTTTGACTCTCAGACCTTGTGGGTGAGTAAAACAAAATGTAGCAAAGACTTTCAGTGCAAATGAAGGATTCAAACAAACAGTATTAACCGAAGAACACTAACCATGGGTATATAGTGCCCAGCGCAAATGACGCCATTTTAATTACAATTTTCAGTACCTGATTTTCTTACCCAAATAATATGTTTTTCAGCTCTTATTAATGTTAACTCAAAGTACAAATTTTGAAGTGCCTGCATGTAAAATATATCAAATAAAGATTTATATTGAATATCTTTTTGATATTTTCAAAATCGAGGATGATGGTTAGTAATGGTGTAACTTTAATTGATGGTTAGTTTTCCAGAGTTAATAATGTTTCTTAGTCCAGGGTATGGTGATAAGCAACATTGATCAGCAGGACCTCTGATCGGGAAATTGGAGATTATGAGAAGCGTCGAACAATTTAATTGCTCTTCTTTTCAGATCCACCCTAACCCGGGATGATAGCACGTGCTTACGTGCTTATGAGCAAAAAGTGAACCCCATAAACATGATCAAGGTATAAAAAGATATATTTATCGCAAAATTACAAACAATACATATTTATAATAAAATAACCAGGAATATCTATTTATAGTAGAAGGACCAACAATATATTTTATAACAAAATGACCAACAATATATTTTATATAAAAATGAAAAATGATATATATCATAGTAAAATAACGAAAAATACATTTTATTTGTAGTTGAAGCCATAAAACTGTATTTAAAATATTTAGATTTCGGCATTAAATAACCTATCGAGGTTAATATGCCGCTAACGAAAATCAACAAAACCACCGATATCAAAGAAATTTCATGACATTAATATATATAATATCCTTCAATTTATATAATACATTATAAGAAATGGGGTAGGAAATGGCTCGTGAATTTTAATGCCACTAAAACGAAGCCGCTCTCCTTTAACCACCACATAGAAACGTTCCTGCCGGCCATCAGAATCGATTACGCTAGTTCCTTAGAGAGCAACACACTTCGCCTCTTTTGTCTAACTCTTTCAAATGATTTAAAATGGAATGGCTATATCGAATCAATAGTTTCATCTACTGCTAGGAAAGTTGGGTCACTGTGTCGAGCCAGAAATTTTTTTCTCGTCAGAATCCATTTAGCACATTTATAAATTTACCATTTATTCACGCATTCGATACTGTTGCCATATCTTGTCGGGTGTTTCGGCTATTCATTTTGAGGTTCTCGACAAAATCTTAAGAATAATCTGTAATATAATCGATCTGTATTTAGCAGTGATGCAGCTTCATTCTGCCTTTTTTACAAGTATTTTCAAGGCAATTACTCTGATGAGCTTTTTCCCTAGTTCCTCGGCCACATGTATTTACTCGTACTACTAGATTGGCATCTAGGTCCCACTCTAAATTGTTAAATGTAACTTACTCGTCTACTCAAGTAGTAATTTTTCTCGTCTCTTCCTTCCAGTTATGGGGTAAATAGCAGGACAGATTGGGTTCTATAGCCTTGGTCGGCAACCAGTCTACCGCAGAAAGCAATGGCAACCTCCTGCGGGATAATCTTCTGCCCAGTCAGTCATGTCTTTTTCGAGACATGATCGCCCAAGCGTGTATCACGTATGGCACTTAACTGACTGACTGTGTAAATTCTTCTGCGCAGTCAGTCATGTATCTTTCGAGACATGATCACCGAAGCGCATATCACGTATGATTCTTTACTGACCGTTACAAACAAACAAAAAAAAAGAGAGCTGAGAAAGTTTGGCACTCACAGGAGATTTTTTAAAATTGTTCCACCCCAAGCAAGGCAGTACCGACACTGGTGCGCAGGATGCTACATAAGAGAAGAGTGAAAGTTTAAGCAGGGGGAGAGCGAAGAGAAAGACGAATCGGTTACAGCGGGTATCAGAGAAAGGGCAATAGAAGGATGGGTATACCGGTATGATGACAGTTGCAAGGGTAGCGTGAGAAAGGAAAAGTACAAAATAGAATGGGTGACGGGGAAAGGACGAGAGAAGGATAAGAAGTGGATAAGAGATGGGAATTGACATTGCAATTAAATTCTTGGAGATTCTAGCCGTCAGGGAAGCAAGTATACGGAAGGGAGTTCCACAGGAGGGATGTGCGAGAAATGCGAGAAATATTAAAAGTGAGAAGAACCGTTGAGAGTACTGAATATCGTATCAAACTTGTGTAAATGATCGGCAGAACACAGATTCGAACTGATAGTAAAACGACAAAAACTACAAAGGACAGAAAGTTGTAGAGAGCCATGATCGACTATGTTCTAAAGAGATACGCCACGTAAATCCTGCATATATACAAGTCAACCATCCGTCCGTGCATGGAGTACTGCTTCCATTTATGGTCAGGTGCCCCTGCCGTTCTCCTCAGTGTTCTTGACAGGCTCCAAAGGAGAGTCTGTAATGTGATAGGTACTGATCTGGCGGCTCGACTGCAGCCACTTCCCCATCGTTGAAAGGTGGCCTCCCTTTGTCTGTTCTATAAATACTTTCATGGCTTCTGCTCAGACGAACTTAAGTCACTGATGCCTCCTCAACAGGTGTTTACTCGTGCAACCAGACTGGCATCTGGGTCCCACCCATTCACAGTTAGGTTAGCCAAATGCAGACGACAATTCTACTCCTGCAGCTTCTTCTCTCGCACTTCCCGCCTGTGGAACTCGCTCCCGTATTCTTGCTTTCCTGACGGCTACAACCTCCAGAAATTTAAATGTAAAGTCAATACTCATCTACTAACCACTGGACTCTAGCTCTCTCCCCTTCCCTGTATAACCCTCCCTTTCTCTCCACCTATGTATCTGTCATCGCACCTGCTTTCTCAGCTTTCTATTGTTCCTTTCTAACTAGTTTGTACTCCTCACTCTTTTCTAATTAATCTTTTTACATTTATGTAGCCCCCTGCACATCAGTGGCGTTTCCGCCTTGCTCGGGGTGAAATGATTAAAAAAAATGTTACTTGTGCTACATCTATTCAAAAATAAATATAGAAATTAATGTTTTTTTCTCATTGCTGTCATTTATGTCTGACAGCGGGGTTTATGTCGTTGAAAAGGTCGACCTGTTAATCAGTAATTTTTGATCTTGCAGGAACTTTCTGTGACAGACATCTGTAATTATTGACGACTGATTGTTAGAGCGGTGTCGACGTTGATTATAGATCAAAGTGGAAACTGATCAGAGATTACACGTTAAAGTAATATATTAAAGATAATAGTAAAATCATAGAAAATGAAAGAATAGAAAGAAAGATAAATGAATATCGGCTTTAAAGAAGATCAAGACCCTCGGGTCTGACGCCCTCGTCTGGTAAGGATAGATATGGGCGACAGATGCAAACGAATGCGACTCGTTGCAACAAACAAAAGACATTAATAGGGACTCAGAACTTTTACAGTTTACCTAACTATTGTATTTGCACTGATCCCCGACTGAAGCGAGTTGTGACACAATCTCGGATTTCAATGTGGGGACGCTCGGGCCACTTTCTTCGGGTGCTAGAAATTTCGAACCGAACCCTTTATTACAGTCACTGGGGTATACCATCTCCATTCCTTTTGCTTAGAGCCTTTTCTGCTAGTCATGATTGCAATAAAGGGTTCCGTTCGAAATACCTAGCACCTGAAAAAAGCCGGAGCGTACAACGACCGAAACGTCGTACAAATGGTAACAAAAAACGAGGACAATAGTCTGAATAATGTAAATACTGAGAATACTGGTTATCGTTGATTTCGTTGAATACAGTGATCAGCATGTTAAGGTCAGAACTGTGTTGAATTGGAGTCTTTCAATCTATTCTAGATTGACCAGCCCTCTCATACACGGTAACTGGGTTCAAAGCTTATCTTAGCATGAACTTGTTTTTTGTCGTCCTATATACCAGTATCACTATTACCAGCTTCAACATATCAATTATTTACCTTGTTTGGACTGTTATCCTCGTCATGACGTTTCGGCCGTTGTACGCTCCGACTTTCTTCAAGTGATTGAAATTTTAAACTGAATAGTTTATTTCAATCCCTGGGGTAGATTGTTCTAGTTCCATGATTCATGTCACTTCCAGATGTCTTAGTTATACTCATTTAACTCAATACTTTAAGATTTTGTTCACTACTGCTGTAGCTAGGTGTGCGTTGTGGTACAGTGGATATCGGCTTGGAATGAGAAATCGGGAAGCCGAGTTCGAATTCCAGTTGAATTCTTTGCATTCACTTACACGCAAATACCCTTAGGAAAGATATTAATCCGTCTCTTTCCTTCAGTTATCAGTTAAACAACAGGATAGATTGGGTTCTATAGCTTTGGTCGGCAACCAGTCTACCACAGAAAGTAATGGCAACCTACTGCGGGATAATCTTCTACCTAGTCAGTCATATCTCTTTCGAGACATGATCGCCCAATCGTGTATCACGTATGGCACTTAACTGACCGTCTGTTGTAGCTAGGAATGAACTAACAAATTTTTGGCTCAAGTTACTGGATCCAAACTACGCTTTTTTTCCACTGAGTCATGGCGAACAAAAACTTAGAAAGTTGAGTTAAACGGAAATAACTGAAACATATGTCAGTGGCATGAGTCGTAGAATGAGAATAATCTACCACAGTAGATCGAAGTAATATATTTTCGTGGTGTATGATGAAATTTGTTTGGCCTTGAAAAATATTGCGCCATCCATGAGTGCATCATTTTTATTACGCCCAGACGCTACTGCTTATTAGTTGTCCTACGGTTATTGTCTGAGATGGACGTTACTCCAAGAAAACGTACAAAAATTGTAACGCTGCACGAACACACTGACATGCCTTACAGAATGATCGCAGATATTGTTGGCGTCAACCTTTCAACTCGTGTCATCAAGGCGAAGAAACAAACTGGATCCATCAGTCCCAAACGTAAAGGAAAATGCGATCGGAAGAGAAAATCAACGTCAAGAGACGACGTATACGTGATCAGGGAAAGTGTAAAAGAGCCTGGGAAGATATTATTTGTTGTGTTTTAATGTTTAATTTGTTCAACGGTGTAGAGATATGTTTGTGCTTCTTAGATGGTAATTTTTATGTATAAGAATTGAGAAGTTTGTTTATTTCTTTCGACAAATACACTTAACTGATTTTCGCAAACATGGCGGAAAGTACCTTCTTGTAATGATCACTCATCTCGAACCCGTAGAAAATATATTGCAGCTATAGTGTTATAGTGATGTGTATGTGTGTTGAAACAGATTTGTTTGATTTGGACTTTTAGTAGATAACCCACTATAAGAGGGGTATAAAACAAGAAAATCAAATTGTATATAGAAACAACATATATATATATATATATATATATATATATATATATATATATATATATATACAATCGTGTCACCCCAAGCAAGGCATTCCACTGCCACTATAGCGCAGGGGGTTACATAGAGGGATTAGGTATAGGAAATGTCAGAAGGAGGGTGATAGACGACTTAGGATGTACATAGGGAGAGAGTTGGAGAGAGTGGGTGTGAGTTAATGTGTTAGGAGGTGTCTATTGTCCTTACATTTAAACTCCTGGAGGTTGTAGCCGTCGGGGAAGCAAGCATACGGTAGGGAATTCCACAGGCGGGAAGTGCGAGGAAAGAAACTGTTGGAGTAGAAATTGCGGTTACATTTCATCGGTTTCACTGTAAAAGGGTGGGAACCTAGTTGCTAATTTAGTATCTCGTGCAAATTCACATCTAGGGGGCACCAGTGATTTAAGTTCGTCAGAGCAGAAGCCATGAAAGTATTTATAGAAGAGGCACAGGGAAGCCACGTCACGCCGGTGAGAGAGATACTGCAGGCGGTCAGCCAAGACGGTATCAATCACATTACAGATTTTTCGCTGTATTTTGTCAAGAACCCCGAGGCGAATAGAAAGGGCACCTGACTTTTACAAATAAAAGTAATGTCTTTTGGTCTTTTTGATTGTTAAAATGTTCATAGTAGTAATTGCCGAAAAGAGTTTTTGCGTATGTATGTGTGAGCGTTTGTTTGTTAGGATTGTCTTTGAAGTCTCTGCTCAGTCCTTCAGGTACCAGTCAGTTATTAAGTCGCTTGGTGAACTGTGAAGAAAAAGACGATGAAAGAGAAAGAGGGGCTATAATAATACGATCGCTTGACGTTTGTCAAGGGACGTGTTAATTATGCTCGTATTTTCTCTACCGTCGATTGTTTTCTTTTATTTTGTTTTCGGGGGCTCCGAACAAGACATTTGGGAATTCACACCCGGGCTTAATTCTGGGCTTCCCATTGAACGATAAACAAAATTCACGTCGGATCGCGAAAAAAGTCTGTAAAAGGAATTTGATATTTAATCATTTATTTTTTATTTCTGAGATGATTAATTTTCAATAACCTTGGAATTATTTCGAACTTTTATTCTCATCTTGGTAGATATAGGTGTTAAAATAGACACAACATTTCGATCAAGTACTCTCTGGTCATCATCAGGTGTTTATAGATTGGTTGATGTAGATTATCTCGTTGATTATTGCAAGGATCAAACTAGATGATACTCACACATGAATAACCAACTATATCCACTACGCCATCGTCCCGAAGAGACTTTTGCAGTGTAATTTTGGTAACTTTTATATTCAGTGTCAGATGGATTTTGTACTTGTACTTGGTCGAAACGTTGTGTCTATTATAACACCTATATAAACCAAGATGAGAACAAACGTTCGAAATAATTCCAAGATTGCTTTATATCATGCTCGCTGTTTAGTCAAGATCATTATGTACACCTGATGATGATCAGAGGATACTTCTTGAAACGTTGTGTCTATTATAACACCTATATAAACCAAGATGAGAACAAACGTTCGAAATAATTCCAAGATTGCTTTATATCATGCTCGCTGTTTAGTCAAGATCATTATGTACACCTGATGATGATCAGAGGATACTTCTTGAAACGTTGTGTCTATTATAACACCTATATAAACCAAGATGAGAACAAACGTTCGAAATAATTCCAAGATTGCTTTATATCATGCTCGCTGTTTAGTCAAGATCATTATGTACACCTGATGATGATCAGAGGATACTTCTTGAAACGTTGTGTCTATTATAACACCTATATAAACCAAGATGAGAACAAACGTTCGAAATAATTCCAAGATTGCTTTATATCATGCTCGCTGTTTAGTCAAGATCATTATGTACACCTGATGATGATCAGAGGATACTTCTTGAAACGTTGTGTCTATTATAACACCTATATAAACCAAGATGAGAACAAACGTTCGAAATAATTCCAATCTTTTGCGGCACATTAGCAGAGTTACCGCCGTGGGAAAGAGTTAACAGCGTATTGGCAATTTTAGTTTCCCCTTTTCGAATACTGTAGCAATCCAGACTGGTTTCACGCGCGGAATCACTGCGCTCTGTCGAAAGGTTGCGTAATCTTGTGAAAAAGAATATTTTTTGACCGTAAGAATCGCGCGAGACAACACAAGAGTTTTTTTTTCTGCACTTCTGAGGAACGAAATAGCAAAACTAATTCAAGCGTTAATGTATACGACTTTGGCCTGGCTATAAAGAGATTGCAAACAAATTTCAAGTGTTACTGCACATGCATAAGCGTATGCAATTAGAGACCCTGCACGCATACAGAACATACCTTGCTTTATACAGGGCGATTAAAAAGTAAATCTCTCTTTTCTGAATAGTGGACTTTCCCGTCTTGCAATAATTATAGTTAGACGGGGGTAATCATGCATAGAATATGAGTTAATTTTCCATCTGTTATGTCGTAAGAATAAATAACTCAACAACAGGAATAGGTTAATTGTTGTATTCCGTGAAAATAGTATTTACAAAGGTTATTAGTATCCAATACAAGAATAAAGGTTAATCGTCTCAACCGTCGTAAGACGTAGTATGAGCAATGGGTACTTCCGGGTCGTCACCGGAAGTCTACGACTGACTTGTCGATACGGCTGCTCGGCACACTCTATATTTAGTTGTCCCTCCCAGTAAGGGCAACATGTGACACATGGTCAGTTTATATCTGGGATTTCCGGGCTATATGGCCCGGCCAAAAAATGTCTGTCTATTTTTTCCCAGTCGTGCCTCTACCCTTCGGCGGAACCACGATTGGGTTATAGCTCTCTGCTCGGAAGCAGAGAGCGCCCTCCACCCGAAGGCAGAGTGCCGACAGTGTCGTAGAGAGTACGGCTGCTCGGCACACTCTCTTACGTAGATGCTACCATTACTTTACATAGTAATGGAATAGTCCATTATAGCCGAATAGGCGCGGGCGTCCCAACACCATCACCCTTTGCCTAGATTCTGGATGTTAGCTTATATATGGCGGGTTTTGTTGGTTGAACGAAGTGGCGCACTTCAGTGGTTATTATATAAACAATGGTCTGCGAATTTCATGGATCGAGCATGTGAACAATGATGAGGTCTTGGAAATGATCGAAACAAAAAGGAAATTAATACTGAGCATCAGGAAGAGACAGCTGAAGATCCTGGGACAGGCAATGAGGAAGGAGGGCATGGAAAAACTGATACTAACAGGTCAGATAGAAGGAAAAAGAGACAGGGGAAAGCAACGGATAACATATTTGAAGGACCTAATCAGGTGGATGACAGAACGAGGATTGTACGGCGTAACAGAAGGTGTGCTCAGAGCCACCAGAGATAGGGAAACATGGAAAGCCATGATCGCCTATGTCCTGAAGGGACAGGGCACATAGAGAAAGAAGTGATAATAGTAAGATTAGCCGTCTCATTCTACGGAAACATTTGACATTTGATCGAGCAATCTGTACTGAAATATGAGTTCCCCTGTATAACATGTCTTGTGGTGCAGTGGGTATCGACTCGGAACCAGAAATCGGAGAGCCGAGTTCGAATTTCAGTTGAAATTTACAATTTTTTTCACAAGTTTTAGTAATTTTCTTTGCCCTAAAATCACTTGCGTTTATACTTCAAAAAAATTTTTATCCTGGAATGTATCTTTTTAATTCAAATTCCAACAGAATACTAGTTTGTCTATATTTCTGAGATGAGGTAGTATTTGCAGTATTTACATTATTCGGACTATTGTCCAGATCTTTGTTGCCATTTGTACGACGTTTCGGCCGTTGTACGCTCCGGCTTTCTTCGGGTGCTAGAAATTTGGAACCAAACCCTTTATTAAAGTCACTAGGGTATACCATCTCCATTCCTTTTGCGTAGAACCTTTTCTGCTAGTCATAATTAGAATAAAGGGTTTGGTTCGAAATTCCTAGCACCTGAAAAAGGCCGGAGCGTACAACGACCGAAACGTCGTACAAATGACAACAAAGATGCGGACAACAATACTGAGAATACTGGTTATCATTGATTTCGTTGAATACAGTAATCAGCATGTTAAGATCAGAACTGTGTTGAGTTGGAGTCTTTCAATCTAATCTATTGCAGTACAGTTGACTTTGATTGCCTAGAATTCAGTAAATTAGCAAAAATAGAAATGTGCCTAAGACAATGCGGATGATACGGTGTATAAACAGCGGACACGGAAAGGAAACCTTAGGGTCTACTAGAGAATGTCCAGCAAGAAGTTATGACTAAACATCGATGGTAAGAAGACAAAATGTATGATAGCAAAAAGAACATTGTAAAAGGGGAAATATGAACTGGAGATACCAAAAGAAAATACGAACATATCTGGGAAGTATTTTGACAGAGGACGAGAAATGCGATATTGAAATACGAATGCGCCTAGAAATAGCGAAAAATGCTTTCCAAAAGATAAGCAAAGTATTAAGTAAAATAACCATTTTGTTCGAAAACAAACTCCTAAAGTGTTACGAAATATAAGTTCCCCTGTATGATATGTCTTGTGGTGCAGTGAGTATAGACTCGGAACCAGAAATTGGAGAGCCGAGTTCGAAT
>JBBBDQ010000410.1:2745000-2782500 GCA_037127315.1 Ascarosepion bandense | reverse complement strand
CAGAGAATACTTAGATAAAACTAGCCTTTATTCTGTAAATGTTACATCATATAATATAACCGAACTTTTGGTAGTAATGCTTAAAGAAACATTGGAAGAATTATTCTTAAATTTAATTAAAAAACACTTCGACCATTCCCCTACACTAAAAAAATATTTTCATCAGAAACAAAATTAGGCTTAGCTTTAGTTGCTTTAAGAACATCGATAAGTATATATCACAGCATAAGAACATGATATTAAATAAACACATATCCAATCTGCAAAATAATAGTAACTCTTCTGAAAATAATTGCAACTGCCGAAAAAATAAGACCTCTCCATTAAACGTCTAGTGCATGAACGAAAGTATAATTTACAAAGCTAGCATCTATTTTGAAGGCGATGCTTAATTCTATTTTGGCTCCCTTGGGAATCAATGGAAATACTGTTACTACTATCATCAAATGATTTTAAGCAATATTAAATGCAATAAAAGCACAGTTCTCTCAAAATATTTCAGTCAATTAAAAACAACAGAGTCCAGTGAAATGTCATCGCTAAAACCAAATCTACAGGTGGTGACAGAGAAAGGGCAAGAGATGGATGTAAACACAGGAGTGAAGACAGTCGTGAAGGAAAAGAACAAGATAAACGGGGTGATGTAGAAAAGACTGAAGTCAAGGGGATAAGAGATGGGAATTCACATTGCATTCAAATTCCTGGAGAGCAAGTATATAGAAGGGAATTCAACAGGCGGAAAGTTTTTAACGGAACATGTTTAAATGAAAGATTGCTGTCTATATATAAATTTATATACATATGCAGCAATATATATATATATATATATATATATATATATATATATATATATATATGTATGCATGTATGTATTAAGCCCTATAATATTTATTATATTGATCACAGTTTATAATAAAATAAATGCCGGGGTACTCTAAATTTTAAAACCTTGTGTCCTCTTCACCTGGATTTATATATATATATAGTACACTTGGTATGTAATCCGGGTAAATTCCAAAGAGACGAACTCGAGAGAACTCAATGTTAAATTCTTTTATTCAATTTAAAAGAGCAATATTTTGTAAAGGATTTTCGATTATTAGCTTGGATGATACATATTTCACCGCTTTGATGTTCTTAACTCGGCTCGTCAGGTCCAAATGGTACAACAGTAGGCAATCAAAATATCACCCCCGAAATATCAGAAATGTTTGTAGGAGTTCATATATATAAATATATATATATATATATATATATATATATATATATATGTATATATATATATGTATATATATATGTATATATATATATACAGATATATATATATATATACAGATATATATACAGATATATATATATCTTTATATACAGATATATATATATATATACAGATATATATATATAAATATATATATATAGATATATATATTTATATATATACAGATATATATATGTATATATATATATACAGATATATATATATATATATATATATGTCTGTGTGTATATATATATATATATATATGTCTGTATATATATATATATATATATATATATATATATATGAACTTCTACAAACATTTCTAAGAGGAATGGGAAATTGTAGACGACGATCAACGTGTATACGCTTTTGGTGGGGCCACTTTAAAATGCTATCTTTCCATGCGCAAACCTATTACGGTAATTGATTTGATGGTTTCTGCCTAAAAAGAAATAATAGAATAATGGCTGGGTCTTTTTTTTTTTTTTTTTTTTTTTTTTCGTGCTGCTTTTGTAATGGCTTCATGTTAGAGATCTCTCTCGAGTGTGGACATGCTGATTCTTCCTCTTAAAAGTAAAAAATAAAAAATAAAAAAAATGCGCAAACTGATTTATCCTCCTGTTAGTTTTCCCAGATCGGTTTAATTCTCTCCAGAATAGAAGCTATTAATATTTCACATCGCGGTAAATCTTTTAAAAGCTCTCTCTCTCTCTCTCTCTCTCTCTCTCTCTCTCTCTCTCTCTCTGGATAGAATGGGGAATGTATTTAAAATTGCACTTTCTTTTTTTTTTGCACACACTTTCAGTGCGCTTGATAACAACTGAAAGCAACGAATAAATATTTAATCTCTTTATTTCGTAAACTTACGCACACCGCAGAAAGCAATGGCAACCTACTGCGGGATAATCTTCTGCCCCGTCAGTCATGTCTCTTTCGAGACATGATCGCCAAAGCGTGTATCACGGATGGCAATTAACTGACTGACGCACGCTAAGAGATTAGCATCAGAAAAATACTTATACTGTTTAGAATGTGCCTAATATTACTTCTGAACTCCTCAGTTATTAAGACTGTCTCACAATCACGACTGTCTTCCTCAATTTTCGCGATGAACAGGTCTTTTCTCAGGTCGGTCCCGTCCACTGAGCCCCTGTTGGAACTTAATCTCACCCCAGACCATAATTCGAACAAGTCTACTAACAACTTGACTCTAGCCCTTCCCCCACCCCGTATATCCTGCCCTTTCTCTCCCCACTTGCAACTGTTATTCTTCTTCTTCTATGTGCCCTGTCCCTTCAGGACGTAGGCGATCATGGATCTCTACGTCTCCCTATCCCTTGTGGCTCTTAGTATGTTTGTTCCTGTTGCTCCTGGCAACCCCCGTTCCGTCATCCACCTGATCAGACCCTGCAAATATGTTATACGCTGCCTTCCTCTGTCTCTCCTTCCTTCTATCTGTCCAGTCAGTATCAAGTTCTCCAGGCTCTCCTTCCTCATTGCATGTCCCAGGAACTTCAATTGTCCCTTCCTGATGCTCAGCATCAATTTCCTTTTGTTGCCATTCTTTCTAACACTTCGTCGTTGCTTGTATGCTCAGTCCACGATATCCGTAGCATCCTTCTGTAGAACCACATTTCGGCCGCTTCCAGTTTTGTCCTCATTTTCGATGATATTGTCCAGCATTCACAGCCGTATTGAAGAACTGACATCACGTAGCAGTCTAGCACTCTTTTCTTCGTTTCTATTGAGATTTTCCTGTGTGTTAGTATTTTGCTCATCTTCTGGAACGCGTCCTTTGCCATGCCAATTCGCCTTCGGATCTCCGTGTCGCACTTTCCATCTCCTGTTAGAACACTTCCTAGGTACTTAAATTCTTGGACTTGTTTGATTCTGTTATCCCCTACCTGTATTTGGCATTTTGGGTTGTATCTTTTGCTGATGACCATGCACTCAGTTTTCTTAAGGTTTATTTGTAGTCCCTTCTTGTCACTCTCCACTGCTACTTTCTGTATGAGATCTTGCAGTTTACTTTCCGTATCCGCAATCAGTACTGTATCGTCCGCATATCTTATGTTGTTCAGGTTGTGGCCTCCAATAACAAATCTAGGGTCCTCAAAATATTCTCGCTGTATAGGTTGAACAAATCCGGTGAAAAGACACATCCTTGTCTTACGCCTTTTTCTCTCTTTGTGTATCTACTGAGGTCGTTACCTGTCCGTATGCAGGCCGTTTGCTGCCAGTAGAGATTCTTGATTATTCTTATATCTTTGCCGAAAATGTCGAGGTTGCCTAGCATTTCCATCAATTCTTTGTGTCGTATTTTGTCGAATGCCTTCGCGTAATCAATGAAGCATAGGTACAAGTCTTTCTTCATTTGTAATGCCCTTTCAGAGAGCATCCTAATCATGAATATGGCATTCCTTGTTCCAGTGTCCTTGACGAACCCGCACTGTTCCTGCCCTATCTCTGGCCTGATTCTGCTTCTCGCTCTATTCATCAGGATTCTGACCATCAGTTTTGTAATGTGACTCATTAAGCTGATAGTTCTGTGTAGTTCGCACTCGTTTGCACCAGGTTTCTATAAATATCGACTTGCATAGGTCGTCTGGTATTATTCCGCTGCTATAAATTTCGTTTATTATGTCAGTAATCTTTTCTATGCCATATTCTTCTAAGGCTGTCAGCATCTCTATTACTATGCCATCTGGACCAGGTGCCTTGTTTTTGTTCATTTTGGCCATTGCAGCTTCCACTTCGGATTTTAGTATTTCCGGTCCATCCATCTCCTTGTGTATTCTCGGTTGTTCTCTCTTGTCGCAAAAGAGTTCCTTTATGTATTCTTCCCATCGCTGGAGTATTTCCTCTTTCTCTAATATGATTGTCCCTTCCTTGGATTTTATGCATCCTGTTGAGGAGCAGGTTTTTTGTCCTGTCAGTTCTCTTATCTCTTTATGCATCTCTGCTTTGTTGTTCCTGATCAGTCTCTCTACTTCTGCACATTTGTTGTTGAGCCATTCCTCTTTGGCTTGTCTGCATTTGTTCCTTATCTCCCTGTGAAGTTTTTTGTATTCTGCTCCGTGTCTTGGCGTTATTTTTTGTCTCCTTTGCATCATGTGGAGGATTTCTTCGGTCATCCACTCGTTTTTTCTTCTGCGTCTGATTTCCTTTGGGGCTATGTTGTTCGCTGAGGTCACCATTGCTTCTTTTAGTGAATCCCATTTTGAGTATCCTTTTCCAATTTGTTCTTCATATTTCTTTCTCACGCTGTTATTATATTCTTTCTGCAGGGTGAGATCGTCCTCTAGTGTCTCGTATTGCAGTCTTGGTGATATGCTGGGCTTCTTCAGTCTTCGGAGTTTCACTTTTAGTTTGCAGATGACTGGGACGTGGTCACTTCCGCAGTCAGCACCTGGGTATGTTTTGCATTGGACTACTGCGTTCCTGAATCTCTTGTTTATAGTTATATAGTCGATTTGGTTCTTCGTGTCACCTCCTGGGCTTCTCCATGTCTATAAACTTCGTGGGTGTTCTTGGAACCAGGTGTTAGTAATGACCTGGTCATTGGCTGAGCACCATTGGATCCATTTTTCTCCTCTTTCGTTGCGCTCTCCTAGTCTGAAGTTGCCGTTCGTTTCTCCTTCTCTATCTTTACCTGTCATTACACCTGCATTTTCATCTTTCTATTGCTTCTTACTAATTGGGTTGTAATCCTCTTCTCCCTCCTCTAATTAATTTTCTTTCAGTTATGTAGCCCCCCGCACATCAGTGGCATTTACGCCTTGCCCGGGGTGAAATGATTAAAAAAAAAAAAAAAAAGTACATACAATCCATGTGCGTTGTGGTGCAGTGGATCTCGATTCGGAGTGCGAAAATCGGGGAGCCGAGTTCGAATTCCAGTTGAATTCCTTGCATTCACTTACGCGCAAGTACTCTTGGGAAAGGTATTAATCCGTCTCTTCCTTCCAGTTATGGGTTAAATAATAGGACAGATTGGGTTCTATAGCCTTGCACTGGCAACCAGTCTACCGCAGAAAGCAATGGCAACCTACTGCGGGATAATATTCTGCCCAGTCAGTCATGTCACTTTCGAGACATGATCGCCCAAGCGTGTTTCACGTATGGCACTTAACTGACTGGCTGACAAACAATCCATTACTACTGATGCTGGAAAGATTGAACGCTCCAGTGAACCTGACTTCTGTTCGCCTTTACAATTACAAGATCAGGCCAAAAGTAGAGTACTGCTGTTATTCATAGACCATTTGGAAGCGTTGTATTGCACTCAACTTGAAAGTTGGGAGCTGACATATTAAATAATGATACATTTTTTTTCTCCATATTGTTACCTTTTCTTGAGGAAGTAACTTTAAAGAATAAGTTTTGATTTCAAAATTATAGCGTTGGAATTACATTACGGTAATCTGTTGTATCCTTATAGCACAGCCTTATAAAATTGATAAGTTACTGAAGCTTTACAAATTGTATATGGACAAGATGCCTGGTACAAGGACATTATTACTAAATCATTGTGTCATCAGATAAGATCTTCATTTACTTCAAATGGAGATTATGCTGAAGAATTTAGCTATATTATGTAATATAGTGTACAGTGCAGTAGTTTTTTTTTTTGTTTTTTTTTATAAGCGTTTCACCCCGAGCAAGGCATGTCACTGCCACTACTGTGCAGGGGGCTACGTAGAGTGGAGAAAGGCTGGTTAAATATAGGAAATAACAGAGGGTGGGTGATAGGCGGGTGAGGATACCGAGAATGAGGGTTGGGTAGATGAGAGTGTTGTGAGAGTAGTTGGGAGTTAGTGTGATAGGAGGTGTCTATTGACCCTACATTTAAACACCTGGAGATTGTAACTGTCGGGAAAGCAGACTTGTGGAAGGGAGTTCCACAGGCGGGAAGCGCGAGAAAAGAAGCTGTTGGAGTAGAATTTACGGTTACATCTTATTTGTTTGACTGTAAAAGGGTGGGACCTAGTTGCTAATCTAGTATCTCGTGTAAATTCGTGCTTGGGCGGCACCAGTGATCTAAGCTCATCGGAGCAGAAGCCATGAAAGTACTTGTAGAAGAGGCACAGGGAAGCTACATCACGCCGGTGTGAGAGCGGCTGCAGCCGGTCTGCCAAGTCAGTATCAACCACGTTACAGATCCTCCTTTGTATTTTGTCAAGAAGCCCAAGGAGAGCAGCAGGGGCACCCGACCAGATATGGCAGCAATATTCAATACACGGGCGGATGGTAGATTTGTATATGTGCAGAATAGTTTCAGGTGGGAAAAATTTCCGGGCCCTGCACAGAGAGCCGACTTTCATAGCAGCAGATTTGGCAATGGATTCAATATAGTCATTCCATTTGAGGTCCGCCGAGAGTGTAAGGCCAAGGAGGCGTAGTATTTTACTCTCTGGGAGGCTATCCTGTCCCATGCTAATGGGAGGTAGATGCGATTGTCTATGGTGGTTAGTTGATAACAGCTTTGTTTTGGAGGCATTGAAATTTACCAACCATTTCCTACCCCAGGTCACTAGCGTTATTTTCAATAAAAAATGCAAATTTAAAATATTTTTTAACCAGGATTATAATAGTAGTTTTTCAATGTGGCAAGGAATAATGGACAATATTATCAAAGATGCAAGAAAAACTTGAAACAGCTGAAATGTGGTTCTAAAGAAAGATACTGCGGATATCATGGACCGAGCATGTGAGCAATGATATGTTGGAAAGAATGGAAACGAAAAGTAAATTAATACTGAGCATCAGGAAGAGACAGCTAAAGTTCCTGGGACATGCAATGAGGAAGGAGGCTTGGAGACCCTGATACTAACAGGATAGATAGAGGAAAAAAAGAGACAGGGGAAAGCAGCGGATAATATATTTGAAGGGCCTGAGCAGGTCGATGACAGAACGGGGGCTGAGAGAAACACCAAGAATAGGGAGACGGGGAACGCCATGATCGCCTACGTCCTGAAAGGACATGGCACATAGAAGAAGAAGTATTATAGTGTTATATACACTTAACTATTTTTTGTTTTTATTATGATATAACAAAACTTACTCACTGTGTAGCCATTTTTGTAAGGATTTTGAATTATGGAATACAGTAAAAGAGTAACATATTTATTGGTGGTGATTCTAAATTATAATTCTAAATTCTAAATTATAATTCTAAATTCTAAATTATAATTCTAAATTCTAAATTATAATTCTAAATTCTAAATTCTAAATTATAATTCTAAATTCTAAATTCTAAATTATAATTCTAAATTCTAAATTATAATTCTAAATTCTAAATTCTAAATTATAATTCTAAATTCTAAATTCTAAATTATAATTCTAAATTCTAAATTCTAAATTATAATTCTGGTTTGAATATTTTTCCATTTAATGTATCTAATACAAAATATATCAAGTTTATTTGGATTTATTCTTGCAATATTAAAATTTCGAAGCCAATTCATAAGCAAAACCTGCGGAAATCAAGTATTTCTATACATTCCTTTGTTAAAATTAAATGTTCGAAAATTGCTAAAACTACTAACTTAATTTTTAGTGTCAGTACTTCTCATACGGATGTGCGTTGTGGTGCATTGGATATCGGCTCGGAACGAGAAATCGGGGAGCCGAGTTCGAATTCCAGCTGAATTCATTGCATTCACTTACGCGCAAATACCCTTAGGAAAGGTATTAATCCGTTTCTTCCTTCCAGTTATGTGTTAAATAATAGGACAGATTGGGTTCTGTAGCCTTGGTCGGCAACCAGTCTACCGCAGAAAGCAATGGCAACCTACTGCGGGATAATCTTCTGCCCAGTCAGTCATGTCTCTTTCGAGACATGATCGCCCAAGCGTGTATCACGTATGGCACTTAACTGACTGACTTCTCACACAAAAATATTCACATTACTTATCACACAGAAATGTGCGTTGCGGTGCAGTGGATATTGGCTTGGAACGAGAAATAGGGGTATCGAGCTCGAATTCCAGTTGAATTTCTTGCATTCACTTACGCGCAAATACCTTTGGGAAAGGTATTAATCTGTCTTTCCTCCAGTTATGGGTTAAATGATAGAACAGACTGGGTTCTATCGCCTTAGCTGGCAAACAGTCTTTCGCAGAATGTAATGGCAACCTACTGCGGGATATTCTTCTTCCCAGTCAGTCATGTCTTTTCCAAAACATGATTGCCCAAGCGTGTATCACTTGTGGCATTTAAGTGACTAACTTATCACACCTCAGTATGTGTGTTGTGGTGCAATGGATATCGGCTCGGAACGAGAAATCGGAGAGCCGAGTTCGAATTCCAGTTGAATTTGTTGCCTTCACCTACGCGCAAATACTCTTAAGAAAGATATGAATTCTTCGCTCCGCTCAGTTATGGGTTAACTAGCAGGACAGGTTGGGCTTTATAGACTTGGTTGGTAACTAGTCTACCGCAGAAAGGGATGGTAATTTGCTGCAGGAAAATCTTTGTACCCAGTCAGTCATGTCTCTTTCGAGACATGATCTTCCAAGCGTGTATCACGCATGGCACTTAACTGATTGACTTATATTAAACCTCAGCTTCAACACTGAATGCAATATTAAATAAAAAAAATATATGTGGGGAAGATAACGGTTGACCTTAGATTTGAGCAGGTTGATATTGCAGTGATCGGGGAAGCATTCTCTTGGGAGTCGGCTCTACAGTGCAGAAATCAGTGGGAAGAAGCTGTTATGCCTAACTTACATCTCATCAATGAAATGCAAAGGGATGGTTACAATGTGTGCCGTGATGGTTAGATCTGGTGGAAATAGAGAATGCAATTTCTATTAACATTTTCCATAGAAATACAGCAGGTTATTTACCAGCCAATGTTATAAGTGCCAGTCTGTCCTGGTAGTGGGAGAATAGAGGGATCCATATCTTTTTTCAGGGGCATTTGTGTGTAAATTAATCTAACGACGCCGAGTGGAATAGGAATTTTGATCCCCACTTTTTTTCTCATTCAGGGCTTCTATTTCATTTGCATCTCTTTGATTCCTGTCTTTCTCTTATTTTTTCTTTGACATCCCCTCTACCTTGCTCTCTCTCTCTCTCTCTCTCTCTCTCTCTGTAAACCTCTGGGCACCAGTGGCGGTTCTGCCTTGTTTGGGGTGAAAGGATTCTAAAAAAAAAAAAAAAAAAAAAAAAAAAAAAACTAATGACGACTCCCATAAAACCCCAAAAATGTAGAGATGCTTCATTTTTTATGACATTTTCCGACCCCGATCAGAGCTTATAAACATGACCTTGTTGATTAAACCTCACTTTTTTCGCCGAAGTTCAAATGGGAAAAACTTCTTGTTTTAATTGGTTAGAGTTAGGACATGCAACCCCATAATTAATAGTATTCCCTTATTAGTAATTTGTATTTCTTACCCTCCACTACTCTCCTAAGTCAGAGAAGGTGTGAAGCAGACGTTATGGCACAATAATAGCTCAGTCGCCGTAGGAGACTGACGCTAGGGGCTATCTATTTTCGGAAACCCAAGGTGACTAACACAGGGTTAAGTTACTTTTTATGCTTTTTCTTTTTTTAAAATATAACGTTCTTTCTTATTATTTCAAAGATTACCGCTTTCATTCTTTGATAATCTTCCCTATTAATACTGGAAAAAGCGATAACACCTACTGGACCCGTGAAAAAATATTTTCTTCAAGAAGAAAAATTTTGTAAATTTTAACCGACATTAATGCTGATTGCTCTGTCAATGAATGCTGAATGTTTCCTTATTAGGAAACAGGTAGTATTACAATTACTCCTTTTTCTATAGTCACTATATTGTCTTAATTGCCGATGTTTTCTATTAAAACTACTCAGACCCTCATCTTACATGTGACTTACGGCCATATTAAGTCGTAATATCGGTTTTCGTAAGCTCAGCGAGGTTAAACAACGTCGAGCCCGATCAGTATCTAGATAGGTGACGGCTTGGGAATAACAGGATGTATAATTACGGATGTACTGGTGAAATCACGGATAATGGTTCTAAATTGTAAATTAGAGATCCGAGTTCTAATCCCAGTCGGGTTTGTTGTATTGATTTACGCGCAATTACTTTTAGGTAAGGTAGGAATACTTCCTTCCCCAGCTATGGGAAATTAGTAGGACTTGTATCAATATATGATTATTATCACCCAAAAAGTCTTATAATCTAAAAAAAAAAGATTCTAGCTTTAAATAACCTGCAAATGATGAATATGCCGTGAGAAAAAAATCAATCTTTTTTACATATAATAGATATTTACGCACACACGCGCACACACACACACACACACACACACACACACACACACACACACACACACACACACATGCACACACACACACATGCACACACACACACATGCACACACACACATACATACACACACACACATGCACACACACACACACACACACACACACACACACACACACACACACACACACACACATATATATATAGATGGATATCAATAAATGGAAAGTGTTTAGACGAACTATATTGTAGCGAACCGCTCACCTTATCTTCCCCATATACCCTTACAAACTGTTTCTTTTACACGATAACACTAACTTGATTGGCTCTTGGGTCCTATACAGTGTGAACACTATTGTAAAAAAAAAATTTTCTCGTAAGGGTAACATGTACTGCAGTTGTAGCAATAGTAGTGAGGATGATAACCTGACAGAACCCAGACTAATGTAAATTTATAGTCTCCAATCTCAAAAAAACATTTCGTAAAAAATTAAAAATTTAAATTGAAAATTTAAATATAGTAAAAAAAACTTAAAAATAATAACACGCAGAGAAAAGAAATCAAAGGGGCGTAAGTCATAAAATGTAAAATTTTAGATATTCAAATATTGCATCTAGATAAAAAATTAAAATTAAAAAAAATTAAAATTAAAAAGAATTAAAATAAAATAAAAATTAAAGGTAAAAAGTAATATTAAAAAGAAAAACTTCATGCATGGAGTAAAAATTAAAGGGGTTAAATTAATAATTATTAAAATTAAATTAATAATTATTAAAATCAAATTAATAATAATTATTAAAATTAAATTAATAATTATTAAAATTAAATTAATAATAATTATTAAAATTAAATTAATAATTATTAAAATCAAATTAATAATAATTATTAAAATTAAATTAATAATTATTAAAATTAAATTAATAATAATTATTAAAATTAAATTAATAATTATTAAAAGTAATATTATTGGGCGAAAGAAAGAAAGAAAGAAAGAAAGAAAGAAAGAAAGAAAGAAAGGGTAAGTAATGAAGAAAGAGAGAAAGAAAGGGGCAAACTTATAGCGAAATCTATATCAATCCGGGTCTAAGAATTTAAGTAAGTATTTTTTCTATGACAGCATGTCGTCATTAAATCACTTTTTTATGAAGCAAATTAAGATTTTTGAGATACCTAAAGAATATTAATAATGACAAGTTTTTCTAAAGGGTATAGATTACATCTATCTCCTTTTCCGTTGTAAGTTTTGTAAGAGTAACACCTCACTAAAGCTAGACATTTGTGTACTCAATGTATATTTATTAGTTTACGTCACTATATATATATATACTTTTTTTCGCACTTATAAAAGCTCGCAAGTTTCTCGTTACTCTATCATAGCGATATTTTCCATGGCAAAGGTTCTGGCGCACTACATTCTTTATTTTCACTAATTCATCGGCTAGGAACCACGCTGTCACACGCTCTGGGACGAATCACACCTACACCCTTTGTGTTCCATTGGTAAAAAGAAAGTTCTATTCGAAGAGATTCTTTCATAGAACTTCTAGTTTGGTAAACAGATTCTTGACCTGATAACTCCCCAATTCGCTACAATTTTAAAATTTGAGGATCAAGGTCTACCGTTATCTTTTCTGCATATTACCTTCTCCTCTCAAAATTCATCAAAGGGCCTCATCAGTCACCAGGAGTGGCTCTTGGGACTTGTAGCGAAAAAAAACGAAAAAAAAAAAACAGAAAAAATTTAAATTTAAATAGTTGAGTCATTTGCTGTTAATATCAAACTGAAATTCAGTCATATAAGTGCCATACGTGATTCACGCTTAGGCGATCATGTCTCGAAAGAGACATGGCTGACTGGGCAGAAGATTTTCCCACAGGATTTGTAAACGAGTGCTCAACAATAGGAAATCCTCAATACCTCCTTTAATCCATGGATTTGAGGTTCTCACGTCATCTGCAGACAAAGCTGAGTGCTTTGCCCACAGATTCTCATCCAACTCCACATTCGACTCGTCCGTAGTACACCCACCCGACTTCCCTATTAGAACTGAGGCCAAACTGCACGACGTATATATTACCCCGACAGTAGTATACAGAGTAATTTCAAAACTCGACCCCCATAAGGCGTGTGGAGACGATGGAATCCCGGTGATAGTCCTTAAGAGGTGTGCTCCTGAACTTTCCCCTGTCCTCTCTAAACTATTTAACTACTGCCTTTCTGCTTCCTGCTTTCCTGCATGCTGGAAATTCTTTTCAGTCGTTCCTGTATTTAAGGATTGTGGTGAACCCTCGGACCCATCCAACTATCGCCCTATCAGTCTTCTACCGATATTCGGGAAAGTATTCGAGGCTACAATCAATGCTGAAATAGTTCATCATCTCACCGCCCACAAATTGTTCTCTGACAGGCAATATGGATTCCGCTTTGCCAGGTCCACGGCCGACCTGCTAACAACCGTAACGGAGTACATGCTACAGGCCCTTGATGAGTCTGACGAGGCTCGCGCGGTTGCTCTGGACATCTCCAAGGCTTTCCACAGGGTTTAGCACTCTGGCCTCCTATGCAAACTGCGCGGTTATGGTATTACCGGTCGCCTGCTTGACCTAATCCAATCTTTCTTAAATAACCGCAAAATGAAGGTCGTTCTGAATGGGCGTGCCTCTTCGTCCTACAGAATTTATTTTTTCATTCAAAATGTGTTATGGTATTAATTTTTTCTTCAAAAGTATATTGTTTGTAACATTTTTCCTTCAAGAATGTATATTTTTCTATAAAAATCTATTTTTATGTATAATTTTTTATAAAAGTGTATCATTATACTTTCATAGTGTTTTGACCCCAGTTTGGGGGGGGGTCAACTATTTGCCCATAGCTGGGACCCTAACAGGTGCTACAACTTCCATGCTCCTCACAACCTCCCAATCAGAGGCCTTGCTGTTGGATTCATTTTCGAATTTCACTAACATCGAACCTGATTAGTACATAGGTGACAGTTTCGGAATAACAGATGCCATAAGATTGGATGTAATGAATAACGGTTCGGAATAGAACTCGGAAAATTTAGTCCCAATTCTACTTGTGTTAGTTGTATTAACAATCACGTGTCGCATAAACCATTAGGCATAATATATAGCTGTAATCCGACGGAGCCCAACACTTTCCAGGCTGGTTTGCATTCAGAGTTTTCCTTGTCCTAGAATGGTCGCCAGCCACGGCCGGTCTGTACTACTATTTAATCATATAAAGTAGATTTATATCTTTCGCGCGTAAGGTAATCTTTTGAACTCGACTTGAATTGGAACTCAACTCTTCCTCAATCCTGTCCATCATTCTATCGTGTCCTTGTGCATCTAAGGAAATAATCTTGGGGAAGGTATAAATGAAACTCCTCAGCCCACCATCTATGGGTTAATTAGTAGAATTAGTATCGGTAAAAATCCGAATAAATCTTACTATTCAACATTATTCTCTGGCTGTAAACAACTCCTAAGTATTGATAAACTGTAAAAAACAAATTCATCAATCACACGGTGAGCAGTGAAAATATTATCATTTTACACACGTTAGGGTTTTAGATCAATAAAAACATCAACCTAAAAACACTCGTCCTCTTCTTAAATAGCATCGCCAGAGCAAAACTCGAATATGGATGACAAAAATATTTAAGCATCAACCTAAAGACTCCGGACTTCTTCTTAAAAATTATCGCTAGATCAAGACTTGAATATGGATGACAGAAATATTTAAGCATCAACCTAAAGACTCCGGACTTCTTCTTAAAAATTATCGCTAGATCAAGACTTGAATATGGATGACAGAAATATTTAAGCATCAACCTAAAGACTCCGGACTTCTTCTTAAAAATTATCGCTAGATCAAGACTTGAATATGGATGACAGAAATATTTAAACATCAGCATAAAGACTCCGGACTTCTTAAAAATTATCGCTAGATCAAGACTTGAATATGGATGACAGAAATATTTAAACATCAGCATAAAGACTCCGGACTTCTTCTTAAAAATTATCGCTAGATCAAGACTTGAATATGGATGACAGAAATATTTAAACATCAACCTAAACACTCCGAACTTCTTCTTAAAAATTATCGCTAGATCAAGACTTGAATATGGATGACAAAAATATTTAAGCATCAACCTAAAGACTCCGGACTTCTTCTTAAAAATTATCGCTAGATCAAGACTTGAATATGGATGACAGAAATATTTAAGCATCAACCTAAAGACTCCGGACTTCTTCTTAAAAATTATCGCTAGATCAAGACTTGAATATGGATGACAGAAATATTTAAGCATCAACCTAAAGACTCCGGACTTCTTCTTAAAAATTATCGCTAGATCAAGACTTGAATATGGATGACAGAAATATTTAAACATCAGCATAAAGACTCCGGACTTCTTAAAAATTATCGCTAGATCAAGACTTGAATATGGATGACAGAAATATTTAAGCATCAACCTAAAGACTCCGGACTTCTTCTTAAAAATTATCGCTAGATCAAGACTTGAATATGGATGACAGAAATATTTAAGCATCAACCTAAAGACTCCGGACTTCTTCTTAAAAATTATCGCTAGATCAAGACTTGAATATGGATGACAGAAATATTTAAGCATCAACCTAAAGACTCCGGACTTCTTCTTAAAAATTATCGCTAGATCAAGACTTGAATATGGATGACAGAAATATTTAAGCATCAACCTAAAGACTCCGGACTTCTTCTTAAAAATTATCGCTAGATCAAGACTTGAATATGGATGACAGAAATATTTAAACATCAACCTAAAGACTCCGGACTTCTTAAAATTTATCGCTAGATCAAGACTTGAATATGGATGACAAAAATATTTAAGCATCAACCTAAAGACTCCGGACTTCTTCTTAAAAATTATCGCTAGATCAAGACTTGAATATGGATGACAAAAATATTTAAGCATCAACCTAAAGACTCCGGACTTCTTCTTAAAAATTATCGCTAGATCAAGACTTGAATATGGATGACAGAAATATTTAAACATCAGCATAAAAACTCTCAGTCTCTTCTTAAATCGCATCTCTAGATAAAGACTCGAATATGGATGATAGAGATATTTAAAAATCAGCCTAAAACTCTAGTCCTCTTCGCAAAAAGCATCGTTAGAATCCATCGAATATGGATGCAACAAATATTTAAACATCAACCTAAAAACTCTACACCTCTTCTGAAATAGCATGCAGGACTAGCAAAAAAGAAAAACAGAAACAAGTTAAAAAAAAAAAAAGAAAAAAAGAAGAAATCCAATCGTTCAATTAACCCTGAAAAGTTTAAAATTAAGCAAAAAATGACTTACTTTTAAGAATATTTTAAACAAAGTTGGTCCCATCCCAACACATGGGTACTACCAGGAAGATAAAAATAATTTTTAAATTTTTGGTCACTCCAAGTGATACTGACGCGGGGGTGGGTTAATCAACTGAAATAGTTAGTATGTGACCTCAAGAGGGCAGGAAAGCAACCAAAATACAGCCGGGCAAGACTAAAATATGGATGCCAGAAATATTTAAACATCAACTACAAAACTCCTGTCTTTTCTTAAACAGCATCGATAGATCAAGACTCGAATATGGACGACAGAGATATTTAAAGATCAACCTAAAAACTTCAATCCTCTTCTGAAAAACATAGATAGATCAAAACTCGAATATGGATGCCACAAATATTTACGCATCAACGTAAAATTTCCATTTATTTTCTTAAATAACATCGTTAGATCAAGTCTTGAATATGGATGCCAAAATATTCAGACATGAACCGATAATTTCCAGTCCTCTTCTAAAATAACAAAGCTAGATGAAGATTCGAATATGGATGCCAGAAATATTTAAACATCAACCAAAAAATTCCAGTCTCTCCTTAAATAGCATCGTTAGGTCAAGACTCGAATATGGATGACGGAGATATTTAAAGATCAACCTAAAAACTCCAGTCCTCATCTCAAAATCATCGCTAGATCAAGACACGGTTATGGAATCTACAAATATTTACGCCGTAACGTAAAATTTTCATTTCTTTTCTTAAATACCGTTGGTAGATAAAAACTCGAATATCGATGCCAGAAATATTTAAACATCAACCTAAAACTCTGCTGCTCTTCTAAAATAGCATCTCTAGATGAAGACACGAATACGGATGAAAGAAATATTTAAACATCAAGCAAAAACTCCAGTCTTTTCTTAAACTGCATCGCTAGATCAAAAGTTAAATATGAATGACAGAAATATTTAAACATCAACCAAAAACTCCAGACCTTTTCTTAAACTGCATCGCTAGATCAAAAGTTAAATATGAATGACAGAAATATTTAAACATCAACCAAAAACTCCAGACCTTTTCTTAAAAACCATCGCTAGATCAAGACTCAAACATAGATGACTAAAATATTGAGACATCAACTAAAAAACTCCATTCTCTTCTTAAATAGCATCTCTAGACCAAAACTCGAAGATGGATGACAGAAATATTTAAACATCAATCTGAAAAACTTAGTCTCTTTTTAAACATCATCGCTAAATCAAAACTCAAATATAGATGACAGATATTTAAAGATCAACCTAAAAATTCCAATTCTCTTCTAAAAAAACATCGCTTGATCAAGACTCGAATATGGATGCCACAAATATTTGCGTATCAACGTAAAATTTTAATTTCTTTTCTTAAACATCATCGCTAGATTAAAACTCGAATATGGATACTAAAATATTTAGACCTCAACCGATAATCTCTAGTCCTCTTATAAAATAGCAATGTTAGATCAAGACTCGAATATGGATGCCAGAAATATTTAAACATCAATCTAAAAACTCCACTCTATTTCTAAATAGCATTGCTAGCTCAAGACTCGAATATGGCTGCCAGAAATTTTTAAACATCATCCTAAAATCTCCAGTGCTGTTCTAAAATTGGATCGCTTGATCAAGACTTAATTATGGACAACAGAAATATTTAGACATCCAACTAAAACCTCCACTCCTCTTCTTAATAGCACCGCTAGATCAACGCTCGAATATGAATGACAGATATATAAAAAAATGAACTTTAAAACTCTAGTCTCTTTAATAAATAGCATCGTTTAAATTAATACTCGAATATGAATGCCAGAAATATTTAAACATCAACTTAAAAACTCCAGTCATCTTCTTAAATAGCATTGTTGCTGGTCATATGTTCAGTCTCAGCATCCTTCTGTAGAAACACGTTTCGGTTACCTCAAGTGTCTTCTTCATCTGTGAAAATATTGTCCAGCATTCACTACAATATAATCAGTTGTGCCAAATATGATACGTGTTTGCGCGATCAAGTCTCGAAAGATAAATGACTGACTGGGCTGAAAATTTTCTAGCAGTAGGATTGCCTTACTTTCTGTGATAGGCTGGTTGCCAAGCAAGGTTATATAGAACTTAATCTGTCATGCTATTTAATCCATAGCTGGAGGGAAAAGCGACGGATTAATACTTTTCCCAAGGATATTTACCGGTAAGTGAATGCAACGAATTCAAACTCTGCTCTTCGATTTCGCGTTTCGAGCCGATATCCACTACACCACTACGCACATCTTAAATAGGCGGATTTTATTCCATAAAAGTTCTGTTTGTAACGATATTTTCTTATTTCTTAATACTTTTTTTAGATTTTTGGAAGGCATCTTCCGCTATCCCTATGCAGTTTTTTCGATCCACTGTTAAAACATTTCTCAGACATTTAAATGTTTGTACTTGCATGATTTTAGTATCTCCAATTTATATTTTGCATGTTGGGTTTTTTCTCCTACTAATAGCCATCCATTCTGTCTTCTTGCTAATGAGGTATAGTCCTTTCTTCTGTCTTTCCTTCACTACTCTCTGTAGGAGTTATTGGGGTTTTCATTCTGTGTCTGCTATCGACATTATGTCATCTGGATGTCTTGTGTTGTTAAAATTATGGCCACCAATAATGAATCCCGTAGGACTTCTAATTTTCTCAGGATCGTCTTGCTATATAAGTTGAATAACTTCGGCGAGAAGACACAACCTTGTCTTACATCTCTATCTATTTTTTGTATAGTTCTTCATCAATAATAAAAAGAAACTTTTTCAGTCATGTTGTCATAAGCGAGTTAAAAACGATGAAAACCATATCAGGCCGAGTACGTATTTTTAATATTTTATTTTAATAGCTCATTTACAGCCGGGAAAAATACTCATCATATAATAAAAAAATGATAAAACTTCACAAGGCGTCATCTAATATAAATACGTTCAAACAATATTGTTGCAGTAGTTGTGTATAACGAACACTAAATATTAGACGCATAATCAGAAAGATATAGAACACAATCTGTTTTACTATTTAACCCATAGCTAGGGGAAAAGAGGCATCAGAAACCTGTGTGATCAATGCAATATACAGGATGATTGAAAAGTAACTCCCTATTTTATGTAAGGATGTCTGGCCAATAGTCCTGATGTAACACACTGTGCCATTTTTCTTTGGAATTGGTTAAAGTGCAAGTCTGCTATACTAAACCAAGACTTTGAAAGAACTTAAAGGTTGAATACAAGAAGTTATATCTTCTAGACCACAAACGGTCCTAGTGAAATCAGTTGACGTGATTTTGGTGTGGCTCCAGATGTTGTATATCAATAAACAACAAACACGCATATATATAAAAATATAAGTTATATTTTTATTAATGACGATGAACCGTGTAGCATAGGGGACAGAGAATTGAGGGAGCGCGCCTCTAATGGGTTGACGGGAGTGTCGTCGTATCTGTTGTGTCTCTCTCTCTCTACTGCTACTCTGGTCTGTCTGCTGGTGAATCCGTGCGCCGAGGTCTTTTTATAATCTCCAAACCGGGACTTTTTCTTCCGGTTTTTGCCTCGCCAACGCACGCCCACGTAATTCTCAGAGACACCTGTTCTGTTTGCCTCTGTAGCCATTTCCGCTACTGCCGGAAATAAGGTCAAACAAACATCCGTTCCTTTCAACGACCGGAAACGCCCCCGCTTGCATCAGCCTTCCTCGGGTGGGGCCAGATTGTTATATTACACAGAAGCTGATAGCAAAATCTGGTGCCCATATTGAATTTTAAATAAAACCTCATACTAAACCATTTCCTCTCATATCTTTTTCTTGTAAAAAATATCGTTAATAAATAAATTATAAGTATTCTAAAATAGAGAGTTACTTTTCGAAAAGTACATTATATATATATATCCCATAACTCAATGTAAAGAACTAAACCTGCTAACTCAAATACGAAGGATTTACGGACATAAGTTATTTTAGAGTATTACATTATTCGGACTATTGTCCTCATCTTGGCTGCCATTTGTACAACGTTTCGGCCGTTGTATGCTCCGGCTTTCTTCAGGTGATAGTAGTTTCGAACCGAAACATTTATTACAATCACCGGGGTATATCAGCCTCATTTCTTGCGTAAAGCCTAGATTGAAAGTCGTGAGTTATCTCCCTCTAACCCTTCAAATTACTTGTCCACCACTCCTGTAGCTTGGTATTGAACGCACAACTCTTAAGTCAAGTCAGGAACCAACCAACGTCTATATCCACTAGGCCATGTGATGAACAGATAAATTTCTGGGTTAAAGGGTGATAACTCATGATTTCCAATCGAGGCTTTACACAAAGAATGAGTATGATATACCCCAGTGGTTGTAATAAAGGATTCGGTTCGAAATTCCTAGCACCTGAAGAAGGCCGGAGCGTACAACGGCCGAAACGTCGTACAAATAGCAAGAAAGATGAGCACAACAGTCCGAATAATGTAAATACTGTAAATGCTACCTCATCTCAGAAATATAAACGAATACGTTATTATAAACTTTTGTTTTTGTTTTGGTGTGAAGAAGCTGGCCCCATCGTTTGTAAAAGTATCTTTAAGACAGCCTATATGTGAAGGATGTGCGTAGTGGTCCAGTGGATATCGGCTCGGAACGAGAAATCTGGGAGCCGAGTTCGAATTCCAGCTGAATTCATTGCATTCACTTAAGCGAAAATACCCTTGGGAAAGGTATTAATCCGTCTATTCCTTCCAGTTATGGGTTAAATAACAGGATAGATTGGGTTCTATAGCCTTGGCTGGCAACCAGTCTACCGCAGAAAGCAATGGCAACCTACTGCGGGATAATCATCTGCCCAGTCAGTCATGTCTCTTTCGAGACATAATCGCCCAAGTGTGTTTCACGTATGACACTTAACTGACTGATATGTGAAGAAACCTTCAGGATTTTACTCTTTACAATATAAGTAGTTTTAAGAAAATAAGTACTGCTACTCCCATGGAATGTAAGTAAATAACATGGATGTAAGTAAATAACATGGAATGAAAAAAAAATACATAATTATATATTGTTTACTTTCACGTTAACGCCACATTGGTAAATATTAACCCGAGAAGACTATCCATGAGTATATAGTCATTCAGTTAAGTGCCATACGTGATACACGCTTGGGCGATCATGTCTCGAAAGAGACATGACTGACTGTGCAGAAGATTATCCCGCGGTAGGTCGCCATTGCTTTCTGCGGTAGACTGGTTGCCGACCAAGGCTATAGAACCCAATCTGTCCTGTTAGTTAACCCATAACTGGAAGGAATAGACGGATTAATACCTTTCCCAATGGTATTTGCACGTAAGTGAATGCAATGAATCCAGCTGGAATTCGAACTCGGTTCCCCGATTCCTCGTTCCGAGCCGATATCCAATGCACCACAACGCACATCATCATATAGTACCTAGCGCAAATTATGCCATTTTAATTACAATTTAATTAAATTTTCAGTACCTGATTTTTTTGTCTAAGTGATATATTTTTCAGTTCCTATTAATGTTAACTCAAAGTAAAAAGTTTGAAGTGCCTGCACGTAACATATTTAAAATAAAGATTTATATTTAATATTTTTTTGGTATTTTCATAATCGGGTATGATATACCCATGATTAGTAGTGATGTAACTTTAATTGATGGTTAGTGTGCTATGGTTAATTACACCGATTGAACGTTATAAAATGCTCTTCCCCCTTCCCTCTCTCTCTCCCTCTCTCTTTCTATGTAGGGTATCTCGATGGGGTGTAATGGTTAGCAAGCTTGTTGCATGAGAAGCCATTACAACTGAGTAGGGAATTCAATCCTCACTGGGTGTCCCATACTTTCGGCCTTGTGCAACATCTAAGCTACGCTTAGAAAATCACTTGGGCGCCTCGACGTGATGTAATGGGTAGCAAGCTTGTCTTGCTAAAACCTATTACAGCTGAGTAATGAGTTCAATTCTTACTGGGTACCCCATACTTTCGGCCTTGTGCCACATTTAAGCGGCTCTTAGAAAATCAACTCTCTCTTTCTATGTATATACATGTGTTTCTATGTATATATATATATAGAGAGAGAGAGACAGAGAAAAAGAGAGAGACAGAGAGATAGAGAAAAGAGATATGTATATAGTTATTTGATAAACATAGCTTATATATGGCACAAGGCCAAGTGTATGGAGTGCCCAGTGATGATCAAACTTACTACTCAGTAGTAATTGATCTATCGAGGCAAAGTTGCTAACTATACCACGTTGAAATGGCATATATATATATATATATATATATATATATATATATATATAATGATGTTTAAAGAATAATTCTCTTTCAGTCAGTCTGTCTAAAGTAATTTTCAAACGAAACGATTTTTAACGACTCACTGTTTTTGCATAATGAGGTAAGACTGGCCAACTTTTCGTTTGTGTATGCAATGCCTGTCTTTTTTATGATAATTTTACTTACTTTCAAAAAACATTATCCTACCTCTCTCTCTCTCTCTCTCTCTCTCTCTGTATATATATATATATATATATATATATATATATATATATATATAACTAATTTTCTAGTCGTTTATGTGCAAAGAATATATTTTTATCTATTGCAAGATAACAGTATTCAGTTTTACGACTTGGAAATATTCTTGGCAAATTAATGTTTATAGATCTTTGTCTCTGAATGTATTCGTGCCCATCATTTTGGAACAATTACTAGACACAAGAGCCATGTCTGCAACAAAACAAAGAAAGAAAACCATTTCGTTCGAAAAATAATTTGTGACTTGATTTTAGAAGAATGAGAATTTTAATTTTTTTTATAAAGGTTCTTCTTGTTTGTGTGTCGTATCTCTTCTTCTTCTGATCATGGAGTTCCACTTGGCACAGTCTCTTGACGCTCTCAATATTTTTCCTCTTGGTATCTCTTCCAAAACCCTGCTCTGCCATTCAGGTCTATTAAATATGTCTCGTGTAGCTTTCCCAAGTCTCTTTTTCCTTCTATCAGTCCCGTGAGTATTAGATTTTCTAAGCCCTCTTTCCTCATTACGCGTCCCAGCAACTCCGGCTGTCTCTTCCTGATGTTAAGTATGAGTTCTTGTATCCTCCCCAAAACCTCATCTTTGCTTATGTGCTCAGTCTGTCGAACCACATTTATGCTGCCTTAAGCCTCTCCTTCATCCTTGAGATCATCCAATATTCACTGCCATATAGAAGGGCAGATATTCAGCACTCTTTTCTTTGTTTCCAATGTCCCTCAGTGCTCTAGTTAGCTTTTGAAATGCGTCCTTTGTTATGCCAATGCGTCTTCAGATTTCAGTGTCGCACTTTCTATTCTCAGTAGGAACGCTTCTCAGGCATTTAAATTTCTTTACTTGTTTAATTTTAGTTTCTCCAAACTGTAGTTGGCATTTTGAGGCATGCTTTTTGCTAAAGACGCTTATTTTTCTTTTACAATGAATAACCAGAAACAACAGAACTGTGGTTTACAGAAGGATACTGAGATTTCCATGAACGTAACGAATATGCAAAGACGAAGTTATAAAGAAAATGACAACTAAAAGAACACTCATAATCAGAATCAAAAACCGAGAGCTACATAATGTTACATAGTTTTCTCTTTCACTTCCTGTAACACGCTGAGTTAGTGAGATTACCGCTTTGCTTGAGGTTAAACGATTATATATATATATAATTCCAAGTGAAGAGGACTCAAGGTTGTTTTTATATTTTGAATGCTCTGGCATTTATTTTATTATAAACAGTGCTCAATATAATGAGTATTATAGAGCTTGATATAATATAATATAATTATATGGTTATGTCAATTTTAAAATTGACATAACCATATAATTATATATATATATATATATATATATATATATATATATATATATAATGGTTACTAGTGGAAGTACATTCCACAGTTTGATATTTACTTTTAAAAAGTGCTCAGTAAAAAAATGTAGAAATATATACAATCAGAAATACATTTGCGAGCAAAATATTTTGATATGGGCATTAAATGGTCCATGCTGCTAAACAAAAGCAAGCAATCAACTTTTTTTTATCTGTGATTCTTGGGAAATATCATGAAGTAATTTCCACCGAGCTTCTTCCGGGTATTAAAAGCCGTTCTTTCTCTAGTCTGGCTGCTACGCAAGGCTTAAAAGCCAAGTGTATGATATTATTTAACCAATATCATGGAATTGATATGAATTTTTCCCCTCGGTTTATCAGTGTGAAATGAACGCGAAATTTTATTAGAACTCTGTACGCTTATTCGATATTCCACATTGCAAACAGTTACGCTATCGGCATATTTTTATCATATTCGAGAAGTCTTCGTAGCCGAGAGGTCGTCGCACATCAGATATAATAACTCGGGGAACAAAATGCTGTATGAGAGCGCATATTTTCTTCAATAAGATTTTTGAAATATTCAAGCCGGTAGACGAAAAATAAAATATACCGTTTAAAAAATAATCGGAACGTCTATTCAAATAATCAAGTAAAAAATTAACCACCCACAAATAGTACAACATAAAAAAGAAGTCAACATAAAAGCAATCAAAAATAATAAACTTCCTGTAGAACCATTCACATAACAAAAAATCTAATTACATCAAACTTAATATAAATATGAAAAATGTCGGGACACAACAGCAGCTGAAATTGAGCCCTGACAAAAGAAGACATCATAACAGTGCCTTCCCAAAACTTCGAAGTCGGCATGACTCTGCTCAGTTAAGTGACAAACTTCTCTACATCAATCCTATCTAAAAAAAAAATAGAGTGAAAAGAAAGAGGAAGATGTGACAGGAGGTGTCGGAAAATGGGGAAGAGAAGGATAAGAACATCAGTGTGAAGAGAGATGCGTGAGAGTAGTATGAAAAGGAAGAAGAACAAGATAAAAGGGCAGTCGGGGAAAGAATGCGAGTCAAGGAGATAATAGTTGATATTGCATAAATTCTTGGAGATTGTAGCTGTTACGGTATAGGGAAGGGAAATGCGAGAAAAGAAACTAAAGAGAAGAAGCTAAGGGTACATATGATTGGTCTCACTGTAAAAGGGTGGGACCTAGTTGCTAGTTTCATACATCGAGTAAATTCATGCAGAGGGAGCACATCAGAAGCTGTGAAAGTACTTGTAGACGAGACATAGAAAGTCGGTGAGAAAGTGACTGGAGTTGAACTACTAGGCCGGTATCGATTACATTGCAAATTCTCGTTCAGATTTTATCAAGAACCCTGAGATGAATAGCAGGGGCACCCGACCAGATGTGACACTAGTGTTCAATGCATGGGCGGATGGTAGATTTGTATATGTGAAAGATTGATTCAGACGAGAAAAACTTTCTGGTCCTACATCGTGAAAAGCACTAGCAGCAGATTTAGCTTTGGATTCAATGTAGTCATTTCACTTGAGGTCGGCTGTATGACAACGTGGAAAAACACTTCGTATGACGTGTTTCGTCCCGTAGGACTTAATCGGATTAAAAATTTCTTTACATTGATACGATTACACAAGTGCATGAACGTGAGCTGGTAGGAACCTTAAATTTTGAAAATGTTTTTGAAAAATTACTTTTTATCATTTTTAATAACGCGTTTTGGGTTATGTTTTTGTAATAATGTGTTTCAATTCAATTTTTTTCATCTTGGTTTCATCATCTTTAACATGAAATATTCCACATTATGATAGCAAAAAACAGCCTAGAATAGTATAACGCTGTAGAAGCCTTGACGCAAATTTACTGCAGATATAATGGAAGCTTTAAAACTAATCCATGGTCCTGGAGCTCAGACTCTTTGGACGTTGCCACGAAAGACTAAAAAGCAATAGTTGTTTCCAGTTAAAGTGAAACCGTAGACTGAAAGAAAAATGAATGGATGTAAGTCAAATTTTGATTTCCTGGTATCGATATCAAATAAATTTTTTCGTCGTAAACTGAATTTTGAAGGCTAAATAAGTTCTCTGAGTAAATGGCATCATGACTAAGACTAAGAACTACAATTATACCTACTTAGAGAAAATAAAAGGGCTGAAAAAATACAGACATATAGGCAGATAAACACACACATACACACACAAACATCTTGCCTTATATATATATATATATATATATATATATATATATATATTATCGATTTTCAGCAGTATTTTAAGAACTGTAAACTTGAAACTTCTGAATATCGTTTCTTGTGTCTTTGTCTATGAGTGTATCAAATTGATTATAATCGGACCATTCATTCTATAACCCGATTTTTTCGATAATGGATTTTCGATATTTATCGGGGGTACCTCAACACAAAACCTAGCTAAGAACATTCGCAGACGCTTATAGTACAAGTGTGTAAATTTTCAAGAAAATCGGTTCAGCCGTTTCGGAGTCTATAGGTAACGGACACACACACACACAGACAAAGTTCCATTTATAAATAAGTTTAGATATTAAGAGCAACAAGGGAAAGGGAGAGGTGGTGGGCTCATTTACATTGCAGATTTTCCGTTAGATTTTGTCAAGAACCGAGATGAATAGCAGGGGTACCCGACCAGATGTGACACCAGTGGTCAATGCACGGGCGGATGGGAGATGTGTATATGTGGTAGATTGATTTAGACGGGAAAAAACTTCCTCTCTCTACACAGTGAACCGATTTTCCTAGCAGCAGATTTAGCTATTGATTCAAAATTGCTAACAGATACATTTTATTCTATACAAACTATATATCTAAAAAATAAAAAACGAAAAACATTTACTCTGAAAGTTTAAAATTATGTACAATTATGTACTGCAAGGATAGTTGGATCACTGAATCGTGCCAGAAAATGTAACTTGTCAGAATCCATCTTACAAATCCACCGGCTTACGGCTATATCACGTTGAATAAACCGGTTCTCACTCGACCACCGAAGTTAAGCAACGTTGAGCCTGGTCAGTACTTAGATGGGTGACCGCTTGGGAATAATAGGTGCTGTATCCGTGTAGCGACGGATGTGCGTTGTGGTGCAGTGGATATCGGTTCGGAAAAAGGTGAGTCGAGATCTGTGTTTGAGGGAAGGGACGGTTTAATACCTATCCCAACGGTGCCAGTGTTCGTGCAGCATTGCAATTTTCATACGCTTCCTTGGAGTAACGTCAATCGCAGACAACTAATCGACAGTCGAGACGATAGTGATAAAAATCTGGCGTAATCACGGATGACGCAATATTTTTCAATGTTAAACAAATTTTATCATACAGCTCGAAAATAGATTCATATTGCTGCAAACCACTGAAGATGACCTAATCTGAGGGAAAAAATAGAAATCGATTGCACCCTATGATTCCAGTGGGTCTGAAACTGACCATATGTTAAAACAAAGGAAACTAAAGCAGTTGTTTCAATTAATTTACACAATGTTTTAGGTTGTACTGTTTTACTGTTGAAATAGCTGAATGCAACCGTTAATTCTACTCTTACAGTTGTTTTTCTCTCACTTCCTGTTTGTATTGTTGCTTCCCTAATAACTACAATCATCACAAATTTTATTGCAACGTCAAATGTAGAAATATAAGCCATCAGAAATATACTCGCGAGCAAAGTATTTAGATATGGGCATTAAATGACCCATAAAACATATGCCGCTAAACAAAAGCAGGCAACCAACATTAATATCTGTGATTTGCCATCAGTTATTAAGAAATATAGCGAAACAATTTCCCGCTAGCTTCATCCGGGTACTGAAATTCGTTCTTTCTCTAAACTGGCTGCTACGCAAGTGTATGCTATTTAAGCAATCCCATAGAATAGATATGAATTCTTTTCCCCCCTCGGGTTATCAGCCGATATTAGAACTCTGTACGCCTGTTCGATATTCCACACTGAAAACAGTTACGCTATCGGCATATTTTTATCATTTTTCTAACACTCTGTATTTTCGAAGACCTCGTGTTAAATAATTCACCGACAAAGATTAAAAATGATATTGAAACAAAAAAAGGAACGTGTTGTAATCGCACTGTCTTAGTCTGATATCACCGCGAAAGGCCTAACCTCAAGGAATGATGATAAGAATAAAAAGTTCCGTTAAAATGTGTATTTCTTTTCTGTGTCGGTTTACAATTGGAGAACTATTCCAAACATCTCACAAAAGTCATTTTCTATTAACTAATTCATTAAATGCAGTCCCGCCTGATTCCATCCTGCATATATACAAATCCGTGCATGGAATACTGCTGCCATATATGGTCAGGCGCCCCTGCTGTTCATCTCAGTGTTCTCGACAGGCTCCAAAGGAGAATAACTAATGTGATAGGTACCGACTTGGCGGCTCGACTACAGCCACTTCCCCACCGACGAGATGTGGCCTCCCTTTGTCTGTTCTATAAATACTTTCATGGCTTCTGCAACAACGAACTTAAGTCACTGGTGCCTCTGCAACAGGTGTTTACTCGTGCAACCAGATTGGCAACTGGGTCCCACCCATTCACAGTTAGATTAACCAAATGCAGACGACAATTCTACTCCTTCAGCTTCTTCTCTCGCACTTTCCGCCTGTGGAACTCGCTTCCACATTCTTGCTTTCCTGACGTCTACAACCTCCAGGAATTTAAATGCAATGTCAATACTCATCTATTAACCACTTGACTCTAGTTCTTTCACCACCCCGTATATCCTTTCCTTTCTCTTCACCTTTGCAACTGTCATCACACCTGTATTCCCATCCTTCTCTTGCTCCTTTTCAACTGGTTCGTCTTCACTCTCTACTACTTAATCTTTTTATTCTTATGTAGCCCCCTGCACATCAGTGGAATTACCGCCTTGCTCGGGGTGATACGATTTTAAAAAAAAGTAAACGGATGATGATCTCTTTCGTTTTTGGTGCGGCAGTTTTGACTTTTAAAAAAATTGAAAACATACTGACAATATTTTCAATGTATTAACATATAAGTAACTGCTACGATGTGCGTTGTGATGTAATAGATATCGACTCAGAATGAAATTCCATTCGAATTCATTGCATTCACTTACGCACAAATAAAATTGGGTAAGTTACTATTCCATCTCTTCTTCCTCTAGCTATGGGTTGAATACACAGTTCTGTAGCCTTGGTAAGCAACCAGTCTACCGCAGAAAGAAATGACAATCTACTGCCTAGTAGTTATGGATCGAAAGAGACCTGCTTGTCCAATCGTTTATCACATGTAGCACTTAAACGACTGACTGAAGTACAACATATAATCGGAGCGTTCGTGTTTTGGTCATAACAACTGGGTTCATATCTCACCATGGTTGATTCTATAAGAAATTAATATTTTATTTTTATTTTTTTGCAAAATTTCCTCCAAAGATCAAGTGCCTCTCAAGGTAGAAGGTTACTGAGTTATGTTGTGCATATTATAAAGTTGAAATACGGATGATAAGGGTATACAGGAAAGATAATGGCTGACCCTAGATATAAATAAGCCAAGTTTGTAGTAACCGGGATGTGCGTTGTGGTGCAGTGGATATCGACTCGGAATCAGAAAGCCGAGTTCGAATTCCAGCTGAATTCCTTACATTCACTTACGCGCAAATACCCTTGGGAAAGGTATTAATCCGTCTCTTCCCTCTAGTTATGGGTTAAATAACAGGTCAGATTGGGTTCTAGCCATGGCTGACAACCAGTCTATCGCAGAAAGCAATGGCAACCTACTGCGGGATAATCTTCTGCCCAGTCAGTCATGTCTGTTTCGAGACATGATCGCCCAAGCCTTTATTACGTAGTGCACTTAACTAACTTGTAGTGACCGGGATAGCATCCTGCATGGAGTATATCTTCTCATGAAGAAGCTTATTGAGAGAAAGTTTCTTCTTACAGATGAAAAAGAAGAAAATAAGGATGATTCGTTCATATGTACGTTTGGACGAATCTTATTTTCTCGCTCTTCCCGCCTGTGGAACTCCAATCTCCAAGAGTTTACATGCAACGTCATTTGCCTTCTCTTATCCCTTTCACTCCCATCGTTTCCTCGACACCTACTGTATCTTGTTCTTTTCCCTTTCCGCTGTATTCTCACGCAGCTCTCTTCACACCAGTCTTCCCTACCTATTCTCCGACACCTCCTGTGACCTGTTCCTCTTTCTCTCCTCTTATGTTCTTGGATTAATGGTCTGAAAAGGTAAAAGTAAGTAATTTACTATGTCCGTACATTTGCCGTGAAAAAAGTGATTTGTATAGCGATATTTGCCATGGAAATAGCAATTTATAAAGCGGTTTGCCGTTGAAATAGCTATTTATATAGCTACCTTCAAATTTCAGTCGAATTTATTAGAAATATAACATGTCCGAACATTTGCCGTGGAAATAGCGATTTGTATAGCGACATTTGCCGTGAAAAATAGCGATTTCTATAGGGATGTTTGCCGTTGAAATAGCTATTTATAGCTATTAATAGCTACCCTCAAATTTCAGTCGAAGTCATTAAAAATTTAGCTCGGCCAAACATTTGCCGTAAAAATAGCAATTTGCATAGCGACATTTGCCCTGAAAAATAGCTATTTTTATAGCGATATTTTCCACGGAAATAGAGATTTATGTTCAAATTTCAAATTTCATTACATTCACTTACATGCTAATACCCTTGAGAAAAGCAAGACTGCATCTCTTCTCTCTCCCCAGCTACGGATAAAGAACAGGAAAGACTGAGTGGCAGCCAGTCTAGTAGAGAAAAAACAACTCTGAATTCAATTCGTTTGGGGATCTTCTCTGTATTCGGCTCCTCCAAAAAGTATCGAGTGAAATGATTATATAAAAAAAATATTCGCTACCAAAAGGCAGTGCTCTAGTTTTTTAGTCTTGTATTGGCTGTCGATATACTATAAAAATGTAGTATTGATTTTTGTTTGTAAGTGTCATCATTTACAGATAGCTGGGACCCAGAGTGAAACATCAATAATTAAGAGGTGGTTCCCCGCTCATGATACCCTCCAGTCTCCCGATCAGAGGCATTTCTGCCGAGGTTGACTTACCTTTCAACGGTATATATTTTGCCCATATTTTCATACTTTCATGTTAAATGTATGTTTGTTTGTTTTTAGATAAATAGTGTGTAGATAATAAAATGCATTGTTGGGAATTTTACTGTGGAACTCCCTTTTCTATGCTTGCTTCCCTGACAGATAAAATCTCCAATAATTTAAGTCAATTCATCATCATCACCATTTACCCATCACACCCAATGGTTCATAGGGCAGCAACTTTTTTGTTGCTGTAACAAACTGTTTTTTACGGAGCAAGGTTGTTAGCCCTGCACCCAACTACCAAACCTAGAGGACCATTCTTGGTCCTTACGTTTACAGCACCTGGTATTCCCAAATAGTCACCCATTTAAGTACTGACCAGGCTCGATGTTGCTTAACTTCGGTGATCGGACTGGAACCGGTGTATTCAACACGATATAGCCGTAGACACATTGTCAATTGCCATCTCTTATCTTCTTGACTCTCACCCTTTCCCCGACAACTCCTTGTATCTTGTTCTTTCTTTCCGCTGTATTCTTACACACATCTCTTTACACCAATGTTCCCATCATTTTCTTACCTATTCTCCGACACTCCCTATGACTTGTTCCTCTTTCTCTTATCTTATGTAACCCACTGCGTACTAGTGGTAGTACTACCTTGTTTGGGGTGAAATGATTTTAGAAAAAAATAATTAATCAAATGATATGTGCAGGTAGTCTGGCTGTTGGCTCTTGACATTGGGCTCCTTGATCCGAGTACCCATTATTTCAAACGTTGTTCCTAATCGATACCCGAACGGTTTTTTTTTCTCGCACCCACTTTACTTGCTTCTCTACTACCAATAATCTTGTAAAATTTAAATGCGAAGTCAACTGCCATCTTCTATCATTTTGAATCACGTTCATATTTCAACCTTTCTTAAATATCTCATGCAACTAGTCTCTTCTTTTTCCTTAACACCCACCCCGTACACTAGTGGTTGTACTGTCCTGCTTGGAATGAAATGATTAAAAAAATTGTAAATAGCTCCATTTTCTTTCCAGTGTGTAACACATCTATCAACTTGTCTACATAAGAAATCTTAATAAAAAAAATTCTATATGATAAATGATATGTGTGCAAAAATGGCGGCAAAATATTTATATCGATAGGCCGCCTAAAATGACTAATATTGAGTATCTTACATTAAAACATAAGAAAAAAATCACAATCCAAACCTTTGAGCGTGACAGGAGGGATATATATATATATATATATATATAGACAACGGTCTTTATTATAATAGAGCGGACATTACGCTCTCACACCCTGATTGAGCACTCTGGAAGAATGGTAGACTTTGAAAAACAGTAGCTACTCTGGCATGTACGCATCGCTCATTCCGTAATGAATTAAAGCGCTCTGGCTATTGGGCGTGTATAATGATCATGTATACGCTAAAAAGTCTGCCGTCTTCTACCGAGCGCCCATAGCCCAGAGGTAGAATCGCCGACTGACGCCAGTTTGGTCGAGTTTCAATCCTGGGTTAAAGCAATCGGAGTCTAACCGTACTGATGAGCTGTGATACAGCGAAACAGATCTGTCTGCGGGTGACTATATATATATATATATATATATATATATTCTTCACTATACGACGACATAAGTATTGCAAAAAAATAAAATGATATAGCATTCTTAATGAGCAAACACGAGTCAAGAGCTTTCATAGCAAAGTTTAATAACTGAGAGAATGAATATATATAGTCATCCGCAGACAGATCTGTTTCGCTGTATCACAGCTCATCAGTACGGTAAGACACCTGATTGCTTTTAGCCAGGATTGAAACCCGACCAAATTAAAATTAGTCCCGATTCTACCTCTGAGCTATCGGCGCTCGGTAGAAGAAAGTACACTTTTAGCGATATACCATGTAAACATAGGCCAGTAGCTATATGTGTTCTAATTCATTACTCAATGAACGATGTGCTGTACCTTTGTTACGCTCACAGAGAAAGAGAAACAATAGCAAGGCAGCGTCGGCTCGGTGCATTCTACCAGTTAATAAACTTTACTACCAGTTATGAAAGCTCTTGCCGCGTGTTTACTCTTTAAAAATGGCATATTATTTTATTTTTTTGCAATAATACACACACACACACACACACACACACACACACACACACACATATATATATATATATATATATATATATATATACAAATCCTCAACGGTCTTTATTTTAATAAAGAGGATTATCTTAATAATTGGATGTGCGTTGTGGTGCAGTGAATATCGACTTGGAACGAGAAATCAGGGAACCGATTTCGAATTCCAGTTGAATTCCTTGCATTCACTTACGCACAAATATCCTTGGGAAAGGTATTAATCCGTCTCTTACCTCCAGTTATGGGTTAAGTAATAGAACAGATTGGGTTCTATAGCCTTGGCTGGCAACCAGTCTACCGCAGAAAGCAATGGCAAACTACTGCGGGATAATCTTCTGCCCAGTCAGTCATGTCCCTTTCGAGACATGATCGCCCAAATCACGTATGGCATTTTTAAAAAAATCTTAATAATAAATTGTTTCCGATTTTAGAATATTTGGCTTAGTCTTTGGAAAGCATTTTTCATTATTTCATTATTTTTGAGCCACATTTTCCGTCCGCAGTTAAAACAACTTTGCATATAATTAAATAATCTTACTTGTTAGATTCTGGTATCTTTTTTACAAGTTAAATCTATATTGTAAAATATCATTAACTCTAATTAAATTGAGCGTTTGAATAATCGAATACGTTAACATGTGCGTCTGCTTTGAAATTATCCGATAACATCCGCTGAGTTTTTGACACAGGGTCAAATTTAGAAAGCATTCCACGCGATACCAGCTCATTGTAAACGTCTAGTGAGAATTATTAATGAATTAAACCCCGTGCACTAAATATGGCTTTTAAAAACATAATAGAGGACATTTTGAAAAGAGGTTACGTGAAAAATAAAATCTCTTCATTAGAAAGAAAAATCGATGAAGTTTTTTTTATATATATATCTTTTCTTCGTAATTAACACCACGCACTTCGAAAAAGATCAACAATTTTCATGAATTCGTCGTTTTTTGTTTTGTTTTGTTTTGTTTGTTTTTGTTTTTTTTTTGATTCTTGTATATTTCATCCAAGCTACTAGGGTGAGCTTGACTTAAAAGAACGTGCGCAAGTTGATATATTCGCATCTGAGACAGACAAATCGTTAATGAACGAAAAATATACTTTTATTTTTATTTAATGAAAGAAATGTATTGATTTTTATAGGTGCTGGTGATTTGTGACCTTCTTAAACACACATTTTTGAAATTCGCGATACAGAACAGACATCATATTACAATTATTTTTGAAAGAGGAATATATATATATATATATAAATGTGATATATACATGGATATCACACACACACGCACACACACACACACACATATATATATATATATATATATATATATATATATATATAATTCCAATCAGAAAGTGGCAAGTAGGTAAAATCCCAAAAAGATCCTATTAATATTAATCTTACTAATGTAAAAAATGATCCAAAAATGGACCCGATGTAAATAGCGTTATCTATTTACAGAACAAAATATGTACATATATTTTTAAATAAAACTTCGAAATTCGAAGTTTTTTTTATTAATATTAATAAATATACATATTATTCTACGTCCGTATCATGTATTACACAAACATGAGGCGCATGTTTCAAACTAACCTTTTAAAAGATTTGAATTTAAGTTCACTCGATGTTGGTGGAAGTTACATCTTACAATGTTAGGGTACTATTTTGGAATTTTAAAGTTTTTAAAATAAACAGACACAAATTACATGAAGATAAAAAAATTAAAGTTAAAAATGTATATATATACAACATTATATATATAACATTAAATTCTGGTAGATGAATGCAAAGGCATTTATTAATAATAAATTTTTGCGGGGAAAAGAAAGAAAGGGTAAAAGGAATAAGGCAATGGAATGAGAAAGAAAGAAACAAATGCAGAGAGGAATCTGTGTTAATCTGGGTCCAAGTATTTGAGTATTTTTTCTCTGGCAACATGTGGTCATCAGTTCACTTTTTTTTTATTAAGTAGATTAGGGTTATTTATATAATTCTTTTTATATGTTTTTCTAAAAGACATAAGTTATACAAGCACACACACACACACATTTTACTAATGCTACTAATATGTCACGTGATATCTACCTGAAAAATGAAACTAAACTGCACGTAATTTGAAATACAGAAACATTTTTTTCGTTCCGTTCATTCCGAAAATGAGTTATGATGAAGCTAAAATAAAAAATTGCGAAACATGTCAAATTTATAAACATTTTTCTATTTGTTTTATTTTTAACATTCTGTCAGAACTTGATTGGTTGTTGTAGCCTGTTAGGCCCAGGAAGAAAGACACGAAAAGAAGAAGGTAGGTTGAACCAGTGTATTGGAATAACAGAACATATTTACAAAATAAGAATGTTATTGGTCAGCAGATAGAATTTTCCGTTTGAACTGTCAAGTTACAGTGAGTCTCGACTGCCTCCTCTAGGAAGTCTTGCTGGTTAGTATTTATGAAGGAGGAAGAGTTCATTCCAATGTAGATAGGGCACTATAACACTTTTTAATTCAGACACACGCAGACACACACACAATATATATATATATATATATATATATATATATATATATATATATATAATAATAATAATAATAATAATAATAATAATTATTATTATTAAACCGACGCTGCGTGTATTCTAATCTCAAAATCTTATAGAAGGGACTTTTTAAGACCATGAATAACCAGCCGAATCTAAATCCGTTATTGTCCTCGGCTATAAAGCTTTGGGCAAAGAGGGGGAAAAAAAAGAAAACTGCGTGGGACCGACAATACATACGGTTCCTCCCAGTAAAAAGAAAAAAAACCCTCTAACGGAACAAACAACCAGAAAAGAAAAGTGCTCGATACACACAACCGAAAAGTATTTAACTAGAAGGCAGTAACGCAGAGCAAACACACTAACAAAATAGTAAGATCGCCAAGACCTACCGCGGTTTCGCACAACGGCTCGTCAGGGCTATAAAGCTTTGGGCAAAGAGGGGGAAAAAAAGAAAACTGCGTGGGACCGACAATACATACGGTTCCTCCCAGTAAAAAGAAAAAAAAACCCTCTAACGGAACAAACAACCAGATGTTTCGCAATTTTGTGTGTATCGAGCACTTTTCTTTTCTGGTTGTTTGTTCCGTTAGAGGGTTTTTTTTCTTTTTACTGGGAGGAACCGTATGTATTGTCGGTCCCACGCAGTTTTCTTTTTTTCCCCCTCTTTGCCCAAAGCTTTATAGCCGAGGACAATAACGGATTTAGATTCGGCTGGTTATTCATGGTCTTAAAAAGTCCCTTCTATAAGATTTTGAGATTAGAATACACGCAGAGTCGGTTTAATAATTATTATTATTATTATTATTATTATAGGCTCTGGATTTATCCATTGAGCACTTTATACCAACTAGTGATGGAACAAATAGATATAGAGCCCTGACGAGCCGTTGTGCGAAACCGCGGTAGGTCTTGGCGATCTTACTATTTTGTTAGTATATATATATATATATATATATATATATATTGTGTATTTGGTCAGTAATCTTTCTTTTATGTAGGTTTAATTAAAAAGGACAAGCAAGGTATTATGATTTAGTTTTTTATTTAATTTTTCATGTGATCTTATGATTTTTCAAATTTATTTTGGGGACAAAAATTGTATGAAAACTGTCCGCTATACTTTTTAGCCATTATCGAGGATGGATTTTATTTAAGATGTAAACAGAATGTAAGTAATGTTATGTATCTTTGCAGAGTAGTGTGTATGTTTTATGTTCCGAACACAATAAGCACGATGTTAATAAATATACATATTGTACTATGTCGATGGCACGACTCAGAGTTACATGCGTTATGCAATCATCAAGTGCATATTACAAAATTTTAGTTTGTATTACGCGTCTGGTGATTACGTAATACTCGTGTGGTGCAATCGACGCAGAACAATATATATATATATAAAATAGCTCTGTTTATAGTCCATTGAGTACTGTTTTATTAACACCTGAATAATAATATTATACATTAACGTATGCATCAATAAATTTGTTTGAATAATATGCATCTTCGGGCAGGATTCGAACCTGCGAATCATATATACCTAGGAAAAGCCGTCAATTTATCTGATGTGTCTTAAAAACTCGACCGCAGAAGATTTTCAGGTGAAACTAGGCCGAATTAAACCACATAAATACACAATTTCGTGATTTTCCACAACATAATTATCTGGTTTGTATCTCAATGTAAAAAAAGACATTATTACGAAATCTTAAGGAAAGTTAGGAAATGATATTAACCGACATATTCATTTAAAAAATTCGTAAATCCGTTAGATTTCATAATATATATATATATATATATATATATATATATATATATATATACGAAAGGAAAATCAGCTGCATAGGTTATCATGGTTTCGACCTTTTCGGTTACGTCAGGTGATTTGTCTTTGCTTTATACCTAAATATCTAAAATTTATA
>JBBBDQ010000410.1:2712500-2740000 GCA_037127315.1 Ascarosepion bandense | reverse complement strand
AATTTTTTGATTTACTTTATATGTTTGGCTCTGTAAATAGATTATGCTATTTACATCGAGCCACCACCTTGATCTATTTTAATATTAATAAAATTAATGTTGATAGGATCAGGTATTTTGATTTTACCTATTTGCTCATCCTTTTTGGATGTTATATATATATATATATATATATATATATATATATATATATATATGTGTGTGTGTGTGTGTGTGTGTGTGTATATCATTATATATATAAAATAATGTTATAAACTAATGCATGTACATTTTACAGCTTGGTGATTCTCTTAAAAAAGTTATTAAGCGCTGAGTACATATTTATACGTACACACATATATTGATCTACAGACAGTTCTGTTTAGTCGTATCACAGGTAATCGTTCTGTTTAGTCGTATCACAGGTAATCGTTCTGTTTAGTCGTATCACAGGTAATCGTTCTGTTTAGTCGTATCACAGGTAATCGTTTTGTTTAGTCGTATCACAGGTAATCGTTCTGTTTAGTCGTATCACAGGTAATCGTTCTGTTTAGTCGTATCACAGGTAATCGTTCTGTTTAGTCGTATCACAGGTAATCAGCAAGGTTAGACATACGATTGCTTTTAGCCAGGATTGAAACCTGACCGCATTGACGCCCGTCGGCGATTCTACCTCTGAGCTACGAGCGCCGGACTTTTAGATGTATGTACAATGTTTGCACGCCAGTCGCTGAGAGTGTTCTAATTTATTACTGAATGAACGATGAGTTTAATATCATTTCCGTATATGTCCCTGACAGCTACAATCTCACATAATTTAAATGAAATGTCAAATTTTCCACTCTCATGCAGCTCTCTTCACACCAGTGTTCTCATCATTCTTTTAACTATTTTCTGACACCTCCTGTAACTGTGTCCTTCTTTCTCATCACTCTTTATGTAATCCTCGGTGCACCAATGACAGTACTGCCTTGCTTGGCGTGAAACTGATTATATATATATATATATATATATATATATATATATATATATATATATCAGCATACTCCAAAGGAGTATCGTGTACATACAGTGGTAGGATAACTCTCTAAGAGAGGTCTAAATATATATGTATATAAATACATATAGAGCATATATAAGAAATAATTAAGGCAGACACTTTATTTCATGGCAAATCGAAAGTCTGGGCCTATTTCAGGCGAACCATCATCAGCTTCCCTCTTTATTGTACAGAAGATTTTACACGATTCGTCTGAAATAGGCCCACACTTTCGATTTACCATGAAATAACGTGCCTGCCTTAATTTTTCTTGTATATATATATATATATATAAACACAGATTAAGCGAGAAAGTGAGAGAGAGTTCTTATTCTTATGACTATTATATTAATAGCTACGTGTGTTTGAGTTGCTATCTATGTTTCTTATTTTCTTAAACAATGCACTTTATAACAAGCAGTCTATATTCAGAAGTACAACTAATTAAAAGTTATACCCTGGACTCAAATCCAGCTATTTTCCCACTAAGAAAAGCCTTTATATTTTATCCAGAGCATGCTGCTACTATTTCGACCCAGGGGAGCAGTCTGATAGAGCAACATTTTAATTACATTTTTAAGGAAAGCATCTTTCTTATTGGGACGTCCATGAATCTATATCTGTTAAATTCAGTTTCGTATCTTCTGCTTTATGTGCCGTGTCCATTCAGGACGTAGGCGATCATGGACATCCACTCAACCCTGTCCCTTGTCGTTCTTAACATATTTCTCCTTAATATTTCTCTCAATCTAACTGTTAACCATCACAGACAATTGCTCCTAACTTCCATTAGCATGGATCAAGCTAGTCTCTCTGAAAGTAAAACACTGCGCCTCCTCGGGTTAACTCTCTTAGCAGACCTCAAGACGAATGACTACATCGAATCCATCTTGGCAGCTTAGATGCAGTTACTTTCTCACCGCCGTGATGTGGCTTCCCTGTGTCAAATACTTTCACGACTTCTGCTCTGATGAACTTAACTCACTGGTGTCTCCTATGTATAAATTTACTCGAGTTTTTAAATTGGCATCTAGGTCCTATCCTTTTACAATGAAACTAATAAAATGTAAACGCAACTTCTACTCTAATAGTTTCTTTTCTCACACTTCCCGCCTGTGGAATTCCCTTCCGTATACTAGCTACAGTCATTTCCTATCTCATTGACTCGCATCCTTTCTCTCATGCTCTTTTCTCCGTTCACTCCACCCTCATCACACCAGTATTCTCATCCTTCTTTTACCCACTTCCTGAGCCCCCCTATAACCTGTCCCTCTTCTTCATCACTTTCATCCTAAGTAACCCCCTGCGCACCAGTGGCATTAAAACTGCCTTGCATGGGGCGAAATGATTTTAAAAAATAACAAAAAAAACCCAAAAAAACCGTTCTCCCCATCCACTTGCTCAAACCCATATGAAACAAAAAAAAAAAAAGTCATCCTTGAAAAGAAAAATCCGGTATAATTTTTTATTACCATATATATATATATATATAGATAGATAGATAGATAGATAGATAGATAGATATGGAGGAAACTTAGATTGATCGATGGATCGATTTATATAGAGATGTACTGAATGATAGCTAGCTTGAAAAGAAAGAAATATCGGTAAAAACAAACAAAAAAAGACTAGCAATAATGGTTGTTCAAGAGCGTTTCAATGAACAATTCGCCATTACTAAGCTGAACATAATGGATAATCTATATTCTCTGTTCCATGAAAAATACATTTTCATAGTTGCAGACGAACTGTTGGAAGAAGGTCACTTCGTTTTGGCTCCAAAAGACCTCTCACTTAACTCGTAGTAAAAGGTTTCAAAGCAGCAGATGACAACAGATTTTAACTTCGAACTTACATACAATATACAGGTTACATCCCTTAATTTTAATTCAAGGTAACATTGACGTGTAACTAATGTATTCTGATTTTTCTACATTTCTATCTTCAAGTGTCGGTAGCACGTCAAAAACTTTTAAAGTGTTAGTGAACAACGTTTGTGAATTAAGCCCACCTGAGACTACAAGAGGAATTCTTACGTACGATACATCGCTAAAATATTCAATTCTCTGTTCCACTCTAGTAGCTGCTAGACTTATCCTTTTGTTCTCTGTGATGGATCTACTAAAAAACTAATGAAGATTAAAATTCAGGGTCCCTAAATTTAAGAGAAAGAACTAAACATAAACATAAACTAAAAGAAAATTGAATGCATGGCCATCAAAGACGTGCAAAAGAGGAGCCCACACTGCCAATTACAAGTCAATAATGCCAAAATCAAGCAGGTACAGAAATTTAAATATCTGGAAAGTCTTCTAACAGAGGACGGAAAGTCCGACACTGAGATTTGAAGACGTATTGGCATACCCAAAAATGCATTTCAAAATCTAAGCAGATTGATGAAAGACTGGAAAATTTCGATGGAAACGAAAGAAAAATTACTGGACTGTTATATGATGCCTGTCTTTCAATATGGCAACCAATGCTGGACAATCGCATCAAAGATGAAAGAAAGTACTTGACGCAACCGAAATGTGGTTCTACAGAAGGATGCTGAGAATACCATGGACCGAACATGGGAGCAACGACAAAGTTTTGCAGAGGATGGAAACGAAAAGGAAACATATACTTAACATCAAGAAGAGACAGCTAAAGTTTCTTGAACTTACGCACAATTATCATTGGGAAAGGGATTAATCCGTCTCTTCTCCAGTTATGGGTTAAATAACAGAACAAATTCGGTCTATAGCCTTGGTTGGCACCCAGTCTACCGCAGAAAATAATGGAAACCTACTGCGGGAAAATTTTCTGCCCTGTCAGTCATGTCTTTTTCGAGACATGATCGCCTAAGCGTGTATCAAGTATGGTAATTAACTGACTGAATGAATGAAGAAGAAAGGCTTTGAAAATTTTACGCTCACAGGGCGGATAGAGGGAAAGAGAGACTGGGGAAAGCAACACTTTACATACTTGATGAGCTTAAGCAAGTGGATGGCAGAGGAGGGTTTGGAAGAAATAACAAAGAAAGTGTGTTAAGAGTTGCAAGGGATAGGGTAATGTGGAGGGTTATGACCGGCTTCGTCCTGAAGAGACATAGAAAGAGAAAAAACCCGGATGGGCCGTAGAAGTAATGAGTTAATTTTTTTAACAAAATCGTTTTTTTTTTTTTTTTTATCATTTCACCCCAAGCAAGGCTAAAATGCTACTAGTACGCAGAAACTTACAGGGTTTTGGAGAAGCGAAAGAGAAAATTTAGTCCGGTACAAAACCACAATAGTTGAGAATCAGGTAAAGTTACAATGCACAGGATTAGTAATGAAAATAACAGTTTCTATACGGGAAACGTTCAATGTCAGTTAAGTGCCATACGTGATACATGTTTGGGTGATCATGTCTCGAAAGAGAAATGACTGGTTGGGCAGAAGATTTTCCTTCAGCAGGTTGCCATTACTTTCTGCGATAAACTGGTTATCAATCAAGGTTATAGAACCCAATCTGTCCTGCTATTTAACCCATAGCTGGAAGAAGAAAAGACGGATTAATACCTTTCTCAAGTGAATTTGCGCGTAAATGAATGCGACGAATTCAACTGGAATTTGAACTCGGCTCTCCGAATTGGATATTCAATAACCAAACATTTAGCGTTACAGTTCGTCAACATTTATAAAAATCTTTTTTCTAAGAATCCACTTTTTGTTCAGGAAATTAGACTTCTCATATACACTCTTATCTCTTCTCGCAATGATAAATCCTGGGTATGACGGTAAACTGCATCCGGCAGCAGCAATGCCTCTGACTGGGAGGTTGTGAGGAGCATGGGACCACCTCTTAATTGCTGTTGTTCCCAGGTCCACCCTGACCTGGAGTGGTAGCAACTGTTAGGTTCCCAGCTATGGGCAAATAGTTAACCCCCAAATTAGGGTCAAAACAATATGAAAGTATAAAAATAATCTTTTATAGAAATATATGCAGAAAAATGGACTTTTATAGAAAAATAGACACTTTTGAAGTAAAAAATATTTATAAAAACAGCCATAATACATTTTTCAAGAAAAAAGATTGTTACCAGCAATACATGTTTGAATACAAAACTTGAAGAAATCTTCAGAAAATAAAAAAATAATAAAATAAAAATAAAATAAAAATTAATCAAATTCTGACTAAATCAACCTTCTCACTATAACCGAACATTAAAAAAAAACTTAAAATTCTACTTTTTTGGCATTAAATAACCTACAAAGGTTGATATGCTGTTAATCAAAACTCAAACTCAGACTCAGACTCAAACTCAGACAGATAATTTTTTTAAAAATTTCACCAGAAGCCAGAAGTTGTTTCACAAATGTGGTTTCCGGCTTTCTCTTTTCCAATCTTTTCACTTTTCCTTATTTTTTTTTTCAATTGGAGTAGATAGACTGAACTATCGCCCGGTTCACAAGCCACCCACGTCTATTGAACAGGTGTAGAGGCTCATCCCTTTTTCCCTATTTAGGATGTGGTTTCCGTCTTTCTCTTTTCCAAATCTTTTCACTTTTCCTTTTTTTTTTCTCAATTGGAGTCGATAGACTGAACTATCGCCCGGTTCACACTTCACCCACGTCTATTGAACAGGTGTAGAGGCTCATCTCTTGTTCCCTCTTTAGGATGTGGTTTCCGGCTTTCTCTTTTCCAATCTTTTCACTTTTCCTTATTTTTTTTTTCAATTGGAGTAGATAGACTGAACTATCGCCCGGTTCACACTCCACCCACGTCTATTGAACAGGTGTAGAGGCTCATCTCTTTTTCCCTATTTAGGATGTGGTTTCCATCTTTCTCTTTTCCAAATCTTTTCACTTTTCCTTTTTTTTTTCTCAATTGGAGTCGATAGACTGAACTATCGCCCGGTTCACACTTCACCCACGTCTATTGAACAGGTGTAGAGGCTCATCTCTTGTTCCCTCTTTAGGATGTGGTTTCCGGCTTTCTCTTTTCTAATCTTTTCACTTTTCCTTATTTTTTTTTTCAATTGGAGTAGATAGACTGAACTATCGCCCGGTTCACACTCCACCCACGTCTATTGAACAGGTGTAGAGGCTCATCCCTTTTTCCCTATTTAGGATGTGGTTTCCGTCTTTCTCTTTTCCAAATCTTTTCACTTTTCCTTTTTTTTTCTCAATTGGAGTCGATAGACTGAACTATCGCCCGGTTCACACTTCACCCACGTCTATTGAACAGGTGTAGAGGCTCATCTCTTGTTCCCTCTTTAGGATGTGGTTTCCGGCTTTCTCTTTTCTAATCTTTTCACTTTTCCTTATTTTTTTTTTCAATTGGAGTAGATAGACTGAACTATCGCCCGGTTCACACTCCACCCACGTCTATTGAACAGGTGTAGAGGCTCATCTCTTTTTCCCTATTTAGGATGTGGTTTCCGTCTTTCTCTTTTCCAAATCTTTTCACTTTTCCTTTTTTTTTTTCTCAATTGGAGTCGATAGACTGAACTATCGCCCGGTTCACACTTCACCCACGTCTATTGAACAGGTGTAGAGGCTCATCTCTTGTTCCCTCTTTAGGATGTGGTTTCCGGCTTTCTCTTTTCTAATCTTTTCACTTTTCCTTATTTTTTTTTTCAATTGGAGTAGATAGACTGAACTATCGCCCGGTTCACACTCCACCCACGTCTATTGAACAGGTGTAGAGGCTCATCCCTTTTTCCCTATTTAGGATGTGGTTTCCGTCTTTCTCTTTTCCAAATCTTTTCACTTTTCCTTTTTTTTTCTCAATTGGAGTCGATAGACTGAACTATCGCCCGGTTCACACTCCACCCACGTCTATTGAACAGGTGTAGAGGCTCATCCCTTGTTCCTTGTTTAGGATATGGTTTCCGGTTTTCTCTTTTCCAATCTTTTCACTTTTCCTTATTTTTTTTTTCAATTGGAGTAGATAGACCAAACTATCGCCCGGTTCACACTTCACCCACATCTATTGAACAGGTGTAGAGGCTCATCTCTTGTTCCCTGTTTAGGATGTGGTTTCTGGCTTTCTCTTTTCCAATATTTTCACTCTTACGTAGCCCCCTGCACACTAGTGGCCTTACCGCCTTGCCCGGAGTGATATGGTTAAAAAAAAAAAGTAGGCGGAGGTTGACAGCAAGTGAAAGAGAGAAACTTCTGGGTAAAGGGAGGACTAAGTGAAGAACAAAAGATGTCGACTGATGTTGCATTTAAACTTTTTGAAGATTGTTGCTAGGAGGGGATTTCCTAAGCGCACCTTAGATGTAGCACGAGGCCAAAGTATGTGACACCTAGTGAGGAACGAACTAACTATTCAATTTTAATGATTTTAGCGAGACAAGTTTGTTAACCATTACACCACCTCGAGGTACCCGAAGATTGTTGTTATCGGAGAAACATGGAAACATAAAGACGTTCAAGAGCCGAAAAGTTTAAGGAAAGAAACTGTTGGAAGAGAATCGTCGGTCGAATTTAACTGTCACAACAGTAAACAGGTGGGACCTAAATGCCAGTCTAGTAGCACGCTTTTATATCGGGATACCAGAGGAAATAGCTCGTCAGAAAAGTTGCATGAAAATACAGAGAGAAAATTGAAGGGTTTGGAAAAGTTATAACTTGGTTGTTTTGAATCTTATTTATTTATTTATTTAGCAAGTTATAAAGCATACCTCGAACCGAGTTCAATTCCAGTCGAATTCGTTACGCGCAAATACCACTTGGAAAGCTATTAATCCATCTCTTCTCCCTCCAGCTATGGGTGGAATAGCAGGTGAGATTGAATTCTATAGCCTTAGTTGGCAATCTGTCTAACGTAGAAAATAATGGCAACCTACTGCGGGAAAAAATCTTCTGTATAGTCAGTCATGTTTCGAAAGAGACATGATCGCCCAAGCATGTATCACAATTGACATTTAACTGAGTGACTGACTTGGGGGTTAAAATGACTTCGTATAAGAAAGATGAAGGAAAGACTTGACGCAACCGAAATGTAGTTCTACAGAAGAATGCTGAGAATACCATGGACTGAACATGTGAGCAACGACGAAGTTTTGGAGAGGATGGATACGAAAAGGAAACTTATACTTAACATCAGGAAGAGACAGCTGAAGTTTCTGGGTCTTACACGCAAATATCCATTGAATTTTCTATTCCAGCGAAAGATCAATTATTCAAAGTAGAAAAAAATGGTATCATTAAATAACATCAACAGGAATAGGTTAATCGTTGTATTCCGTGAAAATAGTATTTACAAAGGTTATTAGTATCCAATACAAGAATAAAGGTTAATCGTCTCAACCGTCGTAAGACGTAGTATGAGCAATGGGTACTTCCGGGTCGTCACCGGAAGTCTACGACTGACTTGTCGATACGGCTGCTCGGTACACTCTATATTTAGGTGTCCCTCCCAGTAAGGGCAACATGTGACACATGGTTAGTTATAACTGGGATTTCCTGGCTATATGGCCCGGCCAAAAAATGTCTGTCTATTTTTGCCCAGTCGTGCCTCTACCCTTCGGCGGAACCACGACTGGGTTATAGCTCTCTGCTCGGAAGCAGAAAGCGCCGCCCTATACCCGAAGGCAGAGTGCTGACAGTGTCGTAGTAGAGTACGGCTGCTCGGCACACTCTACGTAGATGCCACCATTACTTTACATAGTAATGGAATATTCCATTATAGCCGAATAGGCGCGGGCATCCCAACAACTAGGTATCGCCAGAACATTGCTTCGGAAGATTCTGAAAATGGATTTAAAAATGTTTCCATTCAAGATTCAAACAGTCCAAACTTTACTACCTCAAGATAGTCAGCAGCGTTTGCATGGAGCCATTCGATTTCAACGCCAAGCTTGTCTTTTTCAGTGACCAACCTCGTAAAAAAGACAGAGGAAAGCCACGCCACGTCAGTGAAAAAAGACTAAAGTCGAGATTTTATTTTTTAAAGTGGTACAATCATAAGCCAATGAGTTGAATTAGGTAATGTTGGCCTCAGAATATGCTCTATATTTCTGCTTTCGCTATCGTCGAGCGTTACAGATTAGCTTATTACGCTACCATGGTTTCTGCTTTTCGATATCGTGAAGGGCGTTGTTCCTGAATTGGCTTATTACGCTACACATGGTTTCTGCTTTTTGCTATCGTGGGCGTTACAGATTAACTTATTACGCTACCATGGTTTCTGCTTTTCGCTATCGTCGGGCGTTACAGATTGGCTTATTACGCTACGCTGGTTCTGCTTTTCGCTATCGTCAGGCGTTACAGATTGGCCCGATTGCGCTGTCATGGTTTCTGTTTCGCTATCGTCGGGCGTTATGAATTAGCTTATTACGTACTACCGCTGGTTCTGCTTTCGCTATCGTCGGCGTTGAAGATATTGATTATGCCATGAACGATTCTGTACTCGCTATCGTCAGGCATTACAGGATGTGGCTTATTACTACCATGGTTTCTGCTTTTCGATATCGTCAGGCGTTACGAATTAGCTGATTACCACGCTATCGGTTTCACTTTTTCGCTATCGTCAGGCGTTACAGATTAGCTGATTACTATCATGGTTCTGCTTTTCGCTATCGTCAGGCGTTACAGATTAGCTGATTACGCTATCATGGTTTCTGCTTTTCGCTATCGTCAGGCGTTACAGATTAGCCTGATTACGCTGTAGTCTGCTTTTCGCTATCGTCAGGCGTTACCGATTAGATGATTACTATCATGGTTTCTGCTTTTCGCTATCGTCAGGCGTTACAGGTCGCTGGTCACGCTACCATGGTTTCTGCTTTTCGCTATCGGTCAGGCGTTACAGGTCGAAAACGTGCACTCACCATGGTTTCTGCTTTTCGCTATCGTCAGGCGTTACAGATTAGCTGATTACGCTACCATAGTTTCGCGCTACTCGTCGACGTTGCTGATTAAGCTTATTACGCTACCATGGTTCTGCTTTCTGTCGTCGGGCATTTGAATTAAACATTACCTTTGCATGGTTTCATGCTTTTCGCTATCGTCGGGCGTTACAGATTAGCTTATTACGCTACCATGGTTTCTGCTTTTCGCTATCGTCGGGCGTTACAGATTAATGATTACGCTATCATGGTTTCTGCTTTTCGCTATCGTCAGGCGTTACAGATTAGCTGATTGCACTTTATGGTTTCTCACTTTTCGCTATCGTCAGGCGTTACAGATTAGATGATTACACTATCATGGTTTCTGCTTTTTCGCTACTCGTCGGGCGTTACGAATTAGCTGATTACGCTACCATGGTTTCTGCTTTTCGCCTATCGTCGGGCGTTAGAGATTGGCTGATTATTACTTCCTGTGGTTTCTATGCTATTATCAATCAGTAATTGCAGTTCGCTTATTACGCTACCATGGTTTCTGCTTTTCGATATCGTCCAGAGCGTTACCGGGTCGCTGATTACGCTATCATGGTTTCTGCTGCTATCGTCATTGATTATTGATTATTTTCATGGTTTCCTTTTTCGCTATCGTCAGGCGTGTTGATTGGCTTCGGTCCGCTATCATGGTTTCTGTTTCGCTATCGTCGGCCTGATTAGCTGATTACGCTACCATGGTTTCTGCTTTTCGCTATCGTCAGGCGTTACAGATTAGATGATTACACTATCATGGTTTCTGCTTTTCGCTATCGTCAGGCGTTCTACAGTTAATGATGCATTCTGGTTCTGCTCTTTTCGCCGCGCATCAGGCGTTACAGATTGGCTTATTCGCTACCGCAGGTTTCTGCTTTTTCGCTATCGTCAGGCGTTACAGATTAGCTTGTTACACCATGGTTTCTGCTTTTCGCTATCGTCAGGCGTTACAGATTATTGTTACTACCATGGTTTCTGCTTTTCGCTATCGTCGGGCGTTATAACGAATTCAGCTTATTACGCTACCATGGTTTCTGCTTTTCGCTATCGTCGGGCGTTACGGGTCGGCAAACATTAGCTGTGGTTTCTGCTTTTCGCTATCGTCGGGCGTTACAGATTAGTGATTACCGCTATCATGGTTTCTGCTTTTCGCTATCGTCAGGCGTTACAGATTAGCTGATTACGCTACCATGGTTTCTGCTTTTCGCTATCGTCGGGCGTTACAGATTAGATGATTACGCTATCATGGTTTCTGCTTTTCGCTATCGTCAGGCGTTACAGATTAGCTGATTACGCTACCATAGTTTCTCGCGCCGCTATCGTCAGGCGTTAGAGATTAGCTGATTACGCTACCGTAATGGTTTCTGCTTTTCGCGTCGTCGGAGGCTACAGATTGGCTTATTACGCTACACTGGTTTGTGCTTTTCGATATCGTCAGGCGTTATGAGTTAAAGCTGATTCGCTATCTGGTTTCTGCTTTTAATATATTGGGGCGTTACTGAGTTGGTGATTACACTATCATCGGTTTCTGCTTTTCGCTATCGTCAGGCATTTTGATTAGCTGATTACGTATGTGGTTCTTATTTTTTTCGCTGTCGTCAGACGTTACAGATTAGCCAGTTACGCTGCCATGGTTTCTTTAGCTATCGTCAGACGTACAGATTAGATGATTACACTATCATGGTTTCTGCTTTTCGCTATCGTCAGGCATTACAGATTAGCTGATTAAGCTGCCATGGTTTCTGCTTTTTCGCTATCGTCCAGGCGTGGGTTAGCTTGTTGCACTACCTTGGTTTTCTGTTTTCCAAACGCTGTCGTCAGGCGTTACAGATTAGTACGCTGCCATGGTTTCTGCTTTTCGCTATCGTCAGGCGTTACAGATTAGCTTGTTACGCTACCATAGTTTCTGCTTTTCGCTATCGTCAGGCGTTACAGATTAGCTTGTTCGCTACCATAGTTTCTGCTTTCGCTATCGTCAGACGTTACAGATTAGCTTATTGTTCTGTGGTTTCTGCTTTTCGCTATCGTCAGACGTTACAGATTCGTGAATTACGCTGTCATGGTTCTGTTTTCTGCTATCGTCAGACGTTACAGATTAATGATTACGCTACCATAGTTTCTGCTTTTCGCTATCGTCAGGCGTTACAGATTAGATGATTACGCTATCATGGTTTCTGCTTTTCGCTATCGTCAGGCGTTACAGATTAGCCTGGTCTTGGCTACCATGGTTTCTGCTTTTCGCTATCGTCAGGCGTTAGAGATTAGCTGATTACGCTACCATGGTTTCTGTTGCTGGCTATCGTCGGCGCCCGGAATCACTTCTCGCTGCCATGATTTCTGCTTTTGATATCGTCCAGGCGAACACGAATTGGCTGGGTCCCCGCTATCTTGGTTTTCTGCTTTTAAGCTATCGTCAGACGTTACAGATTAATGATTACACTATCGTAGTTTCTGTGTTTCGCTATCGTCCAGGCGTTACAGATCCTTCAGATGCTTTCTCCTTGGTTTTCTTGCTTTTCGCTGTCGTCCAGACGTTACAGATTAGCTGATTACGCTACCATGGTTTCTGCTTTTCGCTATCGTCAGAAGGCATTCACAGATTAGATGATTACACTGTCATGGTTTCTGCTTTTTCGCTATCGTCAGTGGTACAGATTATTTTGATTACGCTACTGTGGTTTCTGCTTTTCGCTATCGTCAGGCGTTACAGATTAGCTTATTACGCTACCATGGTTTCTGCTTTTCGCTATCGTCAGGCGTTACAGATGGCTTATTACGCTGCCTGTGGTTTCTGCTTTTCGCTATCGTCAGGCGTTACAGATTAGCTTATTCGCTACCATGGTTTCTGCTTTTAGCTATGCCATTCAGGCGTTACAGATTAGCTTATTACGCTACCATGGTTTCTGCTTTTCGCTATCGTCCAGTATGATGATTTCTTATTACGCTGCCATGGTTTCTGCTTTTCGCTATCGTCATTTGGTTAGCTGATTACGCTATCATGGTTTCTTTTCGCTATCGTCAGGCGTTACAGATTGGCCTGACGTTATTTCTGTGGTTTCTGTGTTTCGCCTATCGTCAGACGTTACAGATTGAATGATTTTATCATGGTTTACACTTTTGTCATCGTCAGACGTTACAGATTGATTACGCTACCATGGTTTCTGCTTTCCTTTATCGTCAGGCGTTACAGATTAGCTTATTACGCTACCATGGTTTCTGCTTTTCGCTGTCGTCAGGCGTTACAGATTAGCTGATTGCGCTATCATGGTTTCTGCTTTTTCGCTATCGTCAGGCGTTACAGATTGGCTTATTGCGCTGCTGTGGTTTTGCTTTTCGCTATCGTCAGACGTTACAGATTAGCTGATTACGCTGTGGTTTCTGCTTTTCGCTATCGTCAGACGTTACAGATTGGCTTCTGTCTGTGGTTTCCTGGCACCGCTATCGTCAGGGTACTGGATGGCTTATTACTGTTATATATCGACAAACAACAAACACGCATATATATAAAAATATAAGTTATATTTTTATTAATGACGATGAACCGTGTAGCCTAGGGAACAGAGAGTTTGAGCGAGCGCGCCTAAATGGGTTGACGGGAGTGTCGTCGTATCTGTTGTGTCTCTCTCTCTCTCTACTGCTACTCTGGTCTGGTCTGGTGAATCCGTGCGCCGAGGTCTTTTTATAATCTCCAAACCGGGACTTTTTCTTCCGGTTTTGCCTCGCCCACGCACGCCCACGTAATTCTCAGAGACACCTGTTCTGTTTGCCTCTGTAGCCATTTCCGCTACTGCCGGAAATAAGGTCAAACAAACATCCGTTCCTTTCAACGACCGGAAACGCCCCCGCTTGCATCAGCCTTCCTCGGGTGGGGCCAGATTGTTATATTACATTACGCTACCATGGTTTCTGCTTTTCGCTATTGTCAGGCGTTACAGATTAGCTTATTACGCTACCATGGTTTCTGCTTTTCGCTATCGTCAGGCATTACAGATTAGCTGATTTCCTAACGATTTAATTTGACTGGACACCGGTAATTTTAAAATGCGTAACAGAAAGTTTAAAGTAAAGGGAGGAGTTTGTCAAGCATAGCGTGACAGTATCGTCGATACTTTATTTGAGTTTGTACGGACCCACAATATAATTTCTATTGTGTATACATCTTTTCATTATTTCGCACCTTTCATTTAGTACTCTTTCTTGTTCTGGAAATGATACTATTGCCAACTTTCCTTCTGGGCACAATCTGCAGACATCACCACCACTGCAAGGTCTTTTTTTATATACTCTAGCTCACATTAGTTAGATTTTGGTTTGTTTATTTATGTCTTGAAATTCTGCTTTGTAAATAATTACTTCAGTTTACAAACGCCGCCAAGTAGACACTTACTTTTATCTCTGCAGTTACAGTTTCATTAACGATATCTTTGAAATTTTTGGCGTTTGTGTCTTTTTATGTCATTTTCTAAATTACAAGTAAAGCTGTAACTTAATTTAACCGTATTTCTATTAAATATCTTGTGTAAATCAGAATTCAAACACACACACACACACATACACTATTGAGCACTATGGAGAAATGGTAGACGTTAAAAACAGTAGCTACTCCCGCATTTACGCATCATTCATTCAGTAATGAATCTGAATACACTCGGCTACTGGCGTGTGTTTATATTGTGTATATAACACGCTAATGTCCACCTTCCTCTGCCGAGTGCCCGTAGTTTAAACGTAGAAGCGCTGACTGATTTCAATTCGGTCGGGTTTCAATCCTGGCTAGAAGCATTTGGATATCTAACCGTACTGATGAGCTGTGATACAGCAAAACAGGACTATCTGCAGATGACGATATATATATATATATATATATATATATATAGTCATCCGCAGACAGATCTGTTTCTCTGTATCACAGATCATCAGTACGGTTAGACGTAGTGATAGAGAGAGAGTAACATTTCCATAGAAGAAAAAGCGATAGGGTAGTAAGAATTTTGTAGGGTAGAAAATAAGTCTACCTATTAGAACCGAACGACACAATTTCTTTTCCAGGTTAAAAAACGTTAAACGTGAGAAAAGACGTCTCGGAAATATGACTTATTCTCATAATAATACCGGTGACATTTACTAAAATGTCGCGAAACTTAACTCTTCTGATATTACTTGCCTACGATAAAACAGAAATGGAAGCATCTTTGCCGAAATTGGACATTTGCCCAAATTGTAGACGCTCTTGAACTGGAAAGAGAAGACTTCGCAGCTCCATCCCTTATGTATGGCTGGCACCTCGTATCCAAGGATTCCTGTCTATTTGGGAGGATAGCTAACCCCCATTGCAGCGGCCTGCTCAGGAACATTTTATGTTTGTTCAACACCCACAGAGCCCACCTGTGGTTTATACTGCTACTATGTTGAGCGGATCTTAGATACAGTTTCTCGGAAATTTCGCATTATCTTGCGAGAACAACTTTCGGCTTGTGACTTGGTGCTAACAAAACCATCAATGGCTCCTCAAGGCTCCCGACTAACAAATTTTACTCAAAAACTGTGGGATGGTTTTCAGGTACTTTTCGAATGTGCCGCACGCTGGGATCGCCTCCAGGCCAGTAACATCAAGAAGATACCTTCCTCGACCATTATAAGATTCGGGCCTGGGCTACATGATCAGAAAGCGAACGTTCTAACCACTCAGCCACGCACCCATATTAGCTTTATATGGCAGAAGTATTCGACTTGATCAGGCTCTTAAAATAAAGCTAGGACGTAACGACTTGCGAACCTATATGTTTGGGACCCAGCAACTGAAACTGATATTCATAGAAAAACTTTCCAACCTACCACCAGAATGGATCCTAGAAAGTGAAACTTTGCTCCTCTCTGTCCACATTATCTTAACCGGCCTCAAGTGGAACGGCTACATCGAATCTATAGCCGTACCTACCGCTAGGAATGTTGGGTCATTCTGTCGGACCAGAAAGTTTTTCTCGTCAAAATCCACCTTGCACATTTATAAATCTACCATTCGTCTGTTGCCATATCTGGTCGGGTGCTCCTGCTATTCATCTTGAGATTCCTGACAAAATCCAAAGAATGATCTACAATATAATCGATTCATACTTAGCAGCTCGACTTCAGTCACTTTCTCACCGAAGTAATATGGCTTCCCTCTGTGTCTTCTACAAATATTTTCATAACAAATGCTCTGACGAGCTTTTTAACTTGTGCCCCAACCACATTAGTTTATGCATACTACTAGATTGGTCTCACCCTTTTACCGTTGAAATGCAACTGACCTTTCTACTCGAATAGTTTCTTTTCTCGCACTTTCCAACTGTGGAAACGCCTATATCCTTACTTCCTTGATAGCTACAATCTCAAAAAATTTAAATGCAATGTCAATGACCATTTTCAAGTTCCTTGCATTTCATCCATTTTTGATCCTTTCTTCAAAAACTCCTGTTCTCAGTCATTTCTCTCGATGTAACCCGCTGCCCACTAGTGGCGGTCTTGACTTGCTTGGGGTAAAATAGTTAAAGAAAATGAAATGGGTAATTTGTATTAAACTTTTTAATTTTCCATTAGTAAATATAATCTTCGTTTAATAAGTTTTGAAACTAAACCAAACAAGTCTTTAAAGTATTTAAAAATATTTTTGAAACTTTATAAATTATTATAATTTTAAAAAAATGAATAAAATTCTTTTAAAATTTCATTATTAATCGATAAAATAATTTCAGACTATAAAGTTCTTAATTTATATTATTTATTCAAGCAAATTAAATAATGTCAGTTATATTGAATTTTTATATTAGAGCAGATTTTTGGAAATAAAGACAAAATTTTAAAAAAAAATGATAGATGATTTACATTTCCCAATGAATCCTGAATTTAAGTAATAAAACCAATTATCCGAAAAAAATTTAACTTTTTAAAATTTCATGAATTTACATGGAGTGGGGCAACAGATGTAAAAAGAATATATTTTTACCAAAATTCTTTTAAAATAATAATTTAAAAAATAATTTCGTGAATAAATCCTTAAAGTTGCATTAAAATCTGACAAATATTTACTTATTGCAAGAATGTCCAAATTAATGTGTTTGTCACCAGAAAAAAAACCTGAATTATGTAACATTACGTTTCCCTTTGTAAACTCTCGTAACGATTTGGTTACTAACTAAAATCAAAACGAGAATTTTCCCAAAATTTCGAATGTGTTAGAAGGAATTAAATGTTTTTAAAAATACTTTAAAAAAATACTTATGTCTTTCCTCTTAATAACATATCACTCAATAAAAAAACCCGGGCCTAACTAATACAACAACAAATTTCACGCAAAATTAGACTTTATTAATCCACATAATCTCCTAGGGTGATACACTGATTCCACTGCTTCTCTAACAATTCGATGCTTTTTATTTTTTGTAGAACGATATGTCTTTTGCCTCAAATTACGCCTCAGTTTCCAATATCACTTTTTCATTGGAGCCAAATCTCTTTTTGGAGCATTCTTTTGAGGTCTACAAACAGCCAGTAGTCGATGCGGGCCAAATCTGCAAAATAGGGTGGATGCGGAAGCAATTCGAAGTGCAATTCATGTGTTTTTGTCATCGTTGCGATCGACTTGTGACACAGTGCATTGTCTTTTGCTTCTTCATTTGTGGCTGATTTTGGGGGAATTCTTCCTCTAAACGCGCCAATAATGCTATATAATATTCGCTACTGATGTTTCTACCTTTCTCAACGTAATCAGTGAACAAATTACCTTGTGCATCCCAAAATACGGAGGCCAAAAACTTGCCTGCTGATGTTTGCGTCTTTAGTCGCTTTGGGCGGCTTTAACCTGCTGCTGTCTACTAAGCTGACTGCCGATTTGACTCCGGAGTGAAGTGATGGATCCATGTTTCATCCATTGTCATATATTTACGCAAAAACTCTTTCTTGTTGCGTTGAAACACCTGCAAACAACGCTCTGAATTGCGTTGTTTTTATATATATATATATATATATATATATATATGTGTGTGTGTGTGTGTGTGTGTGTGTGTGTGTGTGTGTGTGTGTGCGTGTGCGTGTGTTTAAAAGCAAATCAGAATTAAGGTAATTATTGCAACTTCAGTGTTACATCTTTTAAATTTTAAAGTTAGGCAAAGAAAAAGTTATAAAATACTCTTAGAGAGTCCTGAAAATTCTTTGGAACTTTTTTAAGAGTCGTGAAAATTCTATTTAATCGCAAAGAATACCACCAGAAAATATCTAGGAACGCAGCTGATGCGACTGAGTTGCTGATGTAGTTTTGCAGTGACTTGTTAATCGTAACAACAAATAATCTATGCCTTACCATTAAGAGGATTCAGGGCGAGCTCTTGAAAACATTTTTTTTCGTTTATTTTTGTTGGATGGTAACTATTGAAGATATTGGTTTTTATTTTTTCGATCTAAATTTTTTCTTTTTTTTTTCTGTGTAGACAAAATGATATATTTACATCGCGAGTTTGAAAATAAAAGATGGCCGACTCTATGAAAAGCCGATTTTTTTTTTCTTACTTAACAGTTGTCATCCAATGTATTGTACAACTCAAAGGAAACTATGTACTCGTTGGGAGGCCTCAACGGATTTTGTCGTCGTTCGTCTATGATGTGCTTGATACAGCTCGATAATACTTTCCGGTGGCCTATAATTTCCGTCGAGCTGTTCTTCTTTTGAACATCGTCTCCGAGTTACTAAGATTCGCGTGCGTAAAGCAAAAAAAGAATGACGCAAGCCTGGCTTTTCTCGAAGACTTTCATCTGTATCAGTGTTGTTCGCACCAGAGGAGAGCGTTTTAGAAAGACAGTAAAAATCTCACCTGTCGCTAAACTCGGCCAATAGATAATTATGATTTTCTTTTTTCGAAATCACATATAACACTTTTAGAGATGAAATAAAAGAAATCAACACCAACCACCACACACACACACACACACACACACACACACACACATATATATATATATATATATATATACATACAATGGTTTTTCTTTATTATATTCCGCATATTGTTATGAACAAATGCTCAGATTTTGAATCAATGTAACCAATGTCCAACTGAATTATTATTATCAAGTTTTTGCCGATTTAAAATTTCATCTTGAAAATGAAAAACTGTGTGTTTTTGAAAATCTTTATTCATCAAAATAACGACCTTTGCTTTCTATAACTTGATTCCATCTGTCAACGAGCTTATAAATGCCTCGCTTGTAAAATTCTTTAGGTTTTGATGTGAAATATGAATCTAACTCATGTTCAATCTCCTCTCGTGATGTTAACCTAAGGCCATCTAAATGGTTTTGTAATCCTCGAAATAAATGATAATCCGAGTGAATGAGGTTAGGAGAATATACAGGATGGGGCAAGATGGCACTTTTCATCACCTGTGACATGCCTACCCAAAAATGGTGTCTGAAGGCGTCGTGAAAGCAAAAATTCGCAACAAGAAACACGTTGTCGCAGGTTCTCTAGAAAACCTGGGTGAGAATATTGCAGAAAAATATAAATGATGTTTAATAATCTGAAAGAAAACGTTATAAATTAATCATGGTGATATGCTTAAGTAATAACAATATGCATAAAATAAATTACAATGATTTAAAATGCCCCTTTTACAAACCAACAAAATCTTTTGCACCGACATGATACTTAAACGTTATTTTTAGTGGATACCCGCATTTTGTTAGACGTCTCGTTTATTTATTAAACACTATATTTATCTGTTTTCATTTACCGGCTTGAAAATTCGAAAAATCTTATTTATGAAAAAATATACGCTCCCCAGCAGGATTAGAATTGCGTCCCTCTTGGCAGGTGAAACAGTCACTTGGTCCGACGTGCTTTAAACGTTCTCGGTCACGAAGCGCGTCAACAATCAAGCAGATTTGAATAGTGCCTTATAAAGGCAAATCTTTCCAGGGCTCTCGAAATGTCCATATCCGCATTTCGCATTCTAAAGTAAACAAAACAATTTCGAAAGAAGTGGGGAATTTTTATATAGTATCCGACAGATTTTATTACTTGAACATGATTACTTAAACATTTTACTTAAAAATTATTTTTAGCTCCTCTCACGAACTTTTGCAATGTGGAAATCTTACTTTTATAGTCAGTAAATAGTGGGACACACTGCGTCGTACAGCCTTGCGTGGCAACCAGTCAAGGAGAAGGAAAATTCTGAATTCAAAACCATAGTGAAATGAATCGCAGGAGTACGAAAATCAAGAGTTATTAAAAAACGGATGAACTCTTTATAGTCGATAGATATCCGCCCCCAGATAGAGATTAAATAAGCTCACTAACCCTCAATCCTTAATCCGTGGGGCGTTACTTTAAGAAAGTGGTCAAAATGATCAAAAAGATCAAAACCATTGACTACTGGCTGAAGCCTAAAAATAATTCGTTTCTTACCTTTTTATGTTCATAATTTTCCTGTATTGAATAAAAGTGTTTAGAAGGGATTAGGATTATTTTTAAAGTTCTAAAATCCAAATCCAAATCCATATCAAGGGCCTTATCACTTCGGCGGGAGAAACGTTTCATTGATTGACTGTCTTAATGGGTGTAACCTTATTCATCATGGTGGTCGTTGTTGAGGTTATTAACTTGAAGGTTTTGAATTCAGACACGTTTTACTTCTAGACCGGTTGACACTCATGATTGTAAAATCCAGTCTGTTCTGATGTTGATCTATAGCTGAGGGAGGAAGAGGTGAATTCCTAACTTTCTCAAGGATATTTGCAAGTTAGTATTATCCGTGTAAGTGTTATTGCACCCAGTGAGGATAGAACTTGCAATTGATGTAGCGAGACAAGCTTGTTACCCATTACAACAACGTCGAAGAGCCTTAAGGATTGTTGAAGCGTAGCTTATAGATAGCACATAACCGAAAGCATGGAACACTCAGTGAGGATGGTACTCCTTATTCATTCGTAACTTATATAGGAAGAAAAGATTGTTAACCATTACAAACCCGGAATTCTAACTCGGGTCTCTGATTCCTCAAGCAGAATGCTCTGCTTCCGAAACACGGGATGTGATTAAAATCCTAATTTTTCACCCGGCCGATTAAAGGAAGATAACATTTATATTTTCGTTAGGGCACAGTTGGCCCGAACAGTTAGACAATCGCATCCCACAAATGCTAACAATACACTTGAGTATATAACGCGAGCAAGGTAGAAGTTTTTAAATCATTTCAGCCCAAGCAAGGCGATAATGCCACTCAGATGCAAGGGTGCTACTTAAAGTGAAGAAGTAGGAAAACACTTTAGAAGAAACTGGAAACCCCCAAATACTATAAAGCTGATGTCTACTAACCATCACAGATAATCGCTCCTACCCCCCATTAGCATGGATCAGGCTAGTCTCCCTGCGCCTCCTGGGGTTAACTCTCACAACAGACCTCAAGTGGAATGACTATATCGAATCCATATCTAAATCCGCTGCTAAGAAGGTCGCTTCTCTGTGCAGGGCCAGGAAGTTTATCCCGTCTGAAACAAACCTGCACATATACAAATCTACCATCCACCCGTGCATTGAATACTGCTATAATATCTGGTCGGGTGCTCCTGTTATCCACCTAGGGGTTCTTGACAAAATCCAACGAAGAATCTGCAATGCAATCGATCCCGACTTGGCAGCTCAGATACAGTCACTTTCTCACCGGCGCAATGTGGCTTCCCTGTGTCTCTTCTACAAATACTTTCACGGCTTTTGCTCCGATGAACATAGCTCACTGGTACACCCTATATATGAATTTACTCGAACCACATTATTAGCACCTAGGTCTCACCGTTTTATTGTGAAACCAATAAATTGTAAACGTAAATTCTACTCCATCAGTTTTGTTTTCTCGCACTTCCCGCCTGTGGAATTCACTTCCGTATACTTGCTTCCCAGGCAGCTACAATCTTCAAGAATTTAAATGTAAAGTCGTCATCTCCTATCTCACTAACTTGCATCCTCTCTCTCTCTCATGCTCCTTTCTCCTCTACTCCACTCTCATCAGTATTCTCATTCTTCTCTTACCCACTTCCTGACACCCCCTATAACCTGTGACTCTTTCTCATAACTTTCTTCCTCTGTAACCCCCTGCGCACCAGTGGCAGTAAACTGTCTTGTTTGGGGGCGATATGATTATAAAAAAAAATAACCCATAAAGTTTGATATGGTGATTTACTAAGCGTAGTTTAGATGTGGGACAAAGCTGAAAGTAAGTGACACCCGGTGAGGATCGAACTCATTACCCAATCGTTTATTATTCTAACGAGACAAGCTTCTTAACCATTACACCACCTCCAGGTACCCAACCCATAGTGTTTGATATGACTCTAAACAAAATCAACCAGTCATGATCCATCTGGTATAGAAAATAATGAAATAATCAGTTAACTTTCCAATCGACCTTCAACAGATCCTATAGACTGGCGATACAGAATCATAGATAATCATAGAAGGTTTCTACCAGCAACAAAAATAACAACAAAAATGATTAGCAAATCTAACTAGATGGGAAAGTAACACTTTTATCTGCATAAATATGTTACGCTATTTCAAACGACGAATCTAGGAGGAAACGCTCATCGTTACTCCAAAAGCAGGGCACCTCGACGTTGTGTAAATCTTAGCAATTTTGTTTCGCTCGAACAGTTATGATTGAGTCGTGAGTTCGATCCTCACTGGGTGCCTCATACTTTCGCCATTGTGCCGCATTTAAGATTCACTTAGAAAGTCACTATTGCTGGAAAAGCGATAACGATGAATTTGAGAAACCTATTTTCTGAAAATCCTGTTTTAAGTTTTTTTTTTGTTTTAATCATATCACCCCAAGCAAGGCGGTAACACCACTGATGTGCAGGGGGCTACATAAGAGTGAGAAGATTAGAAAAGAGAAAACCGGAAACCGTATCCTAAACAGGAAATGAGGGATGAGCCTCTTCACCTGTTCAATAGATGAGGGTGGAGTGTGAACCAGGCGATAGTTTAGTTTACCTACTCCAATTGAAAGAAAAAAAAAACAAAGTGAGGAGATTAGAAAAGAGAAAACCGGAAACCGCATCCTAAACAGGAAACAAGGGACGAGCCTCTTCACCTGTTTAATAGATCTGGGTGGTGTGTGAACCGGGCGATAGTTGAAAGGCAATTTAATTTTTAACCAACAGTATCGCCAACTGTTCGATCAATGAATGTTGAATGTTTCCTGTATAGAAGCGAGATAATCTCGCCATAACGTTTACCTTAGAATTAAATTTAAGGGAAAGGGGAAATTGAAGGGAAAGGGGAGCGATCTCGAGAGGAGTTAGAGATGGTGAAATAGTCGCATCCCTCCTCAACAAAAAGGTTTATTAATCTTTAGTAAGAATAAAAAGTCTTCCCATTAAAAAGAAAAAGAAAAAAAAAGATGAATCATCTGAAAGAATCGTATCATTTCAAATTTTGGGAATGATAAATTGTCACATTTATATATTTCAGGATTAGTGTTTAATAACGTATGTTTTGTAAGCAAATAAGACAGCTCGATTTTTAAAGTCAACTCTTCATCACATCTCGTATATATGTATATATTAATAAGTGTTTGATTACAATTAGTTTATATATATATATATATATATATATATATATATATATATATATATATATATATATGTTAAGAAGAAAACTCATTGATAAAAGAGTGATAAAATGAAATTGATATACATAAATATATATACACATCTATAGATATATATACGAGTATAGGGTAGGTATGGATGGAATAATATTCCTTATCCAAAGAAACACTATTCTTACAAAAGTGCTCAATACAAAGTAGAGCTAATAATATTTGTTCAGAAATTATAACATGGATATGTTAAAATATCACTACAAAAGTAGCTATTTTGCTTCGACACTTCTTGTGTCTTGTCAAGTGATGTGGTTTATTTAAATATAAACCACAGCACTTGACAAGACATATCCATGTTATAATTTCTGAATATATATATATATATATATATATATATATATATTTACATATTAACGAAATTTTTACTAAATCCGTTAGAAAATTGATTACCTCCGATATATTTTAAATTAATTTGTTTAAACATTATTTTTAATGGATACTCGTATTTGAGTAAATGCTATTTTATTTATTTATTTTTTTTAATTAAACAGTATATTTATTTATAACTACCGGTCTGAATAATCAAGAAGCATATTTTCCTAACAAGACTTCACGATTATTCCTGCCGGTAGATATAAACAAATATATTGTTTCATTACAAAAAACAGAGTACGTACTCAAATAGGAATATCCATTAGAAGTAATATAATGTTTAAACAAATAAATTATATATACATAACCATCGCTCCTTCTTTGAACTCTGTGAACTGGCGCTACCTAATCACATACGAAGATGTTTACCAAATAACGAAAACCACATCACATGAAAAGTTCCATCTACTACTATTTGTGGAACTTTTCATGTATGAAACCTTAAACATTGAGTACTTCTAAAACCAAAGTATCAACCGTCTGTCTTTTCCGATCATTACCGATTTTGTGTCTATCGCATTGAGCAGGTGCCTTGAATATCTATTGAGACTTAACCCAGTTCTCGTAGTTTCATGCGCTATGCAATCATCAGGTACATATCCAAACTGATATAGACATAGGATAATATATATATATATATATAATACAGCTCTGTTCATACATTGAGAACTATTTTATTAACCCCTGAATAATAATACTATACTTATGTACACCCTCATCATATGTATATTTATTAATTTACGTCACTATATATATGTTTCTACATTATCTATCTATCTATCTATCTATCTATCTATCTATCTATATATATATATATATATATATATATATATATATAAGTATTGGATACATGTTATTTTTTGTTATAACTCTAGTTTATGTTAGCTATTTTGCCTGATATTTGGTAAGTAATATCTGGTAAAGTTGTTTTAGTTGTATGTGGAAAGAAAATTAAAAACTCATAGTTGAATACATTTTTTTTTATCAAAGTTCAAAATTACCCTATGCTAAATTATTGGATACATGACACTTTTTTGCAAATTTCCTATGAAAACTTTATATTTTAAAAGACTTGAAATATTCAAATTTTCGATAGTATTGGAATGTTATCTCTGACCAATTAGAGAAGCACACAATTGCTTACAAGACAGTGCTAGTAATCATCTGGCTCTTTGATGTGCATTCTGCAATTCAACGATTAAAAATGGCAAAAGCTAAAGAATTATCCAGAGTTATGCGAGATAGAATCATTGAACGTCACAAAGAAAGACAAGGTTACCAAAAAATTAGCAAAGAAATGAATCTAGCACTAAGTACAGTAGGAAATATCATCAGAAAGTATAAGAAGTATGGCGACGGTACAGCAAATCTTCCAAGAAATGGAAGACCGCGAAAAATAAATGAGAAGACTTCAAGGTGGATCAGCAGAAATGTGCAAAGTAGCCTTCATTACTCGTTCTGAAATTAAAACTGATCTTGAGGGTGTTAGAATTAATGTAAGTAAGGATGCCATTAGCAGAGCTCTATATTGTACAGGCTTTCATTCAAGATCACCAAGAAAAGTGCCTTTACTAGACACCAAACATGTCAAAGACCGAAACTTATGAAAAGAAAAGTATGCAGTTTTCGGAAAAGGTAATCTGTTCAGATGAAACGAAAGTTGAACTATTCAGAAGGAACACAGCGAGAAGTGTTTGTCGAAAAAATGGCACTGCCTTCAACAAACACAATCCCATCCTCACAATTAAGTTTGTGGGTGGTTCAATTATGATATGGGGATGCTTTTTATCCAAGGGCACTGGTGAGCTACAAGTTATCTATGGTAGAGTGAATGGTAGCATGTACAAGGAGATTCTAGAGAAGAACCTTCAGAAATCTGTAAATTCTTTAGGACATGGTCGGAATTTCGTCCTTCAACACGACAATGATCTCAAACATACTGCAAAACTTACAAAAGAATGGTTTGAAAATAATGGTATTATTACTCTCAATTGGCCAAGTCGGTCTCCTAACTTGAATCCAATTGAGAATTTGTGAAATACTTTGAAAGTCAAAGTTCATAAGTGGAATCCACAAAATATCAGGCAATTAGAGGAATTATGCAAGGAAGAATGGGGTAAAGTAATGGTGGATCAGTGCGGAAAACTTGTGGCCAACTATAGAAAGCAACTGGAAGCAGTGAAACAAAACAGAGGCTATGCAACAAAATATTAAATTGATGTATCCAATACTTTTGCATAAGGTAATTTTGAACTTTGATAAAAAAAAAAATGGATTCAACCATGAGTTTTTAATTTTCCTTCCACATACAACTAAAACAACGAGATATTACTTACTAAATATCAGGCAAAACGGCGAACATAAACTAGGGTTATAGCAGAAAATAACATGTATCCAATACTTATGCGTGTCACTATATATATATTTTATATATAATATAAATATATATAATTATTTCTACATTATCTGTCTATTTATCTATTACTTTATAACTATCTATCTCAGTTTCTACATGATCTATGTTAATCTATATATATATATATATATATAGATAGATAGATATAGATATTTTTTAATCATATCACCTCGAGCAAGGCAGTAACGCCACTGATGTGCAGGGGTCTACGTAAGAGTGAAAAGATTGGAAAAGAGAAAACAGGAAACCACATCCTAAACCGGAAACAAGGGATGAGCCTCTTCACCCGTTCAACAGACGTGGGTGGCCTGTGAACCGGGCAATAGTTTAGTCTATCTACTCCAATTGAAAAAAGGAGTAAAAGATTGGAAAAGAGAAGGCCGGAAACCACATCCTAAACAGGAAACAAGGGATGACCCTCTTCACCCGTTCAATAGACGTAGGTGGTGTGGGAACCGGGATCACAGTACATATATATACATATATATATAGAGATATTAAGCGCATATATATCTGTATACGCCGATTCGGTTGGGTTTCACTCCTGGGTTAGGAAGCAATCGGAATCTAAGCCGTACTGATGAGCTGTGATACAGCAAAACAGATCTGTCTGCGGATGACTATAGTATATATATATATATATATATATATATTCATATCTGTCAATCTAACAAACTAGCTAGATAAGTTTTTTAAGCGGCGGGGGGCTCAACCAGATTAGCTCCCTAATAATAACCTTTTCGGAAATCCCTAAATTTGCATACGCGTTTATGGCAGATTATAAGTTATCTATATTTCGTCATCAGTAGCAGCAGCAACCGCCAAAAACAAAACCACGCACAAGATGGTGCTTTTCAATTTGAGACGAGGGGACGTCATTTGACAATAGAACATTAAGATATGGGAGATACTTACGCATTAAAAATGTTTTGAAATAAATACTAAGAAAAAATAATTGAAGGAACTGGCCTTTCTCAATTGGTGTTACGTTATAACGCTTGAATAGAAATTAGATTGAAATAATAGACGACAAAAATAATGAAAGTAACAAACAAATCGTGGACACATAACTAAGCATGTGTTTAGTTTCGTAAGGTTAAAAGTTAACAATCACAACAGCTAGATTGATCTATCTATCTATCTATCTTTATC
>JBBBDQ010000410.1:2702500-2707500 GCA_037127315.1 Ascarosepion bandense | reverse complement strand
CGGCTCTCAGCTCGACGGTCAGGATCCCTGTCCTTATTCTCACCGTGTTGACCCTTTAGCCACACCGACAAGGGACGGGATAAGCAGTTCTTTCGCCCGTCTTCCTCATCCTCTTTCTTTCGGTTACTCGCACTGTAAATGTTATTGATGTTCTCGTCACTGCTTGTGCTGCTGCTACCGTTGCTGCTACGATTCCTGATATCCGAATTGTTGTTATTGTTACCGTTTTTACCGTTGCGCTGAGCTTTGATGGGAGGCTGAATACATGCTTCGATCACAACTGCCTGCTTCTGATGCTCTTTCTCTCCGCCTTGCTCTCCATCTGCACTCTCTCTAACAATGTCCCCTTCTAGGCTAGCTCCTCTCTCTCCGTTACTCTCAGCACGATCTGCGATTTTACTACTGCTTGTATCATTACTATCGTTTCCCTTGCTTGAGTCACCTAGAGTTGTGCCGGCAATACAAACCCAATCAGTTCTTCCAGAAGTGCCGTTAACGCAAATCTTGTCACGGAGTCCTCCGCTGCTGCCGACGAAAGTAGGAGCAGATTTTTGGATTTGGGTTTTGACGCTCACGCCAAGCGCAGGCCGATGTTGGGAGCCGTCATTCTGGCCAGCCTTACTGATGATGCTTCTGTTGCTACTAATACTGCTTATACTATCGTGTTTAGCACCGACGTACGCTTCAGTGTTTTTAAAGGTAACAGTAGTATCTGATTCGCTGACGACGCCACCACGACTGTTGATGGTACCTGTGGGCGCACCTGCAGACCGGAAATCAGCGTAGCCGTTGCCACCACCACCTCCACCAATACGATAATTTACATCGAACGACGACGCCAGAACCGATGTTTCTGCTCTTGTCTCAAGTGTTGCGGACGGGGTCGTGGTTACTGCATCTGACCGTGACGGAATGTTTCGTGCTGTTGTCAATACTGAGTACGAAGGTGTCAGTTCTGTTACTGGTACGGTTGTCGGTACGTTATTACCTGTCGTTACTGCATTGCGAGAGGTGCTCAAATCGGGAACATATAACGTTAACGGTGCTGCTTGTGGCAGGGGTATCACTTGGGGTGTAGGGAGAGAGCGCGGGAAAAATGAAGCGGCTATAGATGGGGATGCATAAGGCCGGGGATAGAAATGCGAATGAGGAATAAGTTCAAAATAGGGGAGAGATAAGGGATGAAAAATACTACTTATCTGAGCCCTTACTGGTAATTGTGAGTATTCTGTTGTGTTACTTTCGGTAACTTGTTCAGTTTTAATGGCATCTTCTGCCGCCGTTGTTTTTACTAAAGCAGATTTCGATAGTGTGGCCGTTTTGGAGTTAATTGATCCCATAGCACCGCCAGCCAACTCTGCTCTCTGTCCTATGCCCGCCGTAGCCTCCTTTGAAATTAGTGGTCTTTCTTTATCCACAGTTCTGCTAGTCCTGCGTATGCAGTCCTCTTTAGAGCCGCTGATACCTACCCGAATTCTTTCAGTTTCATCGTTCGCACCTAAGTCTTCACCCATTTTCTTTATGTTTGCGCTATCTACTAACGTGCCTAGTAATGTCTGTGGTACCTGTGGGGCGGCCGCTGCTGTCGCGACCGCCGCTGCTGTCATTGCAGACGCTGCTGTTACCGACGACGCTGGCAGAAAGAAAAATGGCGTAGTTTCAAAATAAGGGTAAGTTCGTTGCTGACATCTCATCTGATCTATATTTTCATTCTCCTCTTCTAACTTTTGCTTTTTCTGTATTTGATTTGTTTGCCCGATTTTCGGTTTTTCTGAATACGGCGATGCTTCACGCTCTGTAGGATATGTTCGCGGTTGTACCCGGAACGGCGACGACAGGGGTGGTACAAGCATCATTAAAGGTGAAGGCGACACCGATTTGAATTTCTCTAGATCTGCTTGTTCCCAAGACGAATGCTGCTGAGGCCATGAACTCGTCAAATGCAAGGGTCCTGTCACATCTTGCCGTAATTCGGTGCAAGTTTTTAATGAACGTTTAAACAAATCAGTTTGATCATCTATCAGAGAAGCCGCATCCATATCAGTTTCGTGACTATATTTCGTCTTAGTGTCTTGATTCATACCTTGAAACTCTGTTTGGCTTCTTGACTCCGAGCGCTCCGTTGCTGAGTTCGTCATTTTTACAGGTTGATTTCCACGGCTCGGTCTTCTTCGAGAAATTGGAGATTCTGACAGCGACGTGGTACGCGAGACTGAAGGCGGTGGCGGAAGCAAGCCGGGCGACAGGGGTGGTGTTGAAACGCTTTGTAAAGCGGGCAATGTTGTTCTGGGAACAGCCAGCGTCATTTGAGCATTTTCTTTTTCTTCTTCTCCATTTCCAAATGTTCTTAATTTGGGGGTGGGAGAAAAATGAGGCTTCGTCAATGCTGATAAGTGCACGTTACCAAGAAATGTTTGAGCTGAAGTCGCAATATTTTCAGATCTACTGCAACTTGAGAATCGTCTCTCTGTCTGTTCCTCGTAGGTAAAGTATGGTTTATCCTGATCATAACCGGCGGGAGCGCTGGCGGGAGATATCTCTATATCAGCGGCATCTCTTTCTCTTGGCTCACTTGACAGAAGCGTCCTTTTCAAAAGAACCGTATTGAGATCTTGTACGTTATTATCGTTGTTATTACTATTATTTAAATCAGCGAAGGCGTCATCCTTAAAAACAAGTTTTAAGGGACTTGCCTGGCGTCGAAGTCTTGTAGAAGATGGATGAGCGGCAATAATTGTGGTAATGGACGTCGTCGAAGAGTTTTGTGCGCCATTTGGCGTGCCGGTTAGGAAATCCTGAATATCGTCTTCGATATCTAGTGCTTCGTCGTTTCCGTCGTCTGTCTCGAGATAGAGGACCTCTTCCTCGGTATCCATGCTGTAACCATAGACTTGTTTCTTTTCGATGTAAACGCCATCTTTGATGCTGCTGTAACTCGCCGCTCGTTCTCGCCCCTTTTTGGAAAATGATGACGGTCTTCTTTTTATTTCTGCTCGTTGCTCGCTCGCCTTTTTCTTGCTTACGTGTTGTGTATCTTGATCGTTGGAAAACGGGGACGAGGTTTCGAGCCAGTGCTGCACATTCACGAGGTTGCTGTCAGTTTCGTCGGTACCTTCCTCAAAAAAGATAATCTCTTCCTCGGTGTCCATGCTATAGCTTAAAGCCGCTGTCGAATTTTTCTTTTTCTCAATGTAAAAGCCTTCGTCCTTGCCAATGGCAACATTCTCCGCAAGGGCAGCATTTTCTTCTTCTTCATTTTCCTTCGCTCTGCTAACCTCTTTCTTGTTCCACTTATGGTAACTTTCGGATTCACTGGGTCCATATTCAGATGCATCCATCTGTTGCCATTTATTTTCTTCTGGGCACAGAATTTGCCCTAGATTCATTATTAAATTATTTTCAGTTTGCTCTTTTTCCCCTTGTCTAGATTTTTTCATTTTGTCATCATGGAAAAAAAGTTCTTCCGTGCTCTTATTGTAATTATTATTATTTCTTACTTTTTCAATGTAATGTCCTTCATCGACTCCAAGATCTCTGTTTGTTTCTTGAATGCTGTCTGATCTACACAGTTTCGAAGTTAGTGTCGCCTTTTCCTCTCGTTCAAGATGTCTTTCCTTTGTTATATCTTTGGGGTCCATTTGCACAAAATCCGTAATATTTGATTTCTTTTGTTCTTTCTCTGTTATATACAATATATTTTCTTGTTCCTTTCTCTCTCCACCCGGTCTTGTCCGTTCTTCATTTCCACCAACCTCGTGCAAATTTAACTTGCAATTTAAACTTGCTCTTTCCTTTATTTTAACTTTCTTTTCTTCTCTTTCTTTTGCCTTTTCTTCTTCTATTTCTTCTTTTTCCGAATCAATTTCTAGTCCCTCGTCGTCTTCGCTGTCTGTCACATACGTCCAACCGAACCCAAAGCTCTCTGTTTCAGGGTTTTCTACTTCTTCTTCCTCTTCCTCTTCCTCAACTGTTGTTGTCGTTGAAGCGGTTGAGGTTTTCTCGAGTATACCCCGTCGAAATAAACTGGGGTACATACCCGGCGTTGACGGCAACGAAGAGACGTCATCGGCCCAGTTCCGACACCGCGAATCTTTTCCGTGTTCAGGCAGCTGCAGTTGTTGCAGTTTCTGCACAAGCTGCTCGTGCAGTTTTTGGTTAGTTTGCTGTCGGTGCAGCCTCTGTCGAGTGGCTGGGGTGAGATGCAGGGTGAAGGGTGGTTGCGAATACTCACTTTGTGGCCGGTTTGGGTAATAACAGCTATAGTTGTTGTCGTCTCCTATGCGACCCAGAGCACGGCTTTTGCCCGACCTAAAGCTATCTCGGGCCCGGCTAACAGCACTGCTTGTTAGAATACTGTTAAAACTGCTACTAGTGCTTGTGCTACTGGCACTCCCCCCAGAAGCGGAAAATCGAGAGCGAGCAAAGAGATCACTAATTAAACTTTTATTATAGCCTCTTGGACTCCCTTCAGATTGCCCCTTCTCTTCGCTTTCCTCGTCGCTGGCAGATTTTAGCCGAGATAATCTAATATACTCTTTTTCTTCTTCCCAGTCACTGCGTGATCGGGACCCTTTTTTACCGAAACTGCGCCAGACTCGTTCGTTTTCGCTTCTTTTTGGTTTTGGTGCGTGACTCTTAACTCCCAACCCGGCAGTGACTTTCTTCCACCATTTACTTCGTGAATCTCTACTTCCGCTTGAGGTGGCCCTGTCTCTTGCATTGCCACGCGGTTGGTCTTTATTCTCTTTTCTCCTGCTATTCCGGCCCCTCTTTGAACTTCGTCGGCGACCTTCCCACTTTTTATCCTCGGCCGCTTTGTCTTTTGCATAGCTTTGCCGAAACGTGGAGCAGGCGTCTGTTCTGTCACCGCGGCCACGCCCTTCAAGGCTTCTTGTTCGACCGGGACGGGATTCAAAGCTGCCAGTCTTTAAGCTGAAACCAATGCCACCATTTTCTAGACGTCGATACAGGTGTGGATATGTGACAGTTGGACACGATGT
>JBBBDQ010000410.1:2695000-2697500 GCA_037127315.1 Ascarosepion bandense | reverse complement strand
GTTTATAATAAAAATATTTTTTCACTACACAAGAGCTGTTATGTTTCAGTGCTGTGTTCAGCCCCCTTATCAGGCGATATATCTCATTAGGCAATATATATATATATATATATATATATATATATATGTATAAAATACAAAATTTAAATTATATATATATATATATATATATATATATGAATGATAGTATTTAAATGACACAGCCTCAGACCACCAACGTTCAAATATATTTGCAATAGTTTATTTTGTTGAACCAAAGTCAAATAAATTTGTGTGATAAATTTAACTGTGCAATTTAACAGTTGAGGAAACGTTTAATAACGATATACCCATATCTTATTTTAAAATTTTAATAAAACTCTATTCATTAACTCCAATAGTTTAAGGTGTCCTTCAGCTAACATGAAATGACGAAGCATATTATTTACGAAATAAAAACAGAACTAATTATTGTACAAAAGTAAAGATCGCAACAAACGCAACAGTCTTTGATTTCGCAGGACGAACAACAGCATAACAGTTCTGGAATTTAAGAATGTCAGATTAAAATAACTTGGTAGTGTCGTACTCAAAACGGCTACGCGACAACCACGACTGCTGTCAAACGACTGTACGGACATTTATAGTAATTTCCATATATAATTGTATAAAAGTTGTTAAAATGAATAATTTTCTCATTGGCGACCGGCTTTCAAACTTTGTTTCTCTCAGAGAAGTTTTATGCAAAAAACAAAAATCAAAAAACAAAAAATCGCTATTGTCACCAAAATAACCAAAAAAGAAATAAAAGTATGATTTCAAGTACAATGAGACGCATTTGATAACCGAGGATGACTTTTTAAAGTAACTGCTATATATTTCCCATAATCTGCTTCTTGAACGTCAAGTCTATGAAACTTGGAGTACAGACTAGAAAAAGATAAGTGAACTCGTGTGTCGTAATTATTAGATATTATTAATAATTATATATATATATATATATATGTATATATATATATATAGTAAGAAGAATTACTATATATAGTAGGAAGAACTATATATATATATATATATATATATATATATATATATAATCTTTTTAATCCGAAATTATTTCCATAAAACTGGAAGTACTCATTGGAAAGAGATTGTCGAACTCTTATATTTTATATATCAATAATTATTAATAATTACATAAATAAACACACACACACACACACACACACACACACACACACACACACATATATATATATATATATATATATATATATATATATATATATATATTTATTATTTGTAGTAGTAGTTGTAGTAGTAATAATAATAATAATTATGAAAATTACGCTGCCATGTATTCAACCTTCAACCTTTCGATATCGTCAGATGTTGTAGACTAACTGGTTTCTTTCTTCTTGTTTTTTTAACGCAGAACAGGAAGTTTAAAATAAGGGGTGGAGCAAGTCAAGAATAGTGAAATAATATGGGAGGTAAAGGAAATAAATTATACTTTCATCCGTGTTTGTCCGAGCCCAAAATGTATTTTCTAATTTTGGTATTTAATCGCACTGCATATTAATTTTTTTAATTTTTTTCTCTAATATTGAATTGGGCACATTTTAATACAATTGTTTACTCGTCTAAATAAATATTTATTAATAATTATATGTATATATTGGTTTATTCTTTTTGTAAATTGATAGATATTGAAATGAATAAGATAATATAAAAGTAACGTTTGATAAGGAAAATGACACGGATTACATAGATAGATAGATAGATAGATAGATAGATAGATAGATAGATAGATAGATAGATAGATAGATAGATGCGTGTATATATACGGGTATGTCTATATGTGTTTATGAACTTGTCATTTGCATTGAGACTTTTAGAAGCTAGAAGTACAACCTCTAATTTTAAACATGACACCAGATGAAATTTAGGTCAAGGTTAATATCCCTTTGATACGGCTTTTTGCTTATAACTATTTCACCTTTATTTAAAGAGCTTAAATATAGTTTTTTAGAGTTTATAGTGGTATCACGGAACCGAAATCTTGTCCGTATAGTCTAACTTAAAGACAATAGTCGTTTATGGAAATTCCAATTGGAAACAGTTTAATTCACAAATGTGTACGGAGTCATTGCGAACCAGATGAAATACTTACTTTATAAGCTATTACGAAGATGGCGAATGAAACCATTTGCACGTTTTTCATGTATTTACATTATTGCTCGTACGTTTTGTTTGAGGAATATTTAAAATTATCGATTTGGGGAAAGGTAGCGGTAAAAACGATTATCCAATGTCCGTCGTTGGTAATAAAAGGAATGTTTAACAGTCGAGTTGTCTTTCCACGATGGAGAATTCTTTAGATTACCGTAGGAAAAGTCCTGAAATTTCTCATAACTTTTGTGTCAACCATAATGATAAAAGTTGAAGGAATGCTATCCGACGGATTCTGGTGAGGATTTTTCCTTTTAATTTTTCATTTACCCTGACGTCTAAACTTATGATA
>JBBBDQ010000410.1:2650000-2690000 GCA_037127315.1 Ascarosepion bandense | reverse complement strand
ACAGTTTGAAGGGCCTTTTTAAAAGACAGGGCTTGTAAGAATTAGTAGAGGTCGTCTGGTGAAAACTTTAATTAACGAAAATAGGTAAGTTGGTATTCCGTTTTTGTACTCTTATTCGTTTTAATATAATGCTAAGTATTGTTATATTCTTGCTAATGTTACATAATATTAATAATAATTAGTAATATGTTGCAAAGCAACATATCAATCTTTGTTATTTTAATAGCGAATTTTGTATGGGTCGCTCAGTGAGGCTCGAACTTACACGGATAGGGAGTGGTTCAAACAATCAAGTCTCAAACAAAATCAATAATCGAATTTAATGAGAGGTGGAAGGGCAGAGAAATTATTTCATTTAAAATTAGTGAAGCATCTGGGGTGTAGAGTAGGGGATTAAAATAAACTTGCTGTTTGATAGAATCGATCCTTGACGATGTTAGTTGACGATAATAAAATGAAGACTTTGATTATTAGTGGAACTTAAGACTTATGTCCGGCTTGTTATTCGTTTTAAAGCGTGTTTAAAACAACGAATATAAACTCTGGGTACTTCCCTGAAAGCAAACTTAAGCAAGACAAGTCATACTCCTATAATTATCGGGATAACAATAACAAAGAAACAAACTTTACATCGATAAATGCTAAGAATGAGAAAGAAACAACAATAGAAAAATAAAATTCAATTACAAAAAGAAAAAAACGAATTAAAAAAAAATGTCGCTCTTAAAACAAAACGATACGCCGTCAATATGTATGATAAAATGTAATTCTGGAAATAGGTTTCAAATTTTTCTTAAAAGTAAAAGAGAAAATAGGAAAAGAAAAAAACAGAGAGAGAAAAAAAAAGGTGAAGAAAAAGAGGACAAAAACAGGTAAAGAGAATAAAAAAAATATACAAAAGGGACCGAAGTTTTAAGAATAGTTTATAAAGAGAAGAGACCGGAAAATATTGACGTGGATGTCAGTCAAGGGATGAACATAGTAGTAGTAGTAGTAGTAGTAGTAGTAGTAGTAATAGTAACAATAACAGATACTTAAAAAAACTGATAGATAGATAGATAGATAGATAGATAGATAGATAGATAGATATATGAAGTGACTGTGATAATACGATAGATAGATAGACAGATATAGATAGATAGATAGATAGATAGATAGATAGATAGATAGATAGATATAGAAGAGACTGTGATAATACGATAGATAGATAGACAGATATAGATAGATAGATAGATAGATAGATAGATAGATAGATAGATAGATATAGAAGAGACTGTGATAATACGATAGATAGATAGACAGATATAGATAGATAGATAGATAGATAGATAGATAGATAGATATAGAAGTGACTGTGATAATACGATAGATAGATAGACAGATATAGATAGATAGATAGATAGATAGATAGATAGATAGATATAGAAGAGACTGTGATAATACGATAGATAGATAGATAGATAGATAGATAGATAGATAGATAGATAGATAGATAGATAGATAGATAGATAGATAGATCGTTTGTATGGGTCTAACAATGTACAATTCCTTAGAATAGTAACGTGTAAAATCCAAAAATAGCTTCAGGCGATCAGTATTCGGGACTCCGATTTAACTTGCTTTCACCTGATCGCCAGTGACATTCACCCGTTACTAAAAGGCGGGAAAATTAAAGATTACATAATAATAATAATAATAATAATAATAATAATAATAATAATAATAATAATCTGAAGCATAAAAGATTATATTAATGAGTACTGAATTTATTACTTAGAAAAACACTTTCACTTCAATAAGCTGATCGGTCGCCTAAGAAAAACCTTCAATTTTTTATGTTCCAGTTGAAGCACTTACTAAATGATTGCATCAAAAAGCAAATCAAAATGTAGGCGAGAAATAATGCTATTTATAATGTTACGACAAACAGCATAAATTAAATGAACCTCTAAAATCCTCTCTTTAAAAAAAACTCGATATTTTAGAAATCTTAAATTGAAATATCAACTTTAGTGCTAAAATATGAAGTAAAAAAACTAGAGTTAATGTTAATTTAACGGAAATAAAATACTTTTGAAATAATGAAGTTTAAAAGAATTAAAATTCTTCTAAATATACAGAAATATCAGTAATAACGAATGGAAGAGAAAAATGATTGTTAGTGAAGTAATAGAAAGCTTTTCTTTAAAAAAAAAAACTCGACGTTTTTCAATGCAAAAATATATGAAAAAAAAAAGAAAGAATAATAATCAAGTAACACTTAAAAACGTAGAATGTCGGATCGAACCTTATTGCGTGTACTTCACTTATTGTTTCTGTTTCAAAACTTTGGAAGTTTTTTTTTCTCTAAAATTACTATTATGACCTAGCGCGGGAAACTTATTACTGAATCTCGTTGCAAGTGACGAAGATATTTTCGCACCTTTTCCAGCCGACACTTAACCACGTGACACAAGAACCAAGCTATAATTTTTTTAGTTTTTATCGTCTCATTCGTAATCACAAATGATTACTAGAATTCTTATCAGATTTTTTTATGCTTCGTCTATTATCCAAATAAATTATTATTTTTTATTAGTGACTAGTGACCATCTCTCGCTCTCACTCTTTCTTTCTCTGTCTGTCTGTCTGTCTGTCTGTCTGTCTGTCTGTCTCTCTCTCTCTCTCTCTCTATATATATATATATATATATATGTATATAAAAAGACAGAAAATCTAAGCAAGAGCCAATAACCGACCACGGTTTCGTTTAACGGCTCGTCAGGGAAATTGGCGTTTGTTCTCGGTGGGTTATACAAGACGATTTAAATTATAGCTTGATTTATACTAGTTTTGGTAGAGTTAGTTCTCTTACTATTGGTATTGTTGTTGCTATAGTTAATATTATATATATATATATATATATATATATATATATATATATATAGATAGATAGATAGATAGATAGATAGATAGATAGATATGTTTATATATATATTTTAGCAATTTACAATTTTGTCGGTGTCCAATTTTAAAACTTGAATCAAATGATGATTGTTTGAATAGAATGATTATATTTTTCTATCGGTAAGAATGGGGTGGATTTTATAAGCATATGATAAAAACTTGGAGGATGTTCATAGCAACAGCCTTCAAATATACGTTTTAAAAATCTTTCGTTCATATAACTTAAAACTAATTATTCACAAAGTTTTTGAATATCGTCGTAATGTTCGTATCAGCTGAAAATCTCTTAGAGGTGCACGGTGGCCGAGTTAACATTTTAACATTGACACGTGAGACGATATCATAAACATATTGGTCAATGGTCCAGAGCAGCTATTGTGACAGTTTTATTTCGATTTGTTGTAACAGAAAAAAAGTTGCTGAATGTTGGCGTTTGATAGCTTATGAATTGTTTACACTTAATAAAAAATCGTAAAGATAGATAGATAGATAGATAGATAGATAGACAGACAGACAGATAGATAGATAGATAGATAGATAGATAGATAGATAGATAGATAGATAGATAGGGGGAATTATGTAAATTAAAAATAAAAGATTACAAATACGGTTACTTTTTGGTGGTTAAAAACTTATATATATATATATATATATATATATATATATATTGAGTATTAAAAACAGAATTCATCCAAACAACTGTATCGATATCTCAGGTTCTGGGATTTAATTACTTAAAGAGAAATTCCCATAATTGTCAATTTGCAGACAGTATGGCCATCAGGAATTCTTTGGAAGTTTTGCGATGTTTCAGATGATTCAGATAGCTAAAGAGTTCTAAATCTTTAATATCAGTTTATACATAAAATAAATTAAAAATTGAGCAATTCCTGAGTCGGTTGTCGCAGATTACGCCTATTTTAATTTGTTTAAAATTAAGTTACACTTAATATATAGTCCTCTAAGCAGGAAGTATTGGTGACTGAAATAATATCCATTTATTTGTAAAAGGGTTTAGATGATTTTACCCAGTAGTTTATTTTAACTGAATCAATTCCTATGAAAATGACGAGGGATTCTGTGTGTGGAATTGGTTACTAAAATGCAGGATTTTACTTAGCAAATTAATTCTGAGTAGAATGAAAAGAAATAACTAAAAAAATTTAGAATTTGATATTAATAGACAAAAATCAATCGGTAGGTTTAGTCGAATTGGAATTCTGAATAAAGGTTTTAAACTGTTTGCAAGAAGCGATAGAGTTTTGTATTAAGACTGTTAAGGATGTTATTTTTTCCCTTCGTTCTTTGCGAATTGTTTTAATTGTTTTACTTTGGTAATTTGCTTCGTTTTCTAAATCTAGAACAAAAATCTATGGTTCTTAATCTCTGGATATATACATACGATGTTGAGCAGTTTTTATCGCTTCTCTTTTATCAGTTTAATTCTGAGATACTGAAATCAAAGTTTTTCATATTTTAGCAAATTTGATGTTTATTTTTTCTTGTATATTATTAAAAATATCTTTCAGTTGATTAGCTAAGATTTCTTGGCCTATAAAACAAATATATGATAACGTAAATATTGACATTAGACTCTATTTGTTCTTTCAAGATAAGTAGCGTGTCTCATTAAACAAACTCATAAACCTTTGCACATAACAGTTTTTTTTTAAGCTGTTGTCATATTACATTTTTATCTTTTCGAAAATCGGGAATATATTTTTTGTTTGTGTTTTTGTTTGCTGGGTCTCATATAGGAAACGCGATTTTTTTTCTTTTTCAAATTCTCACTTAAACTTTTTTCCTCCTCTTTAAGAATAGAATAAAGAAAAGTCAATCCTTTTGTAAAAGCAAAAACGGATTAATCGCTGGTAAAATTCAACCAGTATTTAATTCGATTTTAATTTTTTTTTTTTTACTATATTTACTTGGTAATCCCTTAAGTGGTTTGCGATGTTTTGTTTTTCAAGAATCAAAAACAATATATTTCCAAATATTAAACGTAAATCCGCGTTTCTTCTGAAAAGTTAAAAAACGAGCGGTAACTTCCATTAACTTGGGATTAATAACTTTTATAGGTCATTCTGACGCCTGTTCGTCACATTTGGCTTATTCCAGAATAAAATATAAAGCGGCAAAACATATCCTTTAGAGCAGTTTTAACCAAACCGTATTGTATCTTTTAGTTGCCTGTGGGTTAAATTTAACCGGTTGGTAAACTGGCTTTGCTTTCGAATATGTGCAAATTTGTGAAAAGGTGTGCGTTCTTTTCTCAAATCCTTTTTGTTAGTAGATAAAAATATTTCCTTGTAAACAACTTTTTTCTTGAAAGTTTAAAACATTTTCTTTTAAATAATTCCGCAGTATGGACAATCGATTTTCAAAATTGTTGCCGATCGGACAATATTTTTTTGGCTGGTGATTCTGACATCAGGTTTTTAAAATGTTTATTAAATAGGAGGAACGCCTAAAGCCTCTGCGCATGCTCACAATGTTTCATGAATTCTGGATTATAAATTCTGATCTCTGTTGGGATGGTTAGAGTGAAGGAGGCATATTCTAGGAATTGTCACTAGCTTTGTGTCAAGAGAATGAAAGAAAAGATACTTTCTAAAGAAAAATGTGCCGATCGTAAGCTCTAGTGTGTGGATACAATTTTCTTTTAATATCTGAATATGAATAAATACATTTAAATCATTGCGTTTGTCTCATACAAAGTAGACGCAAAGCATTAATAGCGGATATATGTAAGTGCATGCAATTGTGCGAAGTATACCCACCCCTATACTTTTTGCCACTAACCCCGCGTCATGTTGGCGCGTATCTGTGGGTGCATATGACTTCTCATCATGTGCGTAACTTTTTAATAAGTATTTCTCTGTTAAAAAGAAATCGTAAAGACACGTGTGATTTTAATATAAGAATAAGTTAATATGTGTGAATGTATGTGTTTAAAGACCTGGGAGGGTAACGTTTCCTACGGTGAGAAAATGAAAAGGGAATGCGCTTTTGGGTGTGTATATGTGCAGACATTCAATAAAAATATATTTGTAAATATATATATATATATGCAACACTTGCATCGAAAACTGAAATCGAATGGTGTGCATGTGTCTGCTTGGTATAGGAGTAATGCAGAGAGCGTTTAATGCAGTCGTCTGCTTTATTCAATTTGTGTATTTTCGCTAAGTGTTATTTTTCACAATCATTTGCTCGTTTTTATAGGTTTTTTCTTTTTCAAAAAAATATTTCCTTTTTTTTTTCGCTACTTTTGCATTTTCTTTGATTCCAATGTTTTTATACCCAGTAAAAATGATGCATTATGTAATGAATGAAAGTGGTATTCGCACTTGTATGGCTTTACTAGATACATTACTCATATATATCAGTTGTTGTGACTTCAATAATATGTATTAAAAAGAAAGAGAAAAGAGCGAATACATACATACATACATACATACATACATACATACATACATACATACATATTGTTTATATACATACATAATTGTTTATGTTGGCAGCAATTCCTCTTTACCAAATGTTTCGTTGACAAAGACTGACAGGTTATTTTTGTTTAGTCTTTTATTATGTTTTTAATGTATACACACACATGACTTCTTTAATTTTAAATACTTAATTTGTTTTTTACGGTTTATAAAGCCATTGAAGGTTAGTTAATGTCAGAAAATATTTTAACAGTGTAAGAAATTATTTTTTAAAGATGATAAAGATTTTAGTAATAGAACACTAACTAATTGACCCATAACTGAAAGGAGACAATGTAAACACACGCCAGTAGTCGAGAGTGTTCAAATTCATATCTGAATGAACGATGCATAAATGCGTGAGTTGCTACTTTTTAAACGTCTACCATTTAACCTTAGTGCTCAATCGACGTGCGAAATGATTCCAATGATTTCACCAAAAGTGTTGTGAGTTCAGTACCAGGCTACAGCAGTGGTGAACAAGTAATTTAGAGAGTCCGGTTAGAGGGAGATAACTCATGACTACCAAGAAATGAGAATGATATACCCCAGTGATCGTAATAAAAGGTTTGGTTCGAAATTCCTAGCACCTGAAGAAGGCGGAAAGGTACAACGGCCGAAACGTGGTACAATTGGCAACATGATATAAATACTACCTTATCTCAGAAATATAGACAAATACAAAAAAAAGAAAGACATATAGAGTGTTGTATATCGACAAACAACAAACACGCATATATATATAAATATAAGTTATATTTTTATTAATGACGATGAACCGTGTAGCCTAGAGAACAGAGAGTGAGAGAGCGCGCTTCTAAGGGTTGACGGGAGGGTAGTCGTATCTGTTGTATCTCTCTCTCTCTCTCTCCTGCTACTCTGGTCTGTACTGTCTGGTGAATCCGTGCGCCGAGGTCTTTTTATAATCTCCAAACCGGGACTTTTTCTTCCGGTTTTTGCCTCGCCCACGCACGCCCACGTAATTCTCAGAGACACCTGTTCTGTTTACCTCTGTAGCCATTTCCGCTACTGCCGGAAATAAGGTCAAACAAACATCCGTTCCTTTCAACGACCGGAAACACCCCCGCTTGCATCAGCCTTCCTCGGGTGGGGCCAGATTGTTATATTACATTCCTCGCCCTCCCATTTTCCAAAATGTTCACCTAAGAACATTTTAAGCGCAACACCCCCACACTCCTCCCCATGCCACAAAAAACTGTTGGTTCTCTTTACCTGGATTTAAATATATATATATATATATATATATATATATATATACTTGAAAATCATTTTCACAACTCTATAGTATAAATATATAACTTAAATTTATAAAAAATGTAAACGATATAAAATTACACAGAATCCAATCTGTCCCATTTTATCAAGGTCTATAAATTTGAGAACATTCATGAATGTTCATCAGGTGGATAAAAGGTCAGGTAAAGCATGTGGAGGGCACAAACTGTCATTATTCAAAGACAAAGGTACAAAAATATACGACTGCGACAAAAACAACAGCATTATCGACAATAATAAAATAAACAAAAGCAAATACACAATACTGCCTACTAACTCCATAAAATTTACTATCCAAACCAACTTATCCCATCTAAACAACATACAAATCATCAGAACCACTTTCAAAAACGTCATGGATATGATCAGGACTAAAAACACCAATAACAATAATTCCGAAGCAGACAGTTTTTCAAATTCCTTGGTTGCTATGTGATTATTATGTTGTCATTTTTCACCATATTTTATTTCTGCTATGGTCGCACTACCAACCAAGTCTGCGGGAAGACCTAAGGCAGGTCGTGGTGTGTTGTTATGGCTCCATTTCATGTTTTTTATATCTCCCCTATCATCCCTAGCGTTACATAGACAAAGTTCTCTTTAGTGTGTAGGCTGTACTTAATTATTATTATTATTATTATTATTATTATTATTATTATTATTATTATTATTATCTCCCTTCCCTCTTCCTCTTCTTCCAATTTCTCCTTCTCCTCCTCCTTTGATTTCTGTTGTATAACAACTTTTTTCCAGGTCTCAACCAGAGGCCTAATATTAGAAATGGCATTATGACATTTCACTGAAGATTTTTGAACTTAGCTCACATTTTTAACGGAGAAAGTCCTTCGTAAGTTCTGAGTTGTACACGTGAAAAGAATGCTTTGTATTTCTTTAAGGCATGGGCTTCTAGGGATGCTTTCAATGACTATATCAGAACCTTTTTCCAATCAAACCGAAGTCTCCAACCACAACTGAATTAGTTTTAGTTTTATTTGATTTCATTCAAGAGGCTTTCGTGAAATCCAACCTAATTGCGAGTCTCGTGGTGAGAGAGGCTTTTTTGTGTGCGCATGCTCAAACATCACCACAACGCTCTGTGAATGCGTTTTAATTGATCAGCAAACAGGTACTTGCAAGAAAGCTCACCTAGTTTTGAAACGGGTAACGCAGCAGAGATTTTTAAATGTGATTACTTCCGTTATAAAAAAAAAAAATGATTTCCACTGGTCAGGAATTAATACAAGCGTTACTGTAGAATAGCATGTTGTTTTCTATGTCTCTTTCTCTCTCTTTATATATATATATATAGTGTATCGAGACAGCAGATAATTTTCTAAACATATACTATTAAATATAACAGACAATAAATGTCTATTATATTTAATCATGCACCATTCGAAACTTCAGATTTTGGCTTTAATATCAAGTGAAAATAAAGATAAAAACTATCCAAAATTTCGATATTTTTTATTATGCTGGTTCTAACATTTCGGCTTACATGAGCCATCTTCAGAGAGGTTACAGGGACGTTAACATAAAGACATCCGCCATCAAAGATGATTTTATCGTGTTGGCATAAATCATTGCGACGATAACGACGATAACGGTCACCGAATAGCAGATGCAGTTCGTACATTTGTAATGCGGTTCTATGATGTCACACTGCACGAGAGACCGAAATGTTAACAGAACCATATGTCTAAATGCACTCTAGTGTGTTGTGACCAGATTGAAATATGATTTTATTAAGTTTTGCTTTGTTTTGATTTAATTTTGACATCCAATATCTGAAGGTTCTTTTTACTGTGTGTATAAGTGAGTATTATTGTGTTATCGACTAAAATCTGTCTAATATTATCGACATGGCTATGTTTTTTCTAAGAAATGTTGCTTAATTGAACTATGATCAGAAAGGTGGCAAATAAATCTAAGTGAGACGTGGTTGTTGTCAAATCAATATATGTATTTGATTTATTAGTTGTACCAGAGATACAGTCTCTGAACGGGCATGTGAATTGATGCACTACATTTTCTGTAGATAATTTAGTTGTGTGGTTATTAGAGACTATGTGGTTAATTTTTTAAATTGCTTATAATATATGATGAGCTTAATTTGATTATTATTATTTATTGATTTAACGTTTCTACGTATTATGTTTTTGAATGTTGTTTCATCATATTTGTAATTATTATGCATTTGGTTGCAATAGTATAATTTAATAGTGTTATGTTTATTTTGACGTACAGTATTATTATTAATATTATCAATATTGTTAGAAATATTATTAAGTTTATTGAGATATATTATAATTTGTTGATCAGTGACGGAGTGAGGAAATTCATTGTTATAAAGTATTTGCGTAATGTTATGTAGTTCTTTATAGAATATTAGATTTGGAAGAAGATATAATGTGTGTGTGTTGAATTGAGTTTTTTTATAACAGCTAACTTATATCGTTGGGGGCATTCACCATTACAATTAAGAAGACACGAGTTTATGCTAAGTGGTTTCCTATATAGAGAAGTAGTAAATCTACGTGTGCTAGAATCAATAAATACATCAAAGAAAGGAATTCTATTATTAATCTTATGTTTTATTGTAAATCTGAGGACGGAGTGAATTTCAAATTTGTTTTTATGTTGTGTAATTTGATCAATATTTTTAGCTAAAATGAAAAGGTCATCTACGTATCTTACATATCTAGGGGATTAATTATTGTCATTTATCATTTTATTTTTTAAATGTGCCATATAATAATTAGAAAGGAGGGAACCTAAAGAAGATCCCATTGCAATACCATTTATTTGAGTATAAATATTACCTAGGAGGTCATGAACGAGTAGTTGAGTGGTGTATGCTAATAATTTTTTTTTTTAAATAATGGGTTTAGTATTGATTGGTGGGAGACTAGCATGATTGTATACATCACGGATAATGATGTCAATCGTTTCGTGGACGGGAACATATATAATCTTGAGAGGAAAACTCAACACATGTGTTGGGTTTTAATCTAACATGTTTCATTTATGGTAAATCTTCTTCACAGATCTGGTTAAAGACAAGATGAAAAAATTGAAAACCTTAAAAAACAAATAGACATAATTATGTGTTGAGTTTTTCTCTCAATATTTTATAATGCTCTGGATATTATACATCGAGCTTTCTATTTTTATCCAATAATTAATTTATATTAATTAGATAAAATCTTTTGGATTATCCTCTCCGTTTTTACGGGTTGCCATTCACTAATATATATATATATATATATATATATATATATATATACTGAAATTAACGAATTTTAACGAAACTTGGTTATAAACAACCGACAATTTGAAATGAATTGTTTGAACATTATTTTTTATCGATACTCGTATTTAATTAGATATTCTGCTTTTTCTTTTTTTTTTTTTTAATTAAACAGTATTATATATTTATATCTACTGGCCTGATTATTTACGATAAATTTTTATTACGAAAATGTGTGTCATTTGGCAGGATTCGAACCTGCGACCCCTATCTACATAGGAGAAGCTACCATTTGATCTGGCAACGTCTTAGACCGCTCGACCACGAATGACCTCCAGATCAATAAGAAATAGCATGTAGGTGAAATTCCAAAAACCAGATCTTATTAATATGAACCATTTTAATATTAAGAATGATACAGATGAAGGGCTTGTGATAAATAGTATTATCTATTTACGGAGCCAAATATGTATATTATATCAAATAAAACCCAGAATTCTATTTGCGTTGCATAGCTATTTCAGCGAAAAAAAATCTCGCTTCTTCAGCAACGATCAAAAACAAAAAAAGTATATTTCAAATATGGTACAAAAATTCATATACCGGAAACATACACAAGAATGTATCCATACACAGAAAGTTTACATGAAAAAAATTTTCCCCTTCTTTCTTTCTTTTTTTTATGTCTTAATTATCCTTTAATTCTTCCCCTTGTCTACATCATTTTTCTCATTCTTTTCTTTTCCCTCACCACTTCTGTTTTACTTCCGTTTACTTTTTTGCTTCTTTAATACAGACGTAATCTAAAAGTTTTCTTCTAATATCGAGTCTTGAATCCCTTTCTCTGCCCCTCTGAATCTATGTCTGAACGACAATTTAAATATTTTTCCTTCTTAGCTCCCCCACTTTTATTTTTGAAATCTTTTTGTACGAGGTAAAAAGATATTAAAAAAGAGGGAACAAAAGAAAGAGAGTAGAAAAGATAAGAAAATAAGATGAGAAATCCAGAAAAGGAAAAGAAAGAGAAAAGGTAAAGATACAGAAGGAATAGGAAGTAAAGAGGAAAATGTGTGAGAAAGTACTGAGAGAAAAAAGCCAATGAAAACGGCTAAGAGAGAGAAAATTTAAATTTAGGCAGGAAGTGATTTTTTTTTTAATCATTTCTTTCTCCCCGAGCAAGGCGGAAACGCCACTGATGTGCAGGGGGCTACATAAATGTAAAAAGATTAATTAGAAAAGAGTGAGGAGTACAACCTAGTTAGAAAGGAACAATAGAAAGCTGAGAAAGCAGGTGCGATGACAGATACTTAGGTGGAGAGAAAGGGAAGGTTATACGGGGGTGGGGAGAGAGCTAGAGTCTAGTGGTTAGTAGATGAATATTGACTTTGCATTTAAATTTCTGGAGGTTGTAGCCGTCAGGAAAGCAAGAATACGGGAGCGTGTTCCACAGGCGGGAAGTGCGAGAGAAGAAGCTGCAGGAGTAGAATTGTCGTCTGCATTTGGCTAACCTGACAGTGAATGGGTGGGATCCAGATGCCAGTCTGGTTGCACGAATAAACACCTGTTGAAGAGGCATCAGTGACTTAAGTTCGTCTGAGCAGAAGCTATGAAAGTATTTATAGAACAGACAAAGGGAGGCCACATTTCGACGATGGGGAAGTGGCTGCAGTCGAGCCGCCAGATCAGTACCTATCACATTACAGACTCTCCTTTGGAACTTATCAAGAACACTGGGGAGAACGGCAGGGGCACCTGACCATAAATGGCAGATCGGTTACATGGTGTCTGGGCTCAAATCTTTTGGCATTTAAAAAAGATTTATACTTCTATAAAGGGAAAGGAAAGAAAGAGGAAAATGAAAGATACAAAAGAAGTAGAAAATAAAGAGGAAAAAGTGAGAAAATGTATAGAGCGATTAAAGGGGCGAGACAATAGAAACGGCAAAGAAAGAGATATTTTACATTTTGGGAGGAGGTGAAATGCAGACAGATACAGGCATCGGTTACATTGTTTCAAGGTAAATCCTTTGGCATTTAAAAAACATAATGATAAAATCATATACACAGAGAAATTATTCATAAAACGTAAATTAGAGGATATTTAAAAACATAACACGAATATATAAATGCATTAGAGCTAATATAATGAATTGGGGAAAAAAATTAAATTAAAAATTAAAATTAAAATTTTAAATTTTAAAATCAAAATTAGAATTAAAAAAAAGAAAAATTAAAAGAAAAATTTAAAGAAATTAATTTAAATTTAAACATTTAAGGCAGTTAATAGATCATAATTTTTAATAGAAAATAAAGATAAATTTATATTAGAAGAGAGATCATATAGTTAAAGTAAATTATCAAGATAGTAAGATTAATACTGTAAAGCGTTTATAATTGCTATAGTTTCATAGCTTAGATTTTGAAATCTTAGAAGGACTGTAGTGTTAGTTCTTTAATATGCTTACAATTTACTGTAGTTTCATGCCTTTGGTTTAGTAATGTCACTTTTCATGTACTTAATAATTTCCATTTTTTCTTGCAGACAGAGGAAACATGGTTCATTCACCGATCCAGATATTCTAGCTTGTTTGAGAAATTTCCGTTTAACTTTAGGTGTTTTATTCTCTTATTTTAAATTCCAAAAATATTTGGAAAGTGATGTCATATTTTGTTTATCTTTATTAGTAAAAAAATGAGAGATGATTATAAAAACGCTTTTTAAAAAACGTCTTTCTATAAATATTATAAACTTCAGTAACCCTAAGATTTTCTACTGATGAGATAAAATGTTTATTACCATCATTATTAACTACCTGATAAGACATTGTTCTTTCAAGGGCGAAACAAAAGGTACAATTTTGTAGTAGTTTGTACATGATCTAAACAAATAATAATAATAATAATAATAATAAGAAGAAGAAGAAGAAGAAGAAGAATGTGAATTCATTACTAATTATCTAAACTTATTTATAAATGGAACTTTGTCTGTGTGTGCGTGTCTCTGTGTGCGTGTCCGTTACCTATAGACTCCGAAACGGCTGAACCGATTTTCTTGAAAATTTACACAGTTGTACTATAAGCGTCTGCAAGTGTTGTTAGCTAGTATTTGTATCGAGGTACCCCCGACAAATATCGAAAATCGATAATCGAAAAAATCGGGGTATAGATAGAGTGGTCCGATTATAATCAAATTTGATACACACATAGACAATGACATAAGAAACCATATTCAGAAATTTCAAGGCTGCAGCTCTGACAATAGTGCAGAAAATCGATAATATATATATATATATATATATATATATAAAAGGCAAGATGTTTGTGTGAGTATCTGTTTATTTGTCTGTATGTCCTTTGTACAAATCCACAATTTTTATCCGATTCTCACCAAACTTCACACAGATATTCTTTGGGCTGAGTCTGAGCTCCAGGACTATGGATTAGTTTTAAAGCTTTCATTACACCCGAGCAACGCTGGGCTATACTGCTAGTTTCCCGATAAGAATGCAATGAAAAGTAATTAGAAATAGGATGATTATGCAATAGATATGGATTTAAAATTGTTTAAAATAAAAGTATGGCATTAACAAATAAAGCACGCGTTCTTGAAATAGTAGGGCCGTCGCTATATTATTTTTCACTGCAAGTTAAGCAAAGTAACAAAAGCCACTAATACACATGGGAGGTTACTGAAAGTTAAAGAATATGAGGAAAATAGCATTATTAAAGATCGAGAATAATAAATGAACATAAATTAAAAAGACAGATAATGATGGACATTTTAGTGTTTGAAGCGTGATACTGAACGAGCGGTCCACAAGTGAGAAGTGCGAGGAAAGAAACCGTTAGCATAGAACTTACGGTTGCATCTAAGCATTTCAAATTAGATTGAGCACTTTTTATCTATATACGTACAGGTATATCTATCTAACCTTGCGTTGGTAATTTGTTCCAGGAGAAGCGACCTAAATTGAAAAACGCCTTAAATCGAATTTACTTGTCTCTGAATTTACTTGTCAGTTTTGGATTTTGCAAGTAGTTGCTAAACTGATTTTCTGACCAATGGAAGCAACTTGCAAGATCCAGTGCGAAAATCTAAATTACTATAAATAATTTTGATCAGCGATGTGTTGATGACAAGGAAGGGAAAACGGAAGGGAAAACTGTTTATAATCATCACCCCTAAGCAAGACAATAAAGCCACAATGGCAAAGTGTTAATGAATTTTAAACAATAAGAAAAAGAGAATGCGGTATTAAGGAGAGTTAAAACGATAAGAACTACTGATGACAACTAATTTGTTATAATCTTCCTAAAACTTAATCTTCTTCTGATTCATGTTCTGCAAATTTCCACCAATGGCTGGATGTGAACACTCCGAAACCCAAAACTGAACAAAAAATTCCGTCAACTGCACATTATCTCCGCACATATCTTCGTTTCATACCTAGAAGCATCTTCTTCAGATTAATAATAATTTTAATGATGAAAAAGTAATATATATATATATATATATATATATATATATATATATATATTACTATATACTTCTTCTTCTCCATTCAAAGACATCCCTATATATATATATATATATATATATAAACAGTAAGACAGAATATAATGATTCATATTGCTTTGAAAATTTTGGAGATCAAAGTATACTGGAAAGAAAGAAACAGAAAGAGAGTTTCGCAAGCGAGAAGTGTGAGAAGACACTGTTAACATAGAACATACGGTTCCATCTAACCAAATTCATAATGTCTAGGAACTGTAGAGAAAAGTTATATTTATTTTGATAATACAGAAACATGACAAAAGACTAATAGAGGGATGGAGAAAGCTGGTCATCAATCTGTCTTATCTTAAACTTGGCTAGCAACAGTTACTGACCCAAACACACTATTGTATTCCTTACACCAAAACAACCCATTCTTACCATTTTTACTACAGCAACCATAATGCCTCAAGTCTCTATAAATATTGTCAAGTAAGCAGTCAATTGACTCTGAAATGTCAGTCAGCTGAGTGCCATAATTGATACTGTTAGGGCGCCGCTCCTATTTGACTACAAATGGACTGTTCCCATTGCTATATATAGCAATGGTGGATTCTCTACAGGAGGGTCGTAGTAGAGTCGCGGAGAGTCGTAGAGAGTCACTTGAGAGTCTCTAATGAGTTACTGAAGAGTCAGTGCGAGTCAGTGAAGAGTTAGTCACACTTCCGGTGGCGTACCGGAAGTAATCACGTATATACACGTCTTACGACGGATTGGACTCTTGTATCTTTCTATTGTAAATATTACTAATCACTTCTGTACATACTAACCGTCTTTCCGCGGAATACAACTTATATTCTGATTCTGTCGTTGAGTTATTCATTTATACTTGGCGACATAACAGATACACGCTTTGGGCGATCATGTCTCGAAAGAGACATAACTGACTGGGCAGAAGATTATCCCGCAGTAGGTTGCCATTGTTTTTGCGGTAGACTGTTTGCCGACCAAGGCTATAGAACCCAATCTGTTCTATTATTTGACCCATAACTGGAGGGAAGAGTCGGATTAATACCTTTCCCAAGTGAATTCTAGGAATTCAACTTGAATTCGAACTGAGTTCCCCCGATTTGTTATTCCGAGTCTATATTTACTGCACCACAACGCACATACTCTGAAATGTACTGCTCGCAAACGAACGAATTAAATCATCCATTCACCCATTTTAACATCCAATATTTTCTTACACACATATTTAAAGAATCGTCCATCCTTTTAATACACTTGACACGTGCATTATTACGCACGCATGCATATAAACAGGCAAGCGTTTCTATACATGCGTACAATTAGAAATAGGATTTTCTTCCAGTTTCCATATGTGCATTTTGTATCATGTGTATCATAGAAGAAAGTTAATCAGAACAATTGAAAGTATTTATAGAAAAGACACGGGAAAGTAACATTAATGGAGAGAATGTGATTAAAGCCAAGATGACAAATCTGGTTTGCTTTGGTTTATTTTCTATTATGGCATAATAACCTCAGTGACTTATTCAATGCCGACAAGATTTTAAGGATAGGTTTGTATATGTATTCTTTGTAAGGAGGTCAGGTTTCATCGACGTATGTCAGGTTTTCATCGACGTAAAGAGGAGTTTTGTCAAGGGTCAAATGTATTACTGATAATATATTCTTTTTTTTAAAAATACTGATGTTCAGTCAGTTAAGTGCCATACGTAATACACGCTCGGACGATCATGTCTCGAAAGAGACATGACCCACTGGGCAGAAGATTATCCCGCAGTAGGTTGCCATTGCTTTCTGTTGTAGACTGGTTGCCAGCCAAGGCTATAGAACCCAATCTGTCCTGGTATTTAACAGGGAAGTGACGGATTAATACCTTTCCCAAGGGTATTTGGGCGTAAGTGAATGCAAGGAATTCCACTGGAATTCGAACTCGGCTCCCCGATTTCTCGTTCCGAGCCGATATCTACTGCACCACAACGCACATTTGACAATTGACACTTGTTCTTCTGTATCTGTATTTGTTGTTGAGATGCCTTCTATTGCTGAATTGATTCATTCATCCATCTTAGAAGCAGTACTGATGATATTTTACAATAAAAATCTATTTTCGTACCATCGTTTTGACAGCAGCTATGATTTAAATAGCAGGTCAGTTTGGTTTCTTTTAAGATTCGCAACCAGTCATTTTACTGCGGGGGTTCGAATTCAAGTTGACTTTGTTAAATTCACTTACGCGTAAATACCCTTAGGAAAGGTCTTAATCCGTCTCTTCTTTCCAGTTATGAGTTAAATAACAGGACAGATTTTGTTCTATAGCCTTGACTGGTCACCAATCTACCGCAGAAAGTAATGGCAACCTACTTCGGGTTAATCTTCTGCTTAATCAGTCATGATCGCCAAAATGTTTATAATGTATGGAACTTAACTGACTGACTGACGGAAAGTTCGCTTCTTCTAGGATATTTTTGCTGAACATTGTTGTAAACGATCTGCTTTACATCATCATCAAAATTGGCTTCAAAGATGCTGTATTTTATTGCGTTTTTTATTGCAAATCACTGATAGAAATGTGATCTTAAAAATTCTTTTCCCTCATATCATGTAGTACTCGGATATCGTAGCAGCTGGAGTACACACGCTTCACTAAGTGCTGATGGATGGTGGATTTCGATAAATTTAGTGTTTCTGCCAATTCCCGCATTGTTCTATGCGGATTATTCTCAGTCAATGTCCTGATTTGGTCGTCATCAATTCGTCAACCCTTATATTTGAAGCAGGAATATTTGAATTGAATTTGAAGCCGATATCCACTGTACCACGACGCACATCCCACACAGAAATAGGGATTATTCTAACGAGAGAAATTGGTATAGGAGAAAAAAGTACGAGAAGCCGTGAACGTTTTGTTTAAAGTATAGATTTATTGTTATTATTATTATTAATATAACTTGCCTTTTCTATGATATATCAATGATATTATGTCCATAATGGTATTTGTGTCGCTACACATGTTTCGAGTCTAATTGACTCTCTTCAGGTGAATAAACTTGTGACTAATAATAATAATAATTACAATAAATCTACATTTTAAACAAAACGTTGACGGCTTCTCGCACTTTTTTCTTCCATACCAATTTCTCTCGTTTCATTTCCTATTTCTGCACAGAATGACTTTCTTAGTACCTACTTTTGGAAAGGCTAAAGTTGGCTTTTTCGCTGAACGTTGTTGTAAAAGCTAACTTTTATCCCACTTCACAACTCACTGAACATTGTTATAAATGATTTTTTCTCATCACCTATCAGAATTTGCTTAAAAAGAATACATTTTCATTGCGTTTATACAGCAAATCACTGATAGAAATGTGATCCAAAAGATTCTTTTCCCTCATATTATGTGGTACCCAAATATCGTAGCAGTTGGAGTACACACGCTTCACTAAGTGCTCATGGATGGTGGATTTCGATAAATTTAGTGTTTCTGCCAATTTCCGCATTGTTCTGTGCGGATTATTCTCAATCAATGTCCTGATTTGGTCGTCATCTGCAGTGGGGTGTCTACCTGAGCGTTCTTCATCAATAAGGCTACTATCACCAACTATAAATGTTACAAACCACTTCCGTATAGTCCTTCTCAGCTAACCTCACTGTACATCGCACATATATTTTTTGTTGCTTGCGAAGCATTTTTTGCCTTTACAGTAATAAAAATGCATCAAGTTTCCAAAATGCACCTTATAATCTTCCATTTTCATAAGGATACAACATTGAGTATTAAGTAATTCGTGAGATAGTTTGAAGTGTGAGCGTATTATATCGGTCGATAAAGTTAACTTGTTGTAAGGTGTTCGAAAATTGATATGTACATTCCGAACAATCCAATATATATATAAACATTATTTTTTATCGATACTCGTATTTAAGTAGATATTCTCTTTTTAATGAAACAGTATTATATATTCATATCTACCGGCCTGATTATTTACGGTAAATTTTTATTACGAAAATGTGTGCCATTCAGCAGGATTCGAACCTGCAACCCCTATCTATATAGGGGAAGCTACCATTTGATCTGCTAACGTCTTAGACCTCTCGACCACGAATAGCTTCCAGTCTAAACGAGGTTTTTATCAAGCCTATATAACACAATTTTTGATCCATCGTAAACAAACATATCTGCTCTGAAATGTATCGTAATGTCAACAAATGTAAACATGTTAACGGAAATCAACGAATTTTAACGAAACTTGGTTATAAGCAACCGACAATTTGAAATTAATTGTTTATAAAAAAATAATGTTCAAACAATTCATTTCAAATTGTCGGTTGATTATAACCAAGTTTCGTTAAAATTCGTTGATTTCCGTAACATGTATATATATATATATATATATATATATATATATATATATATATAAAGCTTGTCGTTATAGTCGTTTCGAAAAACCCTCCGAGTACATATGCGGAAGGAAAAAACGGTAATAAAAAAAGAACGAGCTAAGCACCCGAACATCATTCAAAGTACGTAGCCCAAAGAAAAAAAAAACCCGAGACGAGTAACCTAAAACAAAAAGCACTCAATACGCAAGTAGCGCAAACTAAGTAAATAACTAACCTAGAGAGCCAACGAAACTACCAAGGTTTCACCAAATTGGATCTTCAGGGAAAGTTGGCTAAAGAGGCTAAATGAAGGCGAAAAGATAAAAGAAACTCAGAAACCCACGTGATCGAAACAGAAGACACCAAACACCAAAGGTGGGGAGGTAATAACATTTTATTACAACAAAAAAAAAGAAAAAGAAAGAAAAATGCCTATTAAACACAACCTACAACTCATAAAGAGAATAATAAAACTTAATTTCTAATTTAACAGCCAATGTTTTCTATGCTTACATTTATTTTAAATCTCAGACTTGAAATTTAATAAACTATGTGTGGGTTCAAACAGAGCTATGGCTAACTTCTCCTCCCCACACAATTTACAAAATGTTTGTCCTGCTCTAAATTTTGTGCACCTTTTTAGTACCTCCAATTTTAAAATGGGGTCAATTTTTAACTCTTTTTTTTAATAGACCATAAATACGTAGCTAGTAGCCCAGTTTGGTGAAACCTTGGTAGGTTCGTTGGCTTTCTAGGTTAGCTATATATATATATATTATTGTTTCCATCCGCTCCCGTATTCTTGCTTTCCTGACGGCTACAACCTCCAGAAATTTAAATGCAAAGTCAATACTCACCTACTAACCACTGGACTCTAGCTCTCTCCCCTCCCCTGTATAACCTTCCCTTTCTTTCCACCTATGTATCTGTCATCGCACCTGCTTTCTATTGTTCCTTTCTAACTAGTTTGTACTCCTCACTCTTTTCTAATTAATCTTTTTACATTTATGTAACCCCCTGCACATCAGTGGCGTTTCCGCCTTGCTCGGGGTGAAATGATTAAAAAAGAAAAAAATTAAAACTATTATTATTCTTTTAATGATGGAAACAATAATATATATATATATATATATATATATATATATATATATAGCTAACCTAGAAAGCCAACGAACTTACCAAGGTTTGCTATATATATATATATATATATATATACAATTTTCTCTGTGGTAATTGTGTCTTTGCTCTACTTTTGTATATCTTTTGTACTTTGTATCGAGCACTTTTTCTTGTGGTTGGTTCCGTTTGGGTTTTTTTTCTTTACTGCGGAGTATTGAATGTTTTGTTCTTATTCCGTGGATTTCTTTTTTTTCTCTCCATTCATCCGACGCCTCAGTGCACCGGATTGTAACGGAATTAGGTTCTGTTTGTTAATGGTTTTTTTAAAGGTTTATCTTAGTATAAATTTACAACCTAAATACTTACAGAGTCTATTTAGTTATTATTTTGATTATATATATATATATATATATATATATATATATATATATATATATATATATTGTTTCCATCATTAAAACTATTATTATTCTGAAGAAGATGCGTTTTTTTACATTTTTCCAGTTAGTGGATTAACCATATATAAGAATAAGTGGATATCGTCTTAAGGTATGCTATATGTATAGTCAAACGTTCCATATTAGCTGTATTGTGCCTCTATCCGAGGACAGATACGCAGATGAGAAAAATTAAACCTTTATCACCCTTCACAATTTGCTTAAAAAGGATACATCTTCATCACGTTTATACAGCAAATCACAGACAGAAATGTGATCCAAAAGATTCTTTTCCCTCAGATCACGTGGTACCCAAATATCGTTGCGATTTGAGTACACAAGCTTCATTAAGTGCTCATGGGTGGTGGATTTTGATAATTTTAATATTTCTGTCAATTCCCGTTTTGTGTAATGCGAGCTATTCTCAATCAATGTCTTGATTTTGTTATATTAAGCGTATGATGTTTGAACAAAGAAGAAACGACGGACGTTTAAGAAATAAACAATTTTAATAACGTAAAAAGGCAGCAATTGTAAATTGGTGTAAATTTTTTGTTGTTGAAAGAAAGAGATAAGTAGAGACGTAAAAGTTATCCTCATAGGAGTACGGTAGAAGAGAGAGGGTGAGTTGGGACTGACTGTGGTGACGGCCTTTTGTCGGTTGTGTTTTAAAGATGCGCAGCCGTGTTTAGACGAGATTTGTGTATCCTGGCTGTTGTGACGTTCGACTGCCGAAGATACCCCTTTGATAGGCTTTTATATCCTTTTTCTTAGGCGTAGATTGGCTTCAATTTTTGCTTTCTTTCTTTAGGCGAGAGTGGCTTTTGTCAGGTGGAATTTCTGAATTGTATTTTTCTTTGAGTGTGTAAATAAAACAAAAGCTATGTGCGGAGTTGATGTGCAGTTGAGGGAATTTTTTGCTCCGTCTAGGGTTTCGGAGTATTCAGTGGTGGAAATTTGCGTAACATGAATCATAAGAAGATCTAGTTTTAAGAAGATTATAACAAGTTAGTCGTCATCAGTTGTGTAGTATCTGCCTGAGCATTCTTCATCAATAAACTTAAAATAACTGAGCGAACCGCTTTCTAGAGTTTTGTCAGCTGAAACATTTTCAGCGTCCATAGGAGATTTTTTGTTGTTGCTTGAGAGGCATTTTTGCCTTTACGATAACAAAAAAGCATCAAGTGTTTAAAATACACCTAAAAATCTTCCATTTATATAGGGATGCAAAATTGACATGAATTAATTAATTTTAAAGTTTCTCATAAGAGAGTATGAAGTGTGCTTTAAACGGAAATGTAAGCATATTGTATTTGTCGATAAATTTGAACATCAACGACTAAAAATCGGCAAAAACTTTCCGGACAATCCAATATTATGTGAATATTTACTCTTAGAATATACGTTTTTAATAGCCATAATACAATTTTGTACTTCACAGATCTTTTTATTGATTTTTCAATAAAAATATTAAGAGAAATGAATAAATAAAGTTAGTTCCGGAAAGTGCGGAATGAAAAAAAAAAGTTGAGGAAACGCAATATAGGTAAAATAACTATAGAAATTATTATAAAAAATAATTATAGAGACAAAAACTATAGGAAAAAATTATATATATATATTTGTAGGAATTTTGATACAATCAGAACAAGTTAAAAAAAAAAGAAGCGACACGAAAGAAAGAAAGAAAGAAAGAAAGAAAGAAAGAAAGAACAAAAAAAGCAGAAAAAAAATGGCTGGAGGAACGATTTGTTAGCTGATTTTCTGCGTACTTAATAACCTCTGTGGTAAGTGGGCGTGTCCTTTAATTGTATACAGTGATTACGCAACAGTAGAGTAACGCCTTGTCACGCAAGCCATAGGTGTTTTTCCCTCACTAAGAACCCGATGTATGTAACCTTGAAGCAAAATTAGTCGAGCCTGACGAACAGTATTTGCAAAAAAAAAAAAAACAAAAAAAATATCTCGTCTCAATTTCTAGAGTTCGACAAATTTTTTCAACACCAGCAGGTAACGTCATTAGTCAACATCATCGATCTGTCATCGGGACATATTTATGAAATATAGAGTGTTATTAATTACGTTGTTTCCCTTGGGAAAGGTGATTTACTAAGCGTAACATAGAAAGGCCGAAAAATAAGGGACACCCAGTGAGGATCGAATTCATTATTGAGGTGTAATCTTTTTTAGCAACGCCTTGCCTTGGGAACGTAGTTCTAGTGGGACCCATTCGTCTTCAAATCGAGTCAGAATCGATGGCCTCCAACTTGAAGGCAAATCTTGGTCAAGAAAGCCCGTCAATGCAGCGCCACGACATAGGTAAGCATCTCAAATCACTCACCTCAGCTAGACCTAGGCTTTGACCCTATAAGTGGAATTCGTTCACCTTTTCACAGAACTTGCTTTTAATTCTACTGGATGTCTGGATGCCTAGTCACTCTTTTCCTGTACGGGAAAGACGACCCGATCATGCGCAACGTAGCATTCTCAAAATGATCACACACACACACACACACACACACACACACACACACACACACACACACACACACACACACACACACACACACACACACACACACACAGGCCACCGGCCATAATTATTAGGCCACACATTGTTTTAAAAAAATGGTGTATTTCATACTATTTTTAGTATTGATTGTTTAGTGAATAATTGTAAATGAAAATAGAATGGTTATTTTGTTAATACTGCACAATAACATGTGCATTAAATGAATTTATAAATATTTAATAATTACCTATATTGCAGTTTCATCAAAATAAACTTCTTTGGCTTTCACAACGGCTGAACACGCTATGGCATTCTTTCCACAAGTTTCTAAGAATAATCTTTCGACATCTCACTCCAGGTATCCTTCAGACACTCAACTAAATCCCGAACATTACTAGGCTGTTTCTTCTTACTTCTCATCCCATGCAAGTTTAAATGATGAGAGGAATGGTACTGAGGTGGCCAACACATAACTTTTAACACCCCGGCAGTTTCTTTTAATTTTAAATAATTTTGGCACAATTTAGAAGTATGTTTTGGGTCGTTATCATGCTGGAGAATGAAATTTTGACCCACTATACGCAATGCAGATAGAATTGAATATCTCTGTAAGATTGAATAGTACTGTTCTTTTTTCAAAGCTTCTTTTACTTCAACCAGGTCACATGAACTCGTGCCCGCAAAACAGCCCCAAACCATGCAGGATCCACCACGATGTTTCATCGATGACTGTACGCACTTATCTTTCACTCGCTCCCCAACCCTCCTCCGCACATACACCCTCCTTTTACTCTCAAACAGTTCGAACATAGACTCATCAGTCCACAGCACTTTTGACCACTGTTCTGGTGTCCTGATTTTGTGCTCTCTTCCTCATGCTAATCTCTTGTTCTTATTGGCTGGCCGAAGAAAAGACTTCATGGCTGCCTTGTAAAATTTTGCAAAATAATAATAACAAAAGAATCATTCTGTTTTCATTTAGAATTATCCACTTAGCAGTAAATACTAAAAATAGTATGAAATACATAATTTTTTTAAAGGCAAGGGTGGCCTAATAATTATGGCAGTTAATGTATATATATATATATATATATATATATATATATATATATATATAAAGTCATCCACATACAAGCCTGTTTTGCTGTATCATAGCTCATCAGTGTGACTAGACACATCCAGTATGCTTCTGGCGGGGATGGAAACGACCTATTTGGTGTCAGTCGGAGTCGCTACCCACTAAGCCATAGGCGCATGGAATCAAAGCAGGAAAATTTTAATGTCTTGTATATTATAAATTATAGTTTAGAACATGTACAAATTACAACTTACTACAAAAGTGTACATTTTATTTAGACATCAAAAGAACAATGTCTCATAAGGTAGTTAATAATGATGGTAATAAACGTTATTTTTGAGAAAGAAAATGAAAAATCTCACTTTCCCTTTATTTTTGGAAAAAAATGTATACGAGTTAATAAAGAGTAGAGAAGATGGGAAAACAAAAAAGGACATCCAAAATATATTTATTCATAGCACTGTTTTAAATTAATGTTTGAACGTTGTTCACATTTTCTTCGTTCTTTATTTACTTGGAGATATATATATATATATATATATATATATATATATACATTTTTTCCTCACCAGTAGCACAACTTGTAGTTTCTTGCAAAACGCAATGTTCAGGTGCTGAATAGAGACTGACCATTAGATAATTAACATTTTAATAAATACATCTGGTTAATTACTAAATGTTGGCACAGTCTATAAATTATACAGGAATTATTGTTTTTTTTTATATTTTCTTAAATATACGCGATATATATTTTATATTTGAAATTAACGAGTATCAATATATTTTGAAATGATGTATTTAAAGTAATAAAATGACAATAAACAATATCAAGGCACAAATAAATAGGTAGGAAAAGTAATCAGAGCAAATGGAATGTGTTATATAAAAATATTTAACGATAAAGTTAAAAATATTGTAAATAAGTAAAAAAAAAGAATTTATAAGTTACATAAGTTAGGCAGTAAATTATGGTTAATTGATTTGGTTTTTCCGGTTTATAAATTTTTGACATGTCTGGCTATATACTGCCAAAACATTGAAACACTATTATCTATGAGTCGTACGCATACCATTGTTTGAAATGTTATTACCTCCTAACCCACCCACCGGGACATGCAATGAGGAAGAAAGGCTTGGAGAACCTGATACTAACTGTCCAAATAGAGGAAGGGAGATAGAGGAAAACAGCGTGTAACCTACTTGACTGACCTGTGCAGGTGGATGGCTAAACGTGGTTTCGTAGTGTAATAGAAGAAAGCGTGCTAAGAGCCATCAAGGTTATGTGGATGGCCATGATCGCTTACGTCCTGAAAGGACAAGGCACGTAGAAGAAGAAGAAGAAGAAGAAGAAGAAGAAGAAGAAGAAGAAGAAGAAGAAGAAGAAGGTTAGTTTATCGTCCTGTTCAAATTGTTCCTGGAAAGTAGAAGTTTATCTTTTGTTTCCTGCTTAGGATTGTGTTTAATATTCTTCTAAAGTCTTTTCCTTCTTTTTTCATTTACGTTTTAGTGGCATTATCGCCTTGACTATAAAATTATTCAAGACAAACTCAAGACAAAAACAGATCCAATTCGAGTTTTCAACTTTTTATATTTGCTTTCATCAGGTCTGAAGTAGCTGACAGTCTTGTCCCTGAAGATTCCAATTCCAGAGCAGCAGTAGTTTTCTCTTGTAGTCTTTGGGAGAAACCTGAATCGACTTCACGACAAAAGACAGTAAAAAAAAAAGAACAAAGCAGGTTTATTGTCTACCCACTTGTACGCGTGTGTGCGATCCTATACTACACATGTGTTGCATTTGTCCACGGAGAGAAGAAAATAAGCAAGAGGTCGCCAATGAACAGATATTCACAAAAATAATGAGACATCCCTATTAAGAACATTTATCCAACAATCAGAGGGCAAACATACGACACCGAAACCCGAAAACGCACTGGGATATCGAAAAATACCATGAGCAAAGTATTAAGAAACGAGAAATGTTTTCGTTAGAAACAAAGAAAATAGTACTGAATTGTTATACAATATTGGTTCTCCTATATAGCAGTTAATGTGGGACAATCTCATCATAGATGGTGATAGCTGACCCAGCCGAAATATGGTTCTACAGAAGGATGTTGAGAATATTATGGACTGAACATGTAATCAATGAGGACGTTTTAGAGAACATGGAAACAAAAAGGACCCTTGGATTAAATATCAGAAAGAAACAGACGAAATTTGTAGACTACATTTGTGGTGCAGTGGATATCGACTCGAAACGGCAAATCGGGGAGCCGAATTCGAATTCCAGTTGAATTCCTTGCATGCCCTTACGTGCAAATGCCCTTGGGAAAGGTATTAATCCATCTCTTCTTTCCAGTTATGGGTTAAATAATGGGACAGATTGGGTTCTATAGCAATGTAGAGAAATGGGACGAGCTTAATTAACATATCCCTTGAACGATCGCTATCATTGTCTCTATCTTTCTCTCTCACCACTCACCTCTCACCTCATTCCTTTTCACCATTCAAAGACAATCCTACTCAAAAATAAACGTTCATACATACCTACATACATATACACATACGTTCCTGCCACACTGGTGACCCTCGACCTCGAAAAAAACATGCAATGAAAGAATCACTTGTAAACTGGTGAACCCTGACGTCTAAAAAAAGCATGCAGTGGAAATCTAATCACCCTATCTCACTGGTGCCCCAGCAAAGAAAACGCTATGGAATAATCCAAACTGCTACCTGTGGTGACCAACTCCTGCCACACTGAATTTTTAAATCTAGAACTTGTTTTGTTCACTATAGTGACTTTACAGTACCTGATTACATCACCGTAATTTTTTGTTGTTGTTTTTGCTTCGCAGTTGGAAAAGACCAGAATATGCGTGTCTGTTTATCTTGAAGTTGAATTTAATTTGACTTGATCTATCAGTAGAATTTGTCTTTCCCAGAATCAACGAATTCTTCAGTCGAATACAATAATTTGTAATAGAAACACTATTTTTGTTACCCTATACTGATTAATTTGTGGAATTAAAGCAACAGAATTGTTAATTGTAAATCCGATGGATATCTTTTCCTAGTAATATATTTTTTATTAGCCTTGGTTTTAAATAATCAAATTATAAATGCTTTTAGACTCAGAAATATTTATATCTGTAAAGAAAAAAAGAAGCTTTATTGCAATATCTACAAATAGGAGACTAGATTTGTTAAGAATATGCACTTAAAATTTATATTCCATTAATGATTTGCTAAGTACAATCGCCTTTATGAAGAATCAGACGGATAAAAAATATTGACCGATTCTTAATGAGTCCAGGAAAAAAAAATCTGTTTTGATAATATTTAAACATCATTATTACGCCTACGTCCATGTCATGATGAAAACACCTATTAAAAATTGATTATTTCAGTTAAGCAAACCCCAGATTGCCAATAGTTAGATGAGTGACGTCAGGTATTGTAAACAAAACAAAAATACTGTCTATAATTAAACTGATGTTACTGAGAGCCAACAATTTAAGTAAGGAAAGTAAGTATATACACTGCTAAATCTTTTTCTTTTATGTGTAGTGTCTCTTCGAGACATGGCTCTCCACAATTTCCTGTCCTTTGTAGCGCTTAGTAAAGTTTGTATTTCTGATATCTCTCCTAATGTCCGTGCTACCAGCCATTTACGCATGCTCGTTAAGTAGTCTAAATATGTGACAATGGATAAAACATAGATCCACCACTTTACTCCGGAGATAAATCGGTAGTCAACTGAATGGACACCAGTAGGTGAAAGCCATCCAAAGACGCAAACCTCAGCAGGCAATGTTTTGGCCTCCGTATCTTGGGATGCGGAAAGTATTCTGTTCACCGATTACCTTGAGAAAGAAAGAACCATCAAAAGCGAATATTATATAGTATTATTGGCGAGTTTGAAGGAAGAAATCGCCAAAAAACGACCACAAATGAAGAAAAAAGTGATTTTTTTACGAAGACAACGCACTGTGTCACAAGTCGATGGCAACGATGACAAAACTACATGAATTGCACTTAGAATTGCTATCGCATCGACCTTATTTTCTAGGTATGGCCCCCAGCGACTACTAGTTGTTTGCAGACCTCAAAAGAATGCTTCAGGGAAAGAGATTTGGTTCCAATGAAGAAATGATAGCAGAAACTGAGGCGTACTTTGAAGCCAAAGACAAATCGTTCTGTAAAAAAGGCATCGAGTTGTTAGAGAAGCGTTGGAATCAGTAAATCATCTTCGAAAAAATACTGTTGATGAATAAAGCCGAATTTTGCGTAAAAAGTATTATTTTATTAGTTAGGTCCGGGATTTAATGAGTGATGATCTCGGAAGAAGATTGAAAGTACTTGGGACCCTCGAGAAATGAATAATAAAATCATCTGTCAAATTTACGAGAAAGATTACCCATGAGTACAAATTAATTTTATAAAAAATAAGCAACCAAACATTGTGCAATTTATTTAATCTGACATGCCTAATATATATATATATATATATATATATATATATATATTCTAAGCATATACTGTTAAATATAACAGACAATGAAACATTGCAAAGCAACTATAACAGATAAATATGCATTTAGACATATGGTTCTGTTAATATTTCGATCTCTCACGTGGTGTGACGTGATACCGCATCACAAATTTAAGAACGGCTACTGCTTTTCAGTAATTCTTATCGTTGCATAGCAATGATTTATATCAGCACAAGATAAAATCATTTTTGATGGTGGATGTCTTTATGTTAACGTCCCTGTAACCTCTCTGAAGATGGCTCATGTGAGCCGAAAGCTTTGAACCAGTATAATAATAAAAATATCCAAATGTTGAACAAGTTTTGTATTTATTTTCACCTGAAATTAAAACCAAAATACGATGTTCAGAACGGCACATGATTAAACATATTATACATTCATTGTCTCTTATGTTTAACAGAATATGTTTAGATAATTATCTGCTGCCTCTATACCCTAGAATGGTACCCGCTGTAATTGTAGATCTAGAAATAACTGTTCGGTTGAGAAAATGAAATGAAAATGTAATCTATCAAGCCACCACTAAAGAAAATAAGGAAAAATGTAATGTTTATATCGGAATTTCGGCGTGAATTTGGAAGCAACGGCTTTATACCCACAGGCACTCCTTCACGAACTCTAGTTTAAGATACCAAACAGCCCTTTCTCGAAAATACTGGGAATTAAAAGAAAATAATTTAAATCCACAGATAAAATGGAAGCTCATAGGCAAGGCTAGGAGCCCTAATAGCTTAAGGGATAGATGCAATCTATGTTTAACAGAAAAAATAAAAAATTTGAAATTTCAATACCAAAATATACCCCTAAGTAAACGAAGGGAAATCATAAGTATGTGCCATCATAGAAATAAGTATAAATAACAATAATTATCCTATTCTTCCAATTAGTCACAATAAGGATTTTTTAACAATTTGGCTAAGCAGTTACTTCCCCACCACCTACCACTACTAACTCAAGGGTCAAGCCACATAACTCCCAATACCAAAGAGGAAATTACTACTAGAATTTCTCTAGATTAACCTATACAATCCAACCACTTCCTTTACTAAAGCTAACCTCTGGACTTAGAATTTTTCTTCATTCTCTGTTTATAACGGGTTGAAAAATTCATGTCTTAAAATGACATGTTGAAAATGGCTATTTCCCCGCTAAGTTTTATCTGAATTTACAGATTATATATATATATATATATATATATATGTGTGTGTGTGTGTGTGTGTATATTATGTATTTGTGTTAATACTTAATACAAATAATGAACTACACTGGTTTTGTGATATGTGTGAATTTATTTTCCAATTGTGTGTGCCTATTTGTGTGCGTCGGGTAAGGTTATATGTTCGCTTTTTATTAAAACAAACATGTATAGACAATTGTAATATCAACCATTAAAGCCCCAATTCATCTGAAAATCATTTACTAAAATAGTGTTTTATTTCTGGGAGGGCAAACAATTTCGTTTCAGCTTTTGTTACAAAGAACCGGGCGGCATTCGCATGCGAGAAGAAATTGTCTTTAAACCATGGGAAAAACTTTCGTAAACAGCTTTCTCGCGAGGCCGGCGAATAAGTGGCCGGAGTTAGCCAAGTTCTTCAGATGTCTGGCAAAATTCGGAGATCAAAGTCACGCATTCTTCCCACTTTCAGTGCAACGCAAATATTCACGTCAAAATTGTAGTGAGAAGAGATAGGATGCGAAAGCGTGACAGACAGGCGAAAGTACGACACGGCCGTCCGAGGCAAGTGGCTGACGTCATTAGACTGACGAGAAAAAATCCCTCCTTTTAGGTTTACGGGACATTTTATACGCCGACCTCATGTCTAAAAGATGTCATTTGACTGCGGGGTATTTTAACTGGCATCAAATAGAAATTAGGTATTATTTGATCAAAACAAAGAATACAGTCGTCAAGATAATATGCAAAATGTATTTATCACGTTGAAACACCAATTCTCATCTGATCACCGAAGTTAACCAACGTTGAAAGCGCTTAATATCAATGACAGAGCTAACATATTCATATAGATAGGTGTAGCGCTCAATATCATATATATATATATATATATATATATATATATGATATTGAGCGCTACACATATCTATATGAATATATTATATATATATATATATATAAATTAAATTAAAGCTAGTGAGCCAACAAACCTACCAAGGTTTCACCTAAGCGGATCTTCAGGGAACACTGGCTGAAGAGGAAAGCAACAACGACAAGATAAAGGGAACTCAAGAAATAGGCATCATCAGGCACTCCCTTAAAACATTATTATACCATAACGACACATTATGAACAAAAAAGATTAAATTAAACAACTTTGACAACCACATGGGTACATATGATGGGGCTGAGGCAGCGGAATTAATAAGTTGTTTATTGCTATATAAATTAAATAAGTACATAGATTTCAATAACCACGGGTTGTACCGTGATGACGGTTTAATAATAGTTGATAATAGTAACCCCCAAAAATGTGACAACTTACAAAAAAAACTTCATTGGTTTTTCAAAAATTATGATTTCAGTGTGGATGTTGAAAGTAATTTAAAAGTAGTAAATTATTTAAACATTACTCTAAATAATTAAATGAATCAATATCAAGGAAAAAAATGAATCAATATGAAAGAAAATCAAAACCTGCTATACGTAAGTACTAAATCCAACCACCCCGCCCATATCGTGCGGGGTATTACTAAAAGTATCTCCTATAGATTATCTAACAATTTTTCCAGTAAAGTTATCTTTGACAATTATAAAAAAGTGTATCAGGATGCACTACTTAAAAGCAGACATACAGATAGTTTGATATATACCGATATTAAAAGAGGCAAACGTAAAAACAGAAGTAGAAACATTCTTTAGTTTAATCCATCATTTAATTTAGCTGTAAAAACCAAAAATGGTAAAATATTTTTCAGTTTGTTAAAGCAAAATTTTGGTAAGGAAAATGAGTTATACAAAATATTTAATAAAAATAACATAAAACTCAGTTATTGCTGTATGCCAAATATTGGAAAAATTATTAGTGGATTGAATAAGAAAAAGGTTACCAATACAACATGTAGGTATAACTAGCTGTAATTGCAGAATTAAGAACAACTGTCCGCTACAGGGTAAATGCCAGCAAGATTGTGTTATTTACCGTATTAAAGTTTATAAAAACGCAGAAGATACGAAACCCAAAATATACTTAGGTGCTACTGAAGACAGTTAAAAAAAAAGATACTATAACCACACTAGTAGCTTTAACAATGAAAAATATAAACACAGCACCACTCTTTCTACTTACGTGTAGTCTGTAAAACAAGAACTGAACATAGACCCCATTTTAAAATGGGAAAAATTAAAAAGATGTACTAAGTTTAAAGCCGGCCAGAAATTTTGCAGGTTGTGTGTGGAAGAAAAACTTGCCATAGCGTCGTTTGAACACACAAGTAGTTTATTGAATTCTAAAACAGAAATACTTAATAAGTGTAGACATAGCAAGTCTTGGCTTTTGGATTATGTTTCGTAGGTTTGCCTATTCCCTTATTTCTTTAGTTGCCATTGGTTGGTTTAGGTTTTGTCTTCGCTAGGTTAATGTTTATATTTTAATGTTTAGATATTTGTGTTCTTAATTTTTAGCTCTTTCTTTTTTACAACCATTTTTCCTTCTACGTTGATACGCAGAGGGTTTTTCGAAACAAGTATAGTTATAAGTCAGTGTTTATATTTATATATATATATATATATATATATATATATATATATGAAATGATTTGTTTGAACATTATTTTTTATCGATACTCATATTTAAGTAGATATTCTGTTTTTTAATTAAAGAGTATTATATATTTATATCTACTGGCCTGATTATTTAGGATAAATTTTTACTACAAAAATGTGTCATTCGGCAGGATTCGAACCTGCGACCCCTATCCACATAGGGAAAGCAACCATGTGATCTGGCACGTCTTTGACCTCTCGACCACGAATGACTATCAGTCTAAACGAGGTTTTAATCAAGCCTATATAACACAGTTTTCGATTCATCGCAATAACCATATCTGCTCTGAAATGTATCGTAATGTCAACAAATGTAAACACGTTACGAAAGCTAACGAAGATTGGTAATAAACAATTGACAATTTGAAATGATTTGTTTGAATATTATTTTTGTTGTCGATACTCTTATTTAAGTAGATATTCTGTTTTTAATTAAACAGTATGATATATATATATATATATATATATATATATATATATATATATATATATATCTACGGGCTTGGTTATTTACGATACATTTTTATTACGAAAATGTGTGTCATTCGGCAGGATACGAACCTGCGGCCCCTATCCACATAGGGAAAGCTACCATGTGATCTGGCACGTCTTAGACCTCTCGACCACGAATAACCATCATTCTAAACGAGGTTATTGCGATGAATTGAAAAGTGTGTTATATAGGCTTGATTAAAACCTCGTTTAGACTGATAGTCATTCGTGGTCGAGAGGTCAAAGACGTGCCAGATCACATGGTTGCTTTCCCTATATATATATATATATATATATATATATATATATATATAAAACGTTGAAAGCACCGGTTCCCGCTCGATCCGATTCCAGTCGAACACTCTGCATTCACTTATGCACTGGTACCCTTTGGAAAGGTATTAATCTGTCCCTTCCCCCCAGTTATGGGTTAAATAACTGAGGTCTGCTGTTCATGCGATCTGTGGTGCGGATTGTTTGTTATCAGCAATTCCAAAAATTGTGGATGGTGCTACACAAGCCTTCCTCACTCTAAACAATTCTTTGTGTGGCAGTCTAAGTTAGACACACATACGTCGAAATCGACGGGAAAGTCCATTATATATACAATGGTCTTTGTTATAGTAATTATATTAGAGAGAATATATGACGAAGTGGAAAAAGTTTTCGTGCGACGCGTTTGGTCTTTAGGACTTCACCGGTCTAAAATGATATTTAAACTGATGTGATTACAGATGCTGCTCAGGTCAGTTAAATTCAAGTTGTAAGCTTTCTGTCTTTCAGTATAGAAGCGAACGTTGGACAAATGAAGAAGAGGCTTCAGGAAACAGAAATTTGGTTTTACAGAAGGATGCTGCAGATTCCATTGACGGAACACGTATTCAACGATGAGGTGTTGGAAAGGATGCAAACGAGAAGAAAACTCATACTAAATATTAGGAAGAGGCAAATGAGGTACCTGGGACACGTAATGAGGAAGGAGGGCCTGGAGAATTTAATACTCACAGGTCGGATAAAGGGAAGAAGAGACAGAGAAAGCAGCACGAGACGGACTTGATAGGTCTGAGCAAAAAGATGGTGGAGCGTGGCTTAGAAGAGATACCAAGAGAAAAATATTGATAGCAACATGAGACAGAGCTAAGTGGAAGTCCATGATCGCCTACATCCTGAGGCGACACGGCATATGAAGAAGAACCTTGGATTTAAACTGTCCTGTCGAAATTCATAGCGCCTTTGATCTCCTTGATCAACCCCGCTCCTTTGAGACTTCGCAGTGTACTTAGTCGAGCGCTATTCCTTCAGTTAAGAATCACTGTAATAAAAAATTAAATTGCACAAAAGTCTGGTCCTTTTTTATGTTCAAGGCTCAAAAGCCACTCAAGGTAGAGGGTTACTGAATTAGGTCTTTGATATGTACGTAAGAAGAGGAAGTAGGAAATGGGGATTATGAGAATATCGAGAATACGTAGCGATTGGCCCTTGACATCGAGCGGTTAAAATTGTTCCGTAAATCTGTCTCAAGAACCATTCAAGGTAGCGCGTTACTGAATAAGGAGTATATGAATGTAACCCTGGTCAGTACCTAGGCGGATGACTGCGTGGAGGCACGAGATGATCTAAGCTTGGATATGCTGGTATTGTAATGGATAATAGCTGGTATTGTATGCTGGTATTGTAATGGATAACAGCTAGTATGCTGGTAATGGATAATAGTATGCTGGTAATGGTAACATAATGGTAATGGTAAAATATAATGGTAAAACAATATAACATATATATTTAACAATATAACATATATTTAATATATATATAACAATATAATGGTAAAACATAATGGTAATGGTAAAATAATGGTAATGGTAACAGATAGTATGCTGGTAATGGATAATAGCTGGTATTGATATGCTGGTATTGTAATGGATAACAGCTAGTATGCTGGTAATGGATAATAGTATGCTGGTAATGGTAACATAATGGTAATGGTAAAATATAATGGTAAAACAATATAACATATATTTAACATATATAACATATATATTTAACAATATAACATATATTTAATATATATATAACAATATAATGGTAAAACATAATGGTAATGGTAAAATAATGGTAATGGTAACAGATAGTATGCTGGTAATGGATAATAGCTGGTATTGATATGCTGGTATTGTAATGGATAACAGCTAGTAAATGAAAACCAGAGAGCCGTTCAAATTCCGGTTGAATTCGTTTTATTTACTTACTCCTGCGGAAACGGTGTAAATTCATCTCTTCTTCCTCTCCTAGCTATGTGTTAATTAGTTCTTGCCCAATAAATATCTATTATATTCAAAACATTCTTGCCACGTAAAAATATTTTCTGGCTTTAATTACTCTGTAAAATGTTGCTAAATCGTAAAAAACAAATTAATCAATCTTTGCCTTTATATTCATCAACGGTCTGAACGAGGCAATTGTAAGGGTTTTCTTTACGTTGCTAAAATAAATTCTGGATTTATAACCGTTTAATTATGTGTTAAGTTTTCTTCTCAATATGTTTGCTTTGGATAAAATCTGTTAAGCTCTCTAACTGATAATTTATATTAATTAGATAAAATCTTTTGAATTACCCTCTCCGTATTGTCATTCTCTCTAATATATATATATATATATATATTGATGAATATACTTATCCTTCGTCTATGGCACTACTCGGAGTTTCATGCGTTATCAGGCGCATATTTCAAACTGACAGTTTAATAAATTTGAATTTAAATTCACTCAATGTTCATGAGATTTAACTCTTATGAAGTTAAGTTACTGCTTTTTAATAACAAGATTAAAATTTATAATATTCTAAGACTACATGTAGATAAAAATTTAAAATTTAAATGTTTTTAGTGTGGGTGAATGGTAGTTTAGTAGAAATGTTTGTGAATTAAGTTAAGCAAGAGTTTATCAATGTTAGAAGGGTGGATGAAACCAAATAATCTTACGTTTACGTGATTTCTGCTTATTTTTTGCCTACCTTGTTTTTAACGGTGTATTCTAAACAAGTGTTGTCTAAAGTAGTTCTTATTTTCTTTATTATATACATATATAGTTTCTTTGTTTCCAAGTTTATTATTATTATTATTATTATTATTATTATTATTATATATATATATATATATATATATAAGAAAAAAATCCTGGAAACAAAGCAACTATGAAAACAAAACATTCTTTACAAATTGTAAATAAGTGATCAGAAAAACGCTTTCTAAGCATATGTGGGAAATTAAAGATAGAAAACAAATCACAGCAAAAATATCACGGAAAATAAGAAAAAAAAAACACCAATAAAAACAAAAACTATGTCTGGAGAAGAAAATAGCTATAAAAACCTTTCCAGACAAATACAAACTACTAAATAAATGATCAGAATTCATCTCAAAATGCACGCACGAAAACAAATTATTACTTCTTCATGTGTCGTGTCCTTTCAGGACTTCTTCTTCTTCTTCTTCTTCTTCTTCTTCTTCTTCTTCTTCTATGTGCCTGTCCTTTCAGGACGTAGATGATCATGGCTTTCTACGTCTCTCTATCTCCGGTAGCTTTTAGCACGCTTTCTCCTATTACACCACGCAAACCCCGTTCTGTCATCCACCTGCTCATGCCATTTAACTATGTTATCCGCTGCTTTCCCCTGTCTCTTTTCCCCTCTATCTATCCTGTTAGTATCAGGTTCTCCAAGCCCTCCTTCCTCATTGCATGTCCCAGGAACTTTAGCTGCCTTTTACTGATGTTCAGTATTAATTTCCTTTACGTTTACATCCATTCCAAACCCTTATCATTGCTCACATGCTCGATCTATGATATTCGCAGCATCCTTCTGTAGAACAACATCTCAGTTGCTTCAAGTTTTTCCTTTATCTTTGATGATATTTTCCAGCATTCACTGCTATATTGAAGAACTGACATTACATAGTAATCTAGTACTCTCTTCTTTGTTTCTAGTGAAAGTTTCCTGTCTCTTAATACTTTACTCAGCTTCTGGAATGCTTCCTTCGCCATGCCAATTCGCCCTCGGATCTCTGTGTCGCAATTTCCGTTTTCTGTTAGAACACTTTCCATTTTTGTAACTGCTTGATTTCAGTATCCCCCACCTGCATTTGGTATTTTGGGCTGCCTTTTTTGCTGATGACCATGCATTCGGTTATCTTGCAGTTTATTTGTAGTCCTTTCTTGTCACTCTCTTCAGCTACCTTCTGTAGGAGGCCTTGTAGTGTAGGACTACGTTACTTAAAAATCAAAACTAAAAACGAACAACAATAAACAACAATAAATGCATAAGGAAAATTAAATAAAATAAATTAATCCAAACCAATAAATAAATAAATAAATTATTAATGTAAATAAATAAACAAATTAATAAACTACGAACGCACATATAAATACACCCCTGCAAAAAAACAAAACAAAACAAAAAAACACATAGACGTGGTTCAATGCTTGGCAAGCTGGTCTCGTTAAGTCAATTATGACTGAAAAGCAAATTTGATCCTCACTCGCTCCATAATTTTGGCCTTGTGCCACATGCAAGCAGCCCTTAGAAGATCATCATAGACACAAGTAACATGATTACTAGTACACGAAAGAATGGAACACAGTTTTTTAGATAGAGCTATCGATATACTAAAAAGAAAACTGTAAGTGAATTCTTGTTTTTCGACTTCATCCGCTAGAAGCTAGGTGAATAAAAACACCCAAGAAAAATAGATAAATAACCTACGACCATCGAAAACGAATAACCACTCGGGATAAAGTTTTTTTTTTATGACTCTTGGATGCTGTTTACAAACTTCGGCCAGAAAGATAAAAATTCTGTAAGATTTCTTTTCACCAAATTCTGATACACGTTATATGTAATAAAAAAATTCTAAACCATTTGTCTTAAAAAAATAAATCTCTGAAGAAGCTTGCTAAAGTGAAACATGTTAGATTAAAAACACATTCCCCGCCATTATTTTTACTTATTCTATTCGTCTTGTCGGATTTCAATCCATATGTATATATATATACATATATATAGTCATCCGCAGACAGATCTGTTTCGCAGATCATCAGTACGGTTAGACTCCGATTGCTTTTTTTACCCAGGATTGAAACCCGACCGAAATGTTGTCAGTCGGCGACTCTACTCCTGGGCTATGGGTGTTCGGTTGAAGTAGGCACATATTTTAGCGCATATCATTATATATATTTATAATAATAATAATTATAACAATATTAATAGTAACAAAAGTACTTCTGCTAATACTAGTAATAGTTGCACAATATTTAAGTTCGTCCTGAAAAACACACCGAGAACGAACTCGGATGGAAAAGGAGGGGAAGTAAAAAAAGAAACAAACGAAGTACATGAACAAAAGTTAAATACTCGTAGGAAAGAAAAAAAAGCCAAGACGAAAACCCTAACACGAAAGCGCTCAATACAAAGTAGAGCAACAAAGACAGAAAATCTAAGCAAGAGCCAACAAAACTACCTATGTTTCACCCTACGGCTCTTCAGGGTAAACTGACGAGCCTTAGGGTGAAACCTAGGTAGGTTTATTGGCTCTTGCTTAGATTTTCTGTCTATATATATATATGTCTATATATATATATGTCTCTCTCTCTCTCTCTCTCTATATATATATATATATATATATGTCTATATATATATATGTCTATATATATATATATATATATATATATATAAGTGCGTGTGTGTGTGTTCTACACTATAAACCTCACGTACGTCTCTGATATAAATTTGAATAGTGATTTTTTTTTTTACTTTTTTAATATATTATTTTTTCACTGTTCTGCTAATGTATTTTCTTTTCACAGTTGTGTTTTTAAGTCTTTCACTTCGGTATCGCCATTTGATTATTAAGTAATTTTTTTAGAAAGCATAATCCAATTTTCATTTGCGTTAACCGTTTTCCAGGACGAAGATCAAACGATCGATAAGATAATATTCGTAATATTCACTACAAAACAACTTCCGCTATTCCATCCGGAACGCCCCATCTCGTCTTTCTTTGGAGCAACCGTCCCGTGAGAGAAATGGTTGTTTCCGATTAACATGTTTTCACAGACTCTTTCTTTCTTTCTTTCTTTCTTTCTTTCTTTCTTTCT
>JBBBDQ010000410.1:2637500-2647500 GCA_037127315.1 Ascarosepion bandense | reverse complement strand
CCTCCATCCAGTTGACGTCAGAAGCAATAACAGAAATATGTCTGCTGGAATATTATTATTATTATTATTATTATTATTATTATATTGGCACGCGAAAATGAAGTCCTTTGTGTCAATATTTGAAGAAAGTCTGCAAAATCATGCACCCTCACACTGTCATTAACTGACCAAGTTCAGAAGTGATTTAGCATAATAACTTTGCAAAGAAAGTTCATCTTTCTCTTTTTTTTTCCTTTCGTTCTAGACAAATATCCGGCTTATCATTTATCTACCTTTTATTCATTCTTTCTTTCTTTTAATACCATGTTTTTCTTTCATTTTTTCCATTCATTCTTTCTTCCTTTCTAGTTTGATCACTTTCTTTTCTTCTAATAACATGTCTTCTATCCCTCGTTTATTCTTCTTTCGTTCGTTCGCTTGCTTGTTTTCTTCTTCCTTGCTTCTTTCTTTCTTTTACTTCCCTTTCTTTCTTTCTTTCTTTCTTTCTTTCTTTCTTTCCAGACAGAAATACTACTTATTACTAATGTGCATTTCCTTTTCTGTTTTTCTTTCCTTCATTCATTCATTATGCTTTTTATTTCTTTCTTTCTACTTTCATTCATTCTTGCATTCTTTCTAACTTGCTTGTTTGTTTAAGTTCTTTCTTTTTTCTAATACCATGTTTTTCTTTCTTTCTTTCTTTCTTTCTTTCTTTCTTGTGAGCTTGTTTAAATTCCTTCGTTCTTCCTTCGTTCTTTTCTTCATTCTAAACAGAAATCTTTCTTATGACTTATCTGTACTTCATTTTTTCATTTTTCATTCATTCATTTATTCTTTCCTTCTTTGAATACCATTATTGCTTTTCCTTCTTTCTTTCTTTCTTTCTTTCTTTCTTTCTTTCTTTCTTCTAATATCCTGTCTTTCATTCTTTTTTCCTTTAATTTTTCATTTGTTCTAGCTTACTTGATTTCTTTTTTTTGTTCTTTTTTTCTAATATCATATTTTTCTTTCTTTCTTTCTTTCTTTCTTTCTTTCTTTCTTTCTTTCTTTCTTTCTTCCAGACAGCAAATATTTATCTAACTGGCCCATATTTTACATTCTTCATGATTCGCCTTTTTACTTCCATTTGATCTTTCTTGAAGATCTATGACTTGACAAATCGATACATGGCATATCGATGTTTGTAACAATTTTTTCTGTACCTTGAGTCCGTCCGTAAAAAAACCGATTTCAGTTCAACTGGCCATCGCTCTATTGTTTCTCTTCCCATATGTTTCACATTCCCTCAAATGAGCGTGCATTTGCCTGGAGTCGAAATCTGTAACACTTATACTGGCTTAGGATCTAAAATCGAATTCTATTTATACTTTCAGCATCTATTTCTTTCATCTCTATCTCTTTCTGAATGCACACACACACACACACACACACACACACATATATATATATATATACCTTATATATATATATATATATATATATACACCTTTTATATATATATATATATATATATATATATATATATATATATAAACATATATATATATAAGGTGTATTTAGGCAGAAAGAATTCTGTCAAACATGTTTTGTTGAATAATATCGACAAGGTTTGTCTATCTAATTTTTTATTTAGTTGTTCAAATTTCCAAATAATTTATAGAATAGGTAAACTTTCCAAAGTTCATTTTTGGTTTTGTTTTTATCTTTGGGTGGGGGAAGTTCTACAGTGTACTTTTGCATATTGCTGCATTCTTTTGTTTAAAATTACTTTCTCCGAGTAAATTTCGGTTCTCGGTAATTTGAGAAAAATAATGAAGGTAATAAAACAATTTACAGAAACCTGAGACACGCCACCCCGCGTGCAAAGCTCTTTGACCAAGGAGTGGATAGGTCTACGGAAGGTTAAAGAAAAGAGAAAAAAAGCTGAAGTGTTTTTTCTACTTCGAGAAATTGTTTCGATAAACGTGTTTTTCAATCAATGGCTACTTGAGTCGGTCGAAATCCGAAATGCTGGTGTCAACCGCCAAAATATTTCGGAGCAGACTTTTGGTCATACATATGTCTGCAATACAGCCATCAACATCAGTAGTTCGCCAAAACTCTATCTTTGTCGGACTCTCTGCCTTCGGTCCGTGAGGAAGCCGGACGAGGAGATGCCGAAGGGTGAAGTCTCGTCTAAGGTAAGCAGACGAGAGCCGGACCTCCCGTATGCGTAGTCTACGGGAATATTTGCACGACCATACAAGCTCCGAAAGTCTCACGGTAAAATTGGCCTTGCGTCGTATTTTGCTAGTGTGTGAAAGTTTCGTTAAATGCCAAGTAGTAGACGCGACCACCAGGAATAGATGACGCGGTGTTGAGGAGTGGGAGACACGACTACATCTAAAACATCTGAAAACCTGACCGGGCGTAGACTGAAAGTATCTTACTTATCAGCGAAGTCTTGACAAACAAATTGTCGTTTTCACGACAGAGTTAAGTCTCCTTTTCACCCGAACTACTGTAAGAAAAAATAGTCGTTTTTACAACAGAGAACAAGTACTGTTCTCAAAACAATGCTCTATGTTGAACACTGAACTCTGAGGGCAGAAACGAATTCTGTCAGAAACATCGACTAACAACAACTATTTAGAACACGAGTGTACTCCTACCGTCAAGAATGATGGTAAAATATTTGAAAAGATTTTATCTATTTCCTCACAGGTTAAACTCCTGAGCATGACCGGATGGAATATATATATATATATATATATATATATATATATATATATATATATATATGTTCCATTTGTAAACGAGTTATTACGCGACCTAGATTTCTACTATGAGTGGTATCTTCAGGTGATTTTTAATAACTGACTTTACCGTTTACCGATTTTCTTGTTAATAACGCTCATGTAACAGTGTTTTTTTTTTTAACGCTCACGGGGCAGGGAATTTTCGAACGCGCAATTTTTAAAAATAAAACGAATTATGGCGTTTTTATCTATGGTTCTATGAACCTAAGAGGTATTTTTTAGTATGGTTACACTTAGTCATAATTTCTGTTCTTTCATTCAAGAGTTCGTTTTTGTTTGGGAATAGGATAACCTCTAACTTTTCTCCTTGGCACAGTGTACATTTTTTGTTCCATCAATAGAGAAAAAGAAAGTAAATCAACTTACGCTAGTAAATTTATGATTGATTTCTTCCTTTAGTTGATTTGATTATCTATAGAAATAAAAAAAATTATCTGCATTTTGTCAAATTTTTTTTCGAGAAAAATACATATTTTAATTAATTAGTTCTTTTATTTCTATGTATTTTAGATTGCAGTCTTATTTGTTTAAGCTTTTTATGCGAGGTACCCAGGTACCTTTTATTATTACCAAGAAAACGGTAAACGGTAAAATCAGTTATTAAAAGACACCACTCATAGTCGCGTAATAACTCGTTTACAAATGGAAAATATTCAAAAGTTCTACAATATAATTGTATTGAACACTTTTTTAATACAAATGTGCACTCGTCTAACCCTATTATGACCAAAAACTAAGTATTAAACAATATATATATATATATATATTCCATCCGGTCATGCTCATGAGTGTAATCTGTGAGGAAACAGCTAATAATCTTTTCAAATATTTTGCCATCATTCTTGACGGTAGGGGTACACTTGTGTGAGATTTTTCTCGCTGAAATAGCTATACGACGTATGTAGAATTCGGAATTGTTTTTATATAATACACATATTTGACTCTGTAAATTGATAGTACTTCAGTGTGATATCAGTTTGTGATTGTATTTTTAAAAGTAAATTTATTTCTGTTATTATCAAAAATTATTTTATTGTGTTGTCCGGAAAGTTTCTGCCGATTTCTAAAAGAAATTAACACACAAACCAAAATTAGGCCATTAAATATTTCTACAACTAAATAGAAACCATTTTGTAGCACAATATTTCTCCATTTTATCTTCAACTTGAAGATTTCGTCTTACCATAATTTCGGTGGTTTCTCGACTAAGAACTCATTAAATGTTATCCGAAGATTTAAATTTTTTTACCATTGCAATAAATTTTTTAAAGACTTGAATAAATGAAAATCCAAATGAACAATGTTTGATCAATATGGCGAATGGGATAACACATCCCAGGCAAGCTGCAACAATTTTTGCCGGGTTGTCAATTAAGACACAAGGCTTGATATTATCCTGATGGAAAACAACACCTTTCTTGTTCGCCAATTCTGGTTGGTTTTCTTGAATTACTGCCTTTAATTCGTTCAGTTGCGATCAGTGCTTTTCAGAATCAATTGACTGGTTACTTGGCAAAAGCTCATAGCGCAAGAATTCATTTTCTATCCAAGCAGATACACAGCATGACTTTCTTTTGGGGTGAATAAAGTTGGCTCATGTCACTTACCCCGGGAACTTTTTCGTTAAACTTTATTGTAAACAATTCCATTTCTCATCACCCGTCACAATTTACTTAAACAAGGCTGCGTTTGAATTGCGTATATCCTGAAAATCTGTTAGAAATGCGGTCCAAAAGATTCTTTTCACTCAGATTATGTTGTATTTAAACATCGTAGCGATTTGAGACACGAATCTTCATGGATAGTGGATTTTGATGAATTTAGTGATTCTATCAATTCCTGCGTTGTATTCTTCTTTTTCTATGTGCCTTGTTCTTTCAGGACGTAGGCGATCATGGCTTTCCACATCTCCTTATCCCTAGTGGCTTTTAGCACGCTTTCTCCTGTAACACCACGCAAACCCCGTTCTGTCATCTATCTACTCAGACCCTTCAAATATGTTATCCGCTGCTTTGCCCTGTCTCTTTTTCCTTCTATCTGGCCTATTAGTATCAAGTTCTCCAAGCCCTCCTTCCTCATTGCATGTCCCAGGAACTTTAGTTGTCTCTTCCTGATGATCAGTATTAATTTCCTTTCCGTTTCCATTCTTTCAAAAAACCTCATCATTGCTCACATGCGCGTTTCTTCTGTAGAACCATAATTCAGTTGCTTCAAGTTTTTCCCACATCTTTGATGATATTTTCCAGCATTCACTGCCATATTGAAGAATTGACATCACATAGCAATCCAGTACTCTCTTCTTTGTTTCTAGTGAAAGTTTCCTGTCTCTTAATACTTTACTCAGCTTCTGGAATGAGTTCTTCGCCATGCTAATTTCCCTCCAGATGTCTGTGTCTCACTTTCTGTCTTCTGTTAGAACACTTCCCAGGTATTTAAATGTTGGTACCTGCTTGATTTTAGTATCGCCACCTGTATTTGGCAATTTGGGCTGCTCTTTTTACTGATGACCATGCATTCGGTCTTTTTGCAGTTTAATTGTAGTCCTTTCTTGGCACTCTTTTCAGCTACCTTCTATAGTAGGTCTTGTAGGTTCTTTTCCGTGTCTGCTATCAGCACTGTATCATGTGCTGTATTATGTTGTTGTTCAAATTGTAGCCTACGATTACAAATCCTGGCATAACATCTAGGGTCCTCAAAATAGTCTCAAATAAGCAACATTGGGGGTGCTTATTATGCACAGCTACAAAAATATTTTTAAAATTGCCGTTTCATGGGTCGATTTCAGTTGCAAAATGACTACTCTTTACAAATATACGACAATTTGACACTAACATTCGCTGATTGTTGCGACCCAATAAGCATGTCAAATATAATCATATGTACCTAACAATACTTAAAAAATATAAAAGATTTGGAAAAGAGAAAGCCGGAAACCACATCCTAAACAGGGAACAAGGGATGAGCCTTTTCACCTGTTCAATAGGTGTGGGTGCGCAGAATCCTTCTGTAGAATCACATTTCAGTTGCTTCAAGATTTTCCTTGATCTTTAATAATATTATCCAGCATTCATTGCCATGTTGAAAAACTGACATGACATAGCAATCCATTACTCTCTTCTTTGTTTCTAGTGAAAGTTTCCTGTCTCTTAATACTTTATACAGATTCTGGAATGAGTTCTTCGCCATGCTAATTTCCCTCCAGATCTCTGTGTCTCACTTTCTGTCTTCTATTAGAACACTTCCCAGGTATTTAATTTTTTGTACCTGTTTGGTTTTTGTACCCCACCCACCTGTATTTGGCAAATGCTTGCTATTTTCAAAAGCTATCTTAATTTGTAGCCACCTGTAGTAGAGGGGGTCTTTCTGAGCATTTTACAATCAATAAGGCTACAATCACCAACTATAAACTGAGCGAACCACTTCCGTGCAATTCTGTCAGCCAAAGCACACTACTGTATACAGCACAGAAAATTTTTGTTGCTTGCGAATCTTTTTAACCATGACGGTAATAATAAAAAAAAATGTAACTTCCATTTTCATAGGGATACACAATTGACACGAATCAAGTAATTTTAAACTTTCTTTTCCAAGAGATAGTTTCAAGAATGCACTAATGGGTAATGTAAGCATATTATATTTGTCCCCAAATTTGAAATTTTCTAACGTGCTCGAACGTAAACAATATGAGATCTGCATGAACTTTCCTGACAACAAAATATGAGATGAGTAATAATAATTATTACAATAACTTGGATTACAATACTCTTTAAAATATGTGTAATTAATAATAAAATTGATAATATTGATATCTCATAATTTGTTTCAGGAATTGGAACCCAGCGTGTTTATGAATGGTCTCGTATTATATTTGTGGAAGACAATCACAGAACTGTAAAAAAAAATTGCTGTATACATGAAAGTAATATAACTGGAATCTTATGTTTTGTACAAAATCGAATCACGCAGAAATTAACTCATTTTTGCACACGGGCCGGCTCCAATTTGAATTGTTATATTCCTCTTTATTATAATAAAGACAGTTATATATATATATATATATATATATATATATATATATATATATATATATATATAATGAATTATTTTTGAATATTATTTTTTTTTTCAAAAATAATTCATTGCAAACTGTCGGTTGCTTATAACCAAGTTTCGTTAAAATTCGTTAATTTCCGTAATATATATATATATATATATATATATATATATATATATATATCCCTCCAGTCACGCTACCAGTTATAAAACTTTACTACCTGTTATAAAAGCTCTTGCCATGAGTTCACTTTTTAATAGTGCCTTATGTTATTTTTTTTAAATAATTATGTCATCAAGTAGAGAAGAATATATATATATATATATATATATATATATATATATATATATATATACACGAGAAAAAATCGCAAGATCGCCAAGACCCATGATACTAAAGGAAATAATGAAATAGATAGGTAGATATATATATATATATATATATATATATATATATATCCCCTCTCATCTAATAAAGACTGCTGTCCTTATATATATATATATATATATATATATATATGTTTAATTATTTATTTATCTGGAAATTCAGATAATATTGAGAGGGGAAATAGCCATTTTCCATTTGTCATTTTAAGATATTCACTGTCAACTCCGTTTAAACAAATAATTGAGAAATAATTCTAATGCCGGAGCCTTGGTCTAGCAAAGGTAGGGTTTGGGGAATATTGGCTATTATAGAGTTAAGCTAGCGGAATATTAGTAGTAATTTCTTCTATAGTAGTGGGAGGTATGTATCTTGACCACTGGGTTAGTAGTGGTAAGTAACGGGGAAGGTAACTGCTTGGCCAATTTTAAAAAAATACCTTATTGTGACTAAATGTAAGAATAAGATAATTATTGCAATTTATATTTATTTCTGTGACAACACATACTAATGATCTATCTACGTTTATTCAGAAGTACATTCTGATATTGAAATTTCAAAATTTTCATTTTTACTATTAAACATAGATTACATCTGTCTCTTAAGGAGTCCTGGATTTGCCTATCAGCTTCCACTTTATCTGTGAATTTAGGTTATTTTCTTTTAATTCCTAGTATTTTCAGGAAAGGGCTGTTTCGTATCTTAAATTAAGGTTATTAAAGGAGTGCCTGTGTGTATAAAGCCGTTGCTTCTACATTTCTGCCAAAATTTCGATATAAACATTATATTTCCCCTTATTTTCCTTAGGGTAGATGGTGGCCTGATAGATCACATTTGCAGATCTATATTTACCCACAACTGGACTGTTACCTTTAGATCTACAATTCCAGGAGTGGGGTATAATCTTATTTTCTGTATTGAATTCACTACACTTCTTCAAGATTTGGTTATTGTGGGCGATAACAATGTTATACATATTATTAGTACACGAATAACTAATCTTGATTGTTTTCCTATTGAATATTTTACTCAGGGGCTTATTTTTATGAAAATGATTACTTAATTTAAGAAAAGTCTTAGCAATGTTAATCGTCTACAGAACGTTGGGGGTTGAACCATATAATTTTACTTTTCAGAGAAAGAGAGAAAGGGAGAAAGAGAAGAGAGAGAGAGAGAGAGGTACATCAATATATATGTTGCCGTCATTTTAGACAGCATATCGCTATAAATATTTTGCCGTCATTTTTGTCGTTATGGGCCCACACGCCATATATATTAATAAATCAGCGACGCCATATGAGACGCGCGGTTTTCTTTTAATTTGCAGACGATTAAGATTTGTTGTTTGCTACAAAATCTTGGAGGATCACTTCGGAATTGAGATCAACTATATTTTCTCTCCTTAAAATGAATGTTTAACAATTTAGAAAACATATTTATTAACCATTAAACTTGGGATTATTAAATCTAATTTTTGATTTCTTTTTCTTTTCGGGGGCCGATGTTTCGTTATATTAATGATTAATCTTTATCTGCTAATTAGTTTTTCAGTTAACCTTTGATTAGGGCCTCCGTTTTTAATTTTTGTTAGGTAAACTGAAAATCTCACTATGAATAAATTGCTCAGATTTTCGCATAGTTTTTCGAGTGACCTGGGGTAGGAAATGGTTGGTAAATTTCAATGCCTCCAAAACAAAGCTGTTATCAACTAACCACCATAGACAATCGCATCTACCTCCCATTAGCATGGAACAGGCTAGCCTCCCAGAGAGTAAAATACTACGCCTCCTTGGCCTTACACTCTCGGCGGACCTCAAATGGAATGACTATATTGAATCCATTGCCAAATCTGCTGCTATGAAATTGGGCTCCCTGTGCAGGGCCCGGAAATTTTTCCCACCTGAAACTATTCTGCACATATACAAATCTACCATCCGCCCGTGTATTGAATATTGCTGCCATATCTGGTCGGGTGCCCCTGCTGCTCTCCTTGGGCTTCTTGACAAAATACAAAGGAGGATCTGTAACGTGGTTGATACTGACTTGGCAGACCGGCTGCAGCCGCTCTCACACCGGCGTGATGTAGCTTCCCTGTGCCTCTTCTACAAGTACTTTCATGGCTTCTGCTCCGATGAGCTTAGATCACTGGTGCCGCCCAAGCACGAATTTACACGAGATACTAGATTAGCAACTAGGTCCCACCCTTTTACAGTTAAACAAATAAGATGTAACCGTAAATTCTACTTCAACAGCTTTTTTTCTCGCGCTTCCCGCCTGTGGAACTCCCTTCCACAAGTCTGCTTTCCCGACAGTTAAAATCTCCAGGTGTTTAAATGTAGGGTCAATAGACACCTCCTATCACACTAACTCCCAACTATTCTCACAACACTCTCATCTACCCAACCCTCATTCTCGGTATCCTCACCCGCCTATCACCCACCCTCTGTTATTTCCTATATTTAATCAGCCTTTCTCCACTCTACGTAGCCACCTGCACAGTAGTGGCAGTGACATGCCTTGCTCGGGGTGAAACGCTTATAAAAAAAAAAAAAAATATCATATTTAAAAAAATATTGACACATAATTTTTTTTTACTAGCGTCAACATTCTGTTCATTCCATTAGGTTGACTGCTACAATTTATTTATAATGACTGGTTTCTTCTATTCGATGATACGCGTCCACCAGGGCGGCCACATAATCCCCATTGAAGACGCCTGCTCAGGCACACGTGTGTTTATTTAACACCCACAGGGTCCAACTCTGGTTTATACTGCAACTATGCT
>JBBBDQ010000410.1:2555000-2632500 GCA_037127315.1 Ascarosepion bandense | reverse complement strand
ACAAAGTGAACCTCGCTGCCGCACTGGAAAGGGACCTCCAATCCGTAGTGACCTGGGGTAGGAAATGGTTGGTAAATTTCAATGCCTCCAAAACAAAGCTGTTATCAACTAACCACCATAGACTATCGCATCTACCTCCCATTAGCATGGGACAGGCTAGCCTCCCAGAGAGTAAAATACTACGCCTCCTTGGCCTTACACTCTCGGCGGACCTCAAATGGAATGACTATATTGAATCCATTGCCAAATCTGCTGCTATGAAAGTCGGCTCTCTGTGCAGGGCCCGGAAATTTTTCCCACCTGAAACTATTCTGCACATATACAAATCTACCATCCGCCCGTGTATTGAATATTGCTGCCATATCTGGTCGGGTGCCCCTGCTGCTCTCCTTGGGCTTCTTGACAAAATACAAAGGAGGATCTGTAACGTGGTTGATACTAACTTGGCAGACCGGCTGCAGCCGCTCTCACACCGGCGTGATGTAGCTTCCCTGTGCCTCTTCTACAAGTACTTTCATGGCTTCTGCTCCGATGAGCTTAGATCACTGGTGCCGCCCAAGCACGAATTTACACGAGATACTAGATTAGCAACTAGGTCCCACCCTTTTACAGTTAAACAAATAAGATGTAACCGTAAATTCTACTCCAACAGCTTCTTTTCTCGCGCTTCCCGCCTGTGGAACTCCCTTCCACAAGTCTGCTTTCCCGACAGTTACAATCTCCAGGTGTTTAAATGTAGGGTCAATAGACACCTCCTATCACACTAACTCCCAACTATTCTCACAACACTCTCATCTACCCAACCCTCATTCTCGGTATCCTCACCCGCCTATCACCCACCCTCTGTTATGTCCTATATTTAACCAGCCTTTCTCCTCTCTACGTAGCCCCCTGCACAGTAGTGGCAGTGACATGCCTTGCTCGGGGTGAAACGCTTATAAAAAAAAAAAAAAAAATTTAAATTTTATATGCTTTAAATTGGTTGAATAAATAATAAAAATTAAGAACATTATAGTCTGAAAACATTTCGATTAGTAATGAAATTTTAACGAATTGTTTTCATGTTTTTGGAAATTGTAATAATTTATAATAATAATATGTTCATCTTGTAAATACTAATCTTTTTCATTTCATGACAATAATATTATTATCAAGTATGATGACAATGTTAAGGATGATAAAAAGGGGAGAGGGACACGAGTTAATTATTATTATTATTAACGATAACAATAATAAATCTTTATAAAAATTATTATAAATAATAATAATGATGACTATAACTAATAAAATAATTAATAAATATAAAAACCTTACCTGAGTTTTACATGCACACATTGGAGAGTCGTTATAGGGGCAGAATTATTAGCACATAAAACTTTCCTTGCACACACTTGTTTATAGCTACGTAAATACTTACATGTATACACACACACATATAGATATTAAAAATAAATCAATTATATATATATATAATGAATATATGAAAACAAAAAAGTATTCGGACGCTATCGTAAAATACGTTTCCAATTCTAATTTAAAAATCATTTGTTTCTGATGAAGGACCGAGGACGGTCTGAAATATAAAAATACAATAAAAATAAACAAATACTGTTTAAAAAAGTACGTTTTTAAATTCAAAACTTTTTATTAATATTCTTTCCTATACATATTAAGACAGTATACGTGGATGATCATCACTATATATATAATTGATATATATATATCTATATCTATATCTGTCTGTCTGTCTATCTATCTATCTATATATATATATATATATATATATATATATATATATATATATATATGCATAGCTACATATCCACACCCACAGATACATATATATATATGTGGTTAAATAAAATAAAGACAAGAGGACAACTGTATTTTAAATCGCCTACGCGTTTCGTCCGTGATGGACTTTTTCAAGGCAGAAAGACGAAATAAGCTTTATTCTAAATTACGTATCTATAAACAAAATTAGGGAAGATTCTCGAGAGCGCCTCTATCCAGTACGACCAAAACATCAATTTGCGCCCCGGATTTTTCCCAATCTCACCATTGGTTGTGGAAACTATATTGAAACAAACTAAAATGCATGGTGGGAATATCAAAGAAAACGGTTGATTTCCTTTTTTCATTCTAAAATCTCGTGCTTTTGCTTTTGGGGGAGTTCTGGAACATACTAAACACACAGAATGGACAATTTTCGAAGAAAACTAATAAATTCCCTTCATCTTAACGTCCCGTGACTTTGCAATTACACATGAAGAAATTCTAAAAACTTAAATATTCCGTTAATCTTCTGTAATGATTTGTGAGCGTCTTTGTGGTTACCAACACTAATTTTGTTTATAGATACGTAATTTAGAATAAAGCTCATTTCGTCTTTCTGCCTTGAAAAAGTCCATCACGGACGAAACACGTAGGCGATTTAAAATACAGTTTTCTTCTTGTCTTTATTTTATTTAACCATACTGTCCATAATCTCGGATTAAAACTGAGTATATTTTTACATATATATATGTATATACGTCTACATACATATATAATTGATTGAAAAATAATGTTGAAAAAAATTAGTATTTACAATATGAAGATATTATTATTACCGTCCGAATTAATATAAAAATCTAACAATTCAATTCTTCTAGTGAAAATACGACCCCTAAATTTACTGTCGTGTATTTGAGAATGGCCAACTAAAAGTTCAGTCCAAGGTCATCCTATCGGCCAGGATAGAAAGACAGCTACGCTTAATGATAAACACTGTATATCTAACCTCCTCTCTCATCGAGACAATGTTTTCCTTCTTCCCCTGTCTCCCCATGATTCCTTTCGGCTGGATACATCTAACTCCATAATATTTTGAAAGATTTTGGTCTGAGGAGCGGATAATTATCTAGTTTATTTTCATTATAACACTCTGTTAAATTCTAACATTGAGTTCTCATCGGATTACGATCAACCGTTGAATTATCCTTACAAATTACCAAGGATACAACTTGACTATATATATATATATATATATATATATATATATATTAATTATTTCACCCCAAGCAAGGCATTCCACTGCCACTATAGCGCAGGGGGTTACATAGGAGAAGGTGCTGAGAGAGCGATTGGATATAGGAAATGTCAGAAGGAGGGTGATAGACGAGTAAGGAGGTACATAGTAAGAGTGTTTGAGAGAATGGTTGCGAGTTAGTGTGTTGGGAAGTGTCTATTGACCTTACATTTAAACTCTTGGAGATTGTAGCTGTCGGGGAAGCAAGCATGCGGAAGGGAATTTCACAGGCGGGAAGTGAGAGAAAAGAAGCTGCTGGAGTAGAAATTGAGGGTACATTTTATCGGTTTCACTGTAAAAGGGTGGGACCAATTTGCTAATCTAGTATCTCGTGCAAATTCGTACCTAGGGGGCACCAGTCATCTAAATTCATCGGAGCAGAAGCCGTGAAAGTATTTATAGAAGAGGCACAGGGAAGCCACGTCACGCCGGTGTGAGAGTGACTGCAGGCGATCAGCCAAGTCGGTATCGATCACATTACAGATTCTCCGTTGTATTTTGTCAAGAACCCCGAGTCTATCTATCTATCTATCTATCTATCTATCTATCTATCTATCTATCTATCTATCTATCTATCTATCTATCTATCTATACTGGGTGCGATAGAAATACTTTCCACATATAACTATAACAGCTAGTTGAAACACTGCTACACTAACCCCTTCAAATTCTATAGAAGGTATTTATTGGCGGTTTATGTATTTATGTGATGTATTTCTGCCTCACACTACACACACACACGCGCCCGCCCACACACACACACACACGCATACATACATATATATATATGTGTGTGTGTGTGTGTGTGTGTGTGTGTGTGTGTGTGTGTGTGTGTGTGTGTATGTATTAATCAGTTCATTCTAAGCGAGGCGTTAATGCCACTACTTAAGGTTGTATTGTACTTGAAAAAGAAGTAAAAAAGAATTTAGAGGGAACTGGAAACCTAATTCTAAACAGGAAATAAGGGATACATTTATATTCTTGTTTAAGAAGTCTGGGAAGAAGTGTGAACAAGACGACAGCCTGTTTCATACTAAACTCAATCGTCAGTCGGTGAATTTTGTAATCATATCTCGGAGATTAAAAAAATAACACCAAATAAATATAAAACTTAATCCCTCAACAATAAATCCAAAAACTGGAACAAAAACTAGCAATAATTACATTTTCAGACTACTAAGTAAACGATCAGAACTCATCTCAAAATGCAGACATAAGAATAAATTTTTATTACGTTAATTAAAAATTGAAAACTGAAAAGAAAACAAAACGAAAATAACATCGAGAAACAAAAATAAGTAAATGAATCCAGCAAATAAACAATGAATGGAAATAATAAGTAATAATAAGTAATCCAAACAAGTAATAAGGAATCTAAACAAATAATCAAATAAAATAACAAACATTTAACAAACTATTTATGCACAGATAAACACATGAAAACGTAGTAATAACAACCAGCAATAAAATAAGCAATAATAAATTTAAAAAGTTAACAAATAACAGTATAAAAAATGTGAATTAGGGAACAGATGCTTCCGTAGAAAAAATACTTATTTAAATTCTTTCATCCTGATTGACACAAATTTCTTTACACATTTGTCTCTTTCTTTCTCATCACTTCCCCCTTTCTTTCTTTCTTTCTTTCTTTCTTTCTTTCTTTCTTTCTTTCTTTCCCCATAATATTACGAATTACGCCGCTTTAAATTCATCGCATTGCATTTTAATAATAAATTTTATTTTATTTTTTAAATTTAAAATTTCAATTTGAATTTTTTAATCTCTATGTAATTTTGTCTATTTAAATTTTACTCTTGACAAATTAAATAATAGTACCCTAACATTATAAGATTTAGCTCCCATGAACATCAAGTGAACTTAAACTCAAATCTCTTAAACGGTCAGTTCGTAATATGCACTTGTTTATTGTGTAACGCATGAAACTCCAAGTTGTGCCACAACGGAGGATAATATGTATATTTAATTATTGTGTAACTGCATTCGGATGCTCAATTATTCCCACTCAATAGCCTCTTGAGACCCTCAGTCCAAGAATATACTTTTCGCTATATATCTGAAACTCAGGTAAGCATAATACTCTATTGCCCAAATCTTCTTCCCTCTGGAAAGCAACTGTACTGTATCGCTTCTTCTTCTTCTTCTTCTTCTTCTTCTTCTTCTTCTGCTTCTTCTTCTTCTTCTTCTTCTTCTATGTGCCCTGTTTCTTCAGGATGTAGGCGATCATGGTTCTCCACGTCTCACTATCCCTGGTGGGTCTTAGTATGTTTGCTCCTGTTACACCTTGCAACTCCAGTTCCGTCATCCACCTAATCAGGCCCTGCAAATATGTTATCTGCTGCCTTCCTCTGTCTCTTTTCCCTTCTATCTGACCTGTCAGTATCAGGTTCTCCAGGCTTTCCTTTCTCATTGCATGTCCCAGGAACTTCAGTTGTCTCTTCCTGATGCTCAGTATTAATTTCCTTTTCGTTGCCATTCTTTCCAACGCCTCATCGTTGCTTGCATGCTCAGTCCACGATATCCACAGCATCCTTCTGTAGAACCACATTTCCGCTGCTTCAAGCTTTGTCCTCATTTTCGATGATATTGTCCAGCATTCACTGCCGTATTGAAGAACTGACATCACACAGCAATCCAGCACTCTTTTCTTTGTTTCTAGCGAAATTTTCCTGTGTATTAGTACTTTACTCAGCTTCTGAAATGCGTCTTTGTCATGCCAATTCGCCTTCGGATCTCTGTGTCGCACTTTCCATCTGCTGCTAGAACACTTCCTAGGTATTTAAATTTTTGTACTTGCTTGATTCTGGTATCCCCTACCTGTATTTGGCATTTTGGGTTGCTCTTTTTGCTGATGACCATGCATTCAGTTTTTTTAAATTTTATTTGTTGTCCTTTTTTGTCACTCTCCACCGCTACCTTCTGTAGGAGGTCTTGTAGTTTCCTTTCCGTGTCTCGCCACAAGGTCTAAATTTCTATAGTTCACAATGATGTCGAATACGCTCCTGCCTGACTGTGTAGGCTCATATTAAGTGTTGATGTAGAAGGTTCCTTCCGCTACATCATGGTAGTATTTGTTTATGTTGAGAACCAGCGAGATTAAGCCAATATATTGGTCTACTCATTATGGTTGTTATCTAAACAGTAACAGTGTATGATGGTTACCTTTATGAAAATGATAGATTATTCATATTTTCCCTTCAAAACATTTTTAATGAAAATTGGTTAGTTGTGAGTTCAATACCAGGCTACAGCAGTGTTGAACAAGTAACATATAGAGTCCGGTTAGAGGGAGATAACTAATGACTACCAAAAGAGTCTACACGCAAGAAATGAGAATGATATACCCCAGTGACTGTAATAAAGGGTTCGGTTCGTAATTCCTAGCACCTGAGGAAGGTCGGATCGTACAACGGCCGAAACGTTGTACAAATGGCAACAAAAATGAGGACAATAGTCCGAGTAATGTAAATACTATCTAATCTCAGAAATATAAACAAATACTGTAACTATTTTGTTGACCAAAATTTACCCTACAGTGGTGCTCAGTTTGCGTTATACGTGTATAAAGTTATTTGCTTTAAAATGTCACACAGATTTTCCGTTGTAAGTGTTTCTATGTTAAAGTAGATGCTTTTAGCTTCCTTTAAAAAGAATTAAGTGCTTTATCTCAAATAAATCAAAATTGATCAAACTTTAAACACGATTTTCTCGATTTGTGCGGTGAAAAGTACCTTCTAATTCCAAACGCCTCATCGAACCACAACCTTTAACCCTACCAAAATAAATGCTAGAACAATGCAAAGGCTATCCACAATGTATTACTAACCTTCATATATAGTCGTTCAAAAATACAATGCCTGACGAAACAAAATGTTACCTCTGTGTGTTGACATCAATGTTCTTTATTATATTTTTATACGCTCTATACTTGATATTGAATTTCTTTAACCCATAAAGACAGCATGACTTAAAACTACATGGTATCACACACACACACACACACACACACACATATATATATATATATATATATATATATATAATAATATTTATTAATTAAATAATTAACATTGATATGTTATAATATCACTACAAAAGTAGCTATTTTGTTTCGACACTTTTTGTGTCTTATCAAGTGATGTGGTTATTTCAAAAATTTTTTAAATAACCGCATCACTTGATAAGATACAAAAAGTGTCGAAACAAAATAGCTACTTTTGTAGTGATATTATAACATATCAATGTTATAATTTATTAATAAATATTATTATTATTAGCTCTACTTTGTATTGAGCACTTTTTTAAAAATAGTGTTTCTTTGGATGGGGAATATTATTCCACCCATACTTGTATATATATATATATATATATATATATATATATATATATTAGCAAGGACAACAGCGTAGTGTAAAAGGAATTTTTAACTAAAAGACAACTTGTTTCGTCCCAGTTTTATCAAGTTTATTCCTGGGAATTAAAATAAGAGACGTGTAAAATAAATAGAGGATGACTAATGGGGATAATGATGTCAATTGTTTCATGAAATAATTGACATCATTATCCGTGATGTATGCAATCATGCTACTCTCACATCAGTCAATATTAAACCCACTATATTAAAAAACTATTACTAGCATGCACCACACAACTACCCTTCCACGATCCCTTAGGCAATATTTATACACAAATAGATGGTATTGCGATGGGATCTCCTTTAGGTCCCCTCTTTTCTAATTATTATATGGCAAATCTAGAAAATAAAATAATTAATGACAACAAAAAACCGTCTATATATGTAAGATAATAGATGACATCTTTGTTTTAGCTAAGAATATCGATCAAATTACATTACGTTATCTTAAAAACAAATTTGAAAGTCACTCCGTCCTCAAATTTACATTAGAACTTAATATTAATAACAAAATCCCATTCCTTGATGTATTCATTGATTCTAGCACACATAAATGTACTACTTCTCTATATAGGAAACCAACTAGCATAAATTCGTGTCTTCTTAATTATAATAGTGAATGCCCCCAACGATATAAGTTAGCTGTTATAAAAAACTTACTTCAACGAACACAAATGATATCTTCTTCCAAATCTATATTTTATAAAGAATTACACAACATTAAGCAAACACTAGTCAATAATGAATTTCCTAACTCCGTTATTGCTCAACAAATTAAAATGTATCTCAACAAAATTAACAATAGCTCTAACAATAATGATAATATTAATAATAATGGTTTACATCAAAATAAACGTAACACTATTAACTTATACTCTTGCAACCAAATACATAATAATTATAAACAAGATGAAAACTCAAAAACATAATACGTAGAAATGTTAAACCAGTCGAAAGTAATAATCAAATTAAATTCATTATATATTATAAAAAGTTTAAAACAATTGACCTCATAGTCTATAATAACTCAACAAGCACTAAACTAAATTCTCAACAAAAAAACAATGTAGTGTACCAATTTACATGCCCATTCAGAGATTGCATCTCTGACACTAATAAAAAACCTAGTACATATATTGGTTTTACTACAACCACGCTCTCCCGTAGACTTACATGTCTTCTTTCTGATCAGAGTACTATTAAACAACATTTCTCTGAAAAACATAAACATGTCGGTAATATCAGACAGATTTTGGTCAACAATACGGTGATCCTTACTCATACACACAGTAAGAGGAACCTGCAGATATTGGAGGCCATGTACATCAAATCTAAATAACCAACACTCAATAAAATCAACTTTAAATCCGGAAATAACATATTACATTGCATTTGACTACATGGTTTTGTTGTCATTTCGCGCTATCCCGCGGTGTGACGTCATAAAACCGCATCGCAAATTTAAGAACAGCGTTTATTATTTTTGGTAACTCTTGCCGTTGCCAAGCGGAGTTTTATGTCAACACAAAATAAAATCGTCGGTGATGGTGGATTTTATAATATTTCAGTTTAAGCAACCTCTCTGAAGATGGCTCATGTGAGCCGAAAGCTTAGAAGAAAACCAATAAATAATTATCCAAATGTTGGAGAATTTTTGTCTTTATTTTCAACTGAAATTAAAGCAAATATACGACGTTTAAAACGGCTCATGATTAAACATAATAGACATTCATTGTCTCTTATATTTAACAGCATATGTTTAGAATATATATATATATATATATATATATATATATATATATATAAAGAGATCGAGAGAGGGAAAGAGGGAAAGTTGGAGATGTTATGGGGTGAAAATAGATCAATAAGATCGTAGCCTATCACTTAGTTATATGATATGAAATTCTGTTACATTATTTCCGATCAATAGGATTAATAATTAACAAAGAAGCCTGTTTTTTCATTATGAGGCTAGTGACTCATTGATTGATTTTTCTATGTGTCTGTTTATTTGTCTATAAGTGTGTTCATACTTAAATCGAATTTTGCCCAAATGGTGTCTTTCGTTGTGTTTATTAGGAATATACAAACACGAATATAAAATTTTAAAGTTCACAACCTCTTCGGTCCTAACAACTTCGGTCCATGGTATCCACAGCATCCTTCTGTAAATCTACATTTCGATTGCTTCGTTACTTTTCTTCATCCTTGAGGAGGTTCTCCAGCATTCACTGCCTTATAGAAGGACGTATATGACATAACAGACCAGTAAACACACACACACACACACACACACACACACACACACACATATATATATATATATATATATATATATATGTGTGTGTGTATATATATTATGGAAATTAAGGAAGATTAACGAAACTTGGTTATAAACAACCGACAATTTGAAATATATATATATATATATATATATATATATATATATATATATATTTCAAATTGTCGGTTTAGGATCGGGTTTTTTGGAATTTACCTTCCTGCTTTTTTCCCTTGGATTGAAGTATCTGAATTAATATATATATATATATATATATATATATATATATATATATATAATTCCGAATTCTGCATAAGTTGTCTAGCTATTTCATCGAGAAAAATCTCGTTTCTTCAGCGACGATGAAAATAATTTTTTTTTATTTCAAATACCACATTTGAAAAAAAAATGTTTTTGATCAGTGCAGAAGTAGCGAAACTTTTTCTCGCTGAAATAGAATATAATACACATATTCGGTTCTGTAAATAGATAATACTATTTACATCGAACTTTCCACCTGGATCATTTTAATAATAATAAAATTGATATTAATAGGATCTAGTTATGGGTATTTTACCTACATGCTATTTCTTTCTTGAATTATATATATATATATATATATATATATATATATATATATATATATATATATATATATATATATATATATATATATATATATTCTGGTTAGCCGAGTTAGAATTCACTACATTCAATGTTGGTATATTTGCAACTTGTCTTATTTATTTTTTGCAGATATTTCAACTAAAAGAAGGCACAAGTTCGAATTCTGCCGGAGCGGGCATGTTTTACTCATAATATTTCTTAAATATTCAGGCCGATGGATAGAGATAAAAAAAAAAGATGCTGTTTATAAATAAAATAAAAGCATGTTTTAAGTGATATATATATATATATATATATATATATATATATGTGTGTGTGTGTGTGTGTGTGTAAATTCAGATAAAATTTAGAGGCGAAATAGTTATTTTCAACATGTCAGTTTAAGACATACATTGTCAACCCCATTTAAACAAAGAATGAGGAAAATCTCTAATGCAGGAAGTTTGGTCTAGTAAAGGAAGAGGTTGGGGAACATTGGCTTTCATAAGGTTAAGCTAGCGGAATCTTAGTAGTAATTTCTTCTATGGTAGTGTGATGTATGTGACTTGGATATTGGGTTAGTAGTGATAGGTAGCGGGGAAATTCTTTGTTAAATTTTTAAAAAGACCTTATTGTGAGTAAATGTAATTTTAAATTTTTAAAAAGACATTATTGTGAGTAAATATATATTTATTGCAATCTATATATATTTCTATGACGTACTGATGATTTCTCTATAGAAATAAGTTTGCCTTTTCTTTGTGCCTTTTTTTTAAATGAATACTTTCATGGTAATTGTATAGATGCGCTCTTCGATTTCTCGCAATTCTCGCCTGTGGAATTCCCTTTCGTCTCCATGCTTTCCAACCAACTTTAACTTGCAAAAATTTTAATGCAATATCAATCGCTATCTACTGTTCCCCTGATCACTCTTTTATCTTTCTGCTCATTATTATTATTTCCGTTCCTGATTCTTGCACAACCTGTAACCCTTGTGTTTTTGTGGCTTTACGGGCGTGCTTGGAGTGATACTGATTAATGCATTTATATATATATATATATATATATATATATATATATATATATATATATATATATATATATATATATATATATATATATATATATATATATATATATATATATATATAGTAGCGGATGTGCGTTGTGGTGCAGTCGATATTGGATCGGAATGAGAAATCGGGGAACCGAGTTCGAATTCCAGTTGAATTCATTGCATTCACTTACGCGCAAATACTGTGTGTGTGTGTGTGTGTGTGTGTGTGTGTGCACGTGCGTGTAGGTGTTGTGAGAGAGCGTATTTTAATACTGATATACAGGCTACGCCTTGAATCGACACAACCTCGGCTTTAACCCAACGTTTCACAACCAAGCAGACTCTTTGACATACAAAAACACACAGGGACACATACTCTTTATATTTGTGTGTTTCTGTAGACATATATATAAATATACATTTATATATAGGTGTGCATTTTTCATGTGTGAGTGTGAACATCCTACATGTGTGTGTGTGTGTGTGTGTGTGTGTGTACATACGGGTACGTGTTTCTGAAATAGAAGCCATTTAGTTAATTGGATTTCCTCATTTTATTTTTATTTCGACACTATCGACTCGTGCCTTTAGAAGACATTTCTTCTGCAGTTTCTTTCGCGCGTCCTTTCCATTTCGGCTACCTTCCTCCATTTTTAAATATGCTTTTACCTTGCTACCAAAAGCGTTATTCAATTCTTTGTTGCTTTTTTTTTACCTTATTCCAACTACTTTTCTTTTATTCTTAACACGTTAACTCGTTTGCACAGCACTCGCAATTACATTGCTTTCAGTACTTTGCATCTATTTCGTTCCGCTTTATATTGGCTCGTTCTCGCCCTGCCTGCAAAGTGTCTCTCATTGTTGCTACTTACTCCTTCGTATATTCTTACGTTTGCCGCTTGAGCCTAAATGTTGCAACAGCGGACGCACTGAAAACGAGTTCTGAATTTTCTCCAAAAATATCATTCAAAGAATCAGTTTTCTCTTCTTTGTGTACTCATCATATGGCGTGTATTGGATGTCTTAACTTGGCTGAACCTATCCTTCTCCAGGTTAGACTACGGTCGATGTCCTCCAACTAAATGATGAACACATGTAGTTCATCTGAGGTACCCTTCCACCCTGGCCGACTAAGATAAGCTTTTCTTTTGTCTTTATGATTGAGCACTCAGGAAGAATGCTAAACTTTGAAAAACAGTAGCTACTCTGGCGTGTACGCATCGCTCATTCAGTAAAATGAATTTTTTTTGTTTTATCATCTCACCCCAAGCAAGGCATTCCATTGCCACTATTGCGCATGGGGCTACATCGGGGAAGGTAAAGAGAAGGAGTGGTTAGACATAGGGAATGTCTAACATAACATAGGTGACAGATGAGTAAGGATATCGAGGATGAGGGTTGGGCAGATGGGAAGAGTGTTTGATAGAATGGGAGCAGGTTAGTGTGTTAGGAGGTGTCTATTGACCTTACATTTAGAATTAGAGCACTCTGGCTACTGTTCACGTATAAGGATAATATACACGCTAAAAAGTCTGCCTTCTCCTACCGAACGCCCATAGTCCAGAAGTAGAATCGCCGACTGACGCCAATTTGGTCGGGTTTCAATCCTGGGTTTAAAAGCAATCGGAGTCTAACTGTACTGATGAGCTGTGATACAGCAAAACATCTGTCTGCTGATGACTATATATATATATATATATATATATATATATATATAGGAAAAACTACTATTACTATATATATATATATATATATATATATATATATATATATACATACAGACCCACACACATACACACATATACACGTATATACTCACACATTCATATACACATATACATTCATTATTACAATCTGAAATATTATAAAAACAATACAATAATATAACTATAAACATCATAATAATTATAAAAAAATACTTTGGGGTAAAACGTTTCCAACGGTAAATTACAGATTTTTCTCCAAAAGAAACTACGTTTTTAAATTAAATTAACTTAAATTAATTTAAATTAGTTTAGATTATAATTTGATTTACCTAAATTATTTTATATTTATTCTTATAAATTGTATTGAACACGTTTGTACATTGTGTGCATTGAATATCGGCTCGGAAGGAGAAAACGGAGAACCGAGTGCATATTCCATTTGAATGCACTTTGAGAAAGGAATGAATCTATCTCTTCCCCCTCCAGCTATGGGTTGAATAGCATAACAGATTGTGTTCTATTGCTTGGTTGGCTATAAGCAATTTGCGTCGAGGAGGTCTTTCACCTAGTGGTGCAGTGTTAACACCCCACCTCACGTGAGTTTAGCCCACCAGCTGAAAGAGTTTTCGGGTCGGGACAACTTGGAGACGTCAGATGAGAGATAGTTGAGAATCAGCGACGCCTGTCCACCCGATAGTGCTGTGTTCTAGATATCAAATATTCTGTCTATACCCAGAAACTTTCTCCTTATGCCTAAATGAACACATTAAGGATGACATCAATATCTTTTGCCTTTAACTACATTTGTCACACACACACACACACAAACACACACACAAACACACACACACAAACACACACACACATACACACACACACACATATATATATAAAAGTTTCATTAAAAATGACAGACGAGATGTGGTAGCTAAGTTCTTTCTATGTCATTTTTCATGTGATATTTGAAAAATTACAAAAAAAAAATGAACCTCTACAACTTGTCTGCCATTTTAATGAAACATGAACTAATTTAGCTCATAGAAATAAATTATAAGTTATAACCAATTTAAATGATGTGTTGACTTTTCTTATATATATATATATATTTGAAGGTGTATGTGAGTGGTTGAAAACATAAAAAATGACGTTTCTGGACGCTTGTGTAGACAAATAACTCTAAATATGCATGGCTGGCGCAACAGCATCTTCAGATCCCCCATTCTTTTTATTTTATGTCTATTGTTTGAAGCGCAAAATAAAATTTTAAAATCTCGTAAGAAGCCTAACTACTGAATATGTGAAGCAAAATTTTTCCCATTTTTTTAAGTTGACGCAGAAAATCCTTTCACTTATATTTCCTTGATTTGAATTTGTCGAAAAGGAATAAAGCTCCCAGGTAAATCGTTCAGTATTAAAATACAGGTTTCCCAGGCAGATATGAAGTTTGTTTTTCGTAACCCGATGAGACTTGCAAATATCTTTACGCTGTTCTAATTGTTAGAATCAACTCAACATTTTAAACCAGATGTGCATTGTGACGCAGTGGATATCGACTCGGAGCGACAAATCGGGGTGTCGAGTTCGAATTCCAGTTGAATTCCTTACATTCACTTACGCAGAAATACTCTTGGGAAATGTATTAATCCGTCTCTTCCCTTCAGTTATGGGTTAAATAATAGGACAGATTGGGTTCTATAGTCTTTGGCTGGCAACCAGTCTACCGCAGAAAGCAATGGCAAGCTACTGCGGGATATTTTTCCTGCCCAGTCAGTCATGTCTCTTTCGAGACATGATCGCCCAAAGCGTGTATCACGTATGGCACTTAATTGACTGACTTGTTCTATAATCAGAGGCGTACTTGAAAAATACGTGTTTGAAACAACTCAACTCATACAAATAACTGTGTAAATATTTAATGTTAAATTGATGCTGGTAAATGTTAAAAATATAGTATCAGCATTATATTTATATTTCAATAATTTGAAAGGAATCTAAATAAATAACTGCCTTAGTTTAAAATTGCTTTTAAAAGTATATATATATATATATATTGTTGTTACCAAATATAAAGTTTGACATCGATTTTCACTACGCTGCATTCTAGGTAAACAGAGCAGATTGTCAATGGACGTTCGGAGTGAATTTATTTCAACAAAAACTAAAAGATAAAAAAAGGAATATTAGTTTCACTATTCATATTCAGACTACAGCCCACATATTTGTTCTTGTTATCAAAAGGTTTCGGCCGTTTTGCCCACTTGCCTTCTTCAGGTTTATATCGATCTGGAAACTTACTGGGAATTCCAAACTGAACCCTTTATTTAATCCTCTGGGGGTAGATTGTTCTCGCCTGGTTCTTATTTAATACAGCTTAGTTACCGCTCATCCATTGACACTGAGTCGAATTTCACACTGACAAAGCCACGGATTTGAAGGTAAGACACGATAGCATAGTAAATTTAGTGACATAGAAGGTAGCAGAAGAAAGTAACAAGAAAAGACTAGAAATAAACTGCACGAAAACTGAATGCATGGTCATCAGTAAAAAGGGCAGCCCAAAATGCCAAATACAGGTCGGGGATACCAGAATCAAGCAGGTACAAAAATTAAAATACCTGGGAAGCGTTATAACAGAAGACGGAAAGTGCGACACAGAGATCCGAAGGCGAATTGGCATGACGAAGGAAGCATTCCAGAAGCTGAGTAAAGTGTTAAGAAACAGGACAAATTCGCTAGAAACTAGGAAGAGAGTACTGGATTGCTACGTGCTGTCCGTCCTTCAATATGGAAGTGAATGCTGGACAATACCATCAAAGATGAAGAAAAAACTTGAAGCAACTGAAATGTGGTTCTACAGAAGGATGCTGCGAATATCATGGATCGAGCATGTGAGCAATGATGAGGTCTTGGAAATGATGGAAACAAAAAGGAAATTAATACTGAGCATCAGAAAGAGACAGCTGAAGTTCTTGGGACAGGCAATGAGGAAGGAGGGCTTGGAGAATCTGATACTAACAGGCCAGATAGAGATAGAGGGAAAAAGAGACGGGGGAAAGAAACGGATAACATATTTGAAGGACATAATCAGGTGGATGACGGAACGAGGATTGCATGGTGAAACAAGAGAAGGCGAGCTCAGAGCCACCAGGGATAGGGAAACGTGGAAAGCCATGATCGCCTACGTCCTGAAGGGACAGGGCACATAGAAGAAGAAGAAGAAGAAGTGTGTTCAATTCCTGGGACTTGAACTCAGCGTAGGGTGAGCTATAACTGAGCAGTACTAAATAAATGGGCACTTTGATCGAATGCTAGACATCCACTTAAACCACATCGCTCCCAGTAGATCATAGACCATCGATGACCAATCGCCATTAACATAATCAAGAAGTTGATATTCCACACTACTTCAAATGAAATATTAAGAAGGAAATCCCTATCAGTACTGGAAAGAGCGATATAAGCTACTGAACTTGAGAAACCTATTTTCTTGAAAATCAAGATATTCCACACTTATATAAATAAAGGTTACGAAAGAAGTCTGCCATCACATCTCTTTTGGCTGGGGAGCGTAATGACCAATTAAGACCAGTTCAGACCAGTTCTGAACCTATCCACTGGATAGGTAATGTTTTGACCAGTACCTGGGCGTTCGCGCTCAGAGTCCCCACATTAAAAAAGACCTTGTGTCACATCTCTCTCAAGTGGGGGAGAAGAGTAAATAATATCACATCTGGAAAGAACGATAAGAGCTACATAATGGGGCATGAAAAAGGTAAAGAGCTTTATTCTCTATCAAAAGAAGCCAATATGCAAGAAAAGCCTGTTTAAATCTTGAAAATAGTTCGAACTAGCAGTATAGCCCGGCGTTGCTCGGGTGTAATGAAAGCTTTAAAACTAATCCATGGTCCTGGAGCTCAGACTCTTTGGACGTTGGCACAAAAGACTAAAAAGCAATAGTTGTTTCCAGTTAAAACGAAACTGTAGACTGAAAGAAAAATGAATGGATGTAAGTCAAATTTTGATTTCCTGGTATCGATATCAAATTTTCTGCACTATTGTAACAACTGCAACCTTGAAACTTCTGAATATCATTTCTTATGTCTTTGTCTATGAGTGTATCAAATTTGATTAAAATCGGACCACTATAACCCGATTTTTTCGATTATCGATTTTCGGCACAAATCCTAGCTAAGAAAACTCGCAGACGCTTATAGTACAACTGTGTAAATTTTCAAGAAAATCGGTTCAGCCGTTTCGGAGTCTATAGGTAACGGACACACACACACACACACACACACACACACACACACACACACACACACACACACACAGAGTTCCATTTATAAATAAGTTTAGATTATATTAAACTGTACAAAACCAGCAAGAAAACTGAAACAAACAGCAAAAGAACTCGGCTAAATTGGAATCAAAAGCCTCTAAATAGCCAATTCCTTCTTCGAAGGAAAAATGTCTTGCGAGACTAAATACCAGTTCAATATTATGAAATGGTTTGACGTTATTCTACTCTTAATCAGTCAAAAAATCGTGAGTTCAATATCTGTTCTAGGTAGAGCAGTGTATACATTAACTAAATGGAGATTTTGATCTCTACTTAATGAGCAAGAACTGGCAGTCACAAGTTCTGAAATACTTTAAGGACACGAGACATGACAATTACAAGAATGTAAAGAACAGCTTTAAGCTTTTTGAATGAAGACTTTTTGCAGAAAGTTTATCAAATGCAATAGACATATGGAGGAAGTTGGTGAGCAGAGTGAACGAAACGATGCAGTAATGGTACTGGATGTTTAATATTTTTTTACGAGTATTCGCTCAAACAGTTAAGTGCCATACGTGATACACGCTTGGGCGATCATGTCTAGAAAGAGACTGACTGGGCAGAAGATTATCCCGCAGTAGGTTGCCATTCCTTTCTGTGGTAGACTGGTTGCCGACAAAGGCTATAGAACCCAATCTGTCCTATTATTTAACCCATAAATGGAGGGAAGACACGGATTAATACCTTTCCCAAGGGTATTTGCGCGTAACTGAATGCAAGGAATTCAACTGAAATTCGAACTCGGTTCCCCGATTTCTCGTTCCGAGCCGATATCCACAGGAGGATAATGGGTAGAAATTGAAGAAGGGTGGATATCGAGGATAGGTAACAAATCGATCATTGACTTGAAAAGTTGAACATTTCCGCGTTCGGAAACAGCATCCACCCGGGAACACGTTTACAAGGCAGAGGTTCTTGAAGAGAAGCTGCCCGAGTATAATTTCTTTCTTAAAATTTAAATACGTAGAAAGTGCTGAGAATACCACGGCCCGAAAATGGGATCAAATTCGAGCTTTTGGAAAGGATAGAAATAGAAACTTACACTTAACCAGCAAAGACAGCTGAAATTTCTGGAACACGTAATGAGAAAGCGGGCTTGGAGAATCTGAAACTCACAGGACAGATAGAGAGAAAGACAGACAAAAATACACCTGTCATTTTTTATTTGCATCAATACATGCACACGATTATCCTCACCTTTATTGTTATGATGAAAACTTTTTGACTTGTTCTGCCTCTGGGCAGCATTAGATGCTTGTCAATCCGGATATCATTCAGGTAACGGTAATGTTAATATTAACAGTTTTCTTATAAGGAAACATTCAAAATTCATTGACCAAGCAGCTTCTACTACAGTCGGTTTAGTATATATATATATATATATATATATATATATATATATATATATATATATACTCTCAAAACATTAATTTTAAGCAGTACTCAATATATAAATAGAGCTATGAATATATATTATAAATTAGAGTTTAGAACATGTATAAATTGTACATTTTATTTCGACATTGAAAGGACAATGTCGCATAAGGTAGACACCTGATGAGATATTGTCCTTTCAATGTCGAAACAAAATGTACAATTTGTAGTAGATTGTCATTTGTACATGTTCTAAACTACAATTTATTATATATATATATATATATATATATATATATATATATTCTAAACATATGCTATTAATTATAAGAGACAATGAATGTCTATTATGTTTAATCATGAGCCGTTCTAAACGTCGTATTTTTGCTTTAATTTCAGTTGAAAATAAGGAAAAAAAATTCTCCAACATTTGGATAATTATTTATTGGTTTTCTTCTAAGCTTTCGGCAATACTAATCAAAAACCTAGTACATATATTGGTTTTACTACAACCACGCTCTCCCGTAGACTTACATGTCATCTTTTTGATCAGAGTACTATTAAACAACATTTCTCTGAAAAACATAAACATGTAGGTAATATCAGACAGATTTTGGTCAACAATACGGTGATCCTTACTCATACACACAGTAAGAGGTACCTGCAGATATTGGAGTCCATGTACATCAAATCAAAACAACCAACACTCAATAAAATCAACTTTAAAACAGGAAATAACATATTACATTGCATTTGACTACATGGTTTTGTTGTCATTTCGCGCTATCCCGCGGTGTGACGTCATAAAACCGCATTGCAAACTTAAGAACTGCGTTTATTATTTTTGGTAACTATTGCCGTTGCCAAGCGGAGTTTTATGTCAACACAAAATAAAATCGTCGGTGATGGTGGATGTTATAATATTTCAGTTTAAACAACCTCTCTGAAGATGGCTCATGTGAGCCGAAAGCTTAGAAGAAAACCAATAAATAATTATCCAAATGTTGGAGAATTTTTGTCTTTATTTTCAACTGAAATTAAAGCAAAAATAGGACGTTTAGAACGGCTCATGATTAAACATAATAGACCTTCATTGTCTCTTATATTTAATAGCATATGTTTAGAAAATTACTTGCTGCCTCGATATACTATATATATATATATATATATATATATATTTCAGTAAAAACAATTTTTCAGGAAAATAGGTTTCTTAATTCTAGTAGCACTTATCACTCTTTCCAGTACTGATGTACATTTCCTTCCTGGCCTTTTATTTGAAGTAGTGTGGAATGTCAACATCTTGATTTTCCAGAAAATATGTTCCTCAAGTCCAGTAGCACTTATCGCTTTTTCCAGTATTGATGAGGGTTTCCTTCCTAAACTTATATTTCAGGGGAATGTGAAATTTTTAATTTTCGGGAAAATAGCTTTCTCAAGTCCAGTAGCTTTTATCACTCGATCTAATATTGATGGACATTCCCTTCATAACCTTTTATTTGAAGTAGTGTGGAATATCAACATCTTAACTTTCAGGATTATAGGTTTATCTTACTTAATTAATTCTTGTCAGTCAAAGTGCCATACGTGATACACGCTTGGACGATCATGCCTTGAAAGAAACCTGACTGATTGGGCAGAAGATTATCCTGCAGTAGGTTGCCATTACTTTCTGCGGTAGATTGGTTGCCAGCCAAGCTTATTGATGTCCTGCTACTTAACCCATAACTGGAGGGAAAAGACGGATTAATATTTTTCCCAAGGGATATTTGCGCGTAAGTGAATGCAAGGGATTAAACTGGAATTTGAACTCGGCTTTCCGATTTCTCGTTCCGAACCGATATCCACTGCACCACAGAGCCGTGCATACGGAATGCTACCGATCATATTCCAGCTTACTTGACAAGGATCTACTCTTTCTTGGCTTCTTTAATCTTATCTGCGCCCCTTCCGTATTCAAACAGTCGGATAATTGGCACAATTACGTTCACTATATGTTAAATTCCTTTTTTGTTTCGCTTTGTTCATCTTCGTCCGATTCAGCCAACCTGTTTGAATGGCCTGATTGGTCCGGGTAATAAGTGTCTAAACATTTCAGAATTCGCTGCTTTGTGGTTTTAAGAAAATGCCCGCCAATGTTGCTTTGAGTGTGGACGCCTACACTTGTTTAACATTGGAGTTGTAATTCCGAAAATAATCAGTATTTACATTATTCGTATTATTGTCCTCATCTTTGTTGCTGTTTGTACGACATTTCGGCCGTTGTACACTTCAAATTTCGAACCGAATCCTTTATTACAATCACTGGGGTATGTGAACTCCAGTCCTTGCGTAAAGCCGCGATTGGAAGTCATGAGTTATCTCCCTCTAACCCTGCAAGTTACTTGTTCACTACTGTTGTAGCCTGGTATTAAACTCACAACTATAAGAGTCAAGTGAAGAACTAAATATATCCACTGGGCCATGTGTCCTTAAGGACAAGAACAACTGAATTTTCGGGACTTATAAACCTAATATCCAGTAATATTTCCTTTTTTTTTTTTTTTACCAGAGTTCATATTGCAGTTTTTTTATGTTAACATCCCCAGTGATTGTAATAAAATGTTCGAAATTCCTAGCACCTGAAGAAGGCCGGAACGTACAGCGGCCGAAACCTCGTACAAATGGCAACAAGGAGGAGGAAAGAATAATGTAACTACTGTAAATACATCCTCATCTCAGAAATATAGACAAACCCGAAAATACTCATAGAAGAGCAGAACCCTGTGCGTTGTGCAACAACATAAGTGAAGTGAATTCTATCACAAATTCAAAGACAAACATCACAATTTCTACAGAGGGTGTTAATTGTACCGATTCCCATTTCATATACGCCGAAACATGAATTGATTTATGTAGGTTGCATAACGGTAAAATTGAATTAAAAAATTAGTGAACACAGTTATGATGTCTGACACAATAATATGACATCAACGAAGCTTGCAGAATATTTCATTACAAATGACTGTAATTTCGACAAACATCTAAAGCTGCATCTTCGGAAAAGAAAACTATTCAGAATTTACTGACCTGTCGACCCTTAAAACGCATGTGGATAGTTATGTAAGCAAATTACTAACTTCCCGACCCAGGGAAATGGACAGAATAACAGGAGAGCTTCATAAAATGTATACTAAATGTATACTAAGTTGTTTGATAAATTCCTCTTAGTAACTAATGAGCTAAAGGAAAATTTCAAGAGGCACAAGATCATCATCGTTTTAGCTGCATACCTTCACGCTAGCGTTTCATTTGCGTTCATTATCAATACAGCCACTTTTCTTTTCATTACAAGACATGCATCCTTTTCACAAAGTCTATTTCTGCATATTTTTATATAAAAAAACTGTTTGAATATAACGTGAAGAAGGCAGATATTTTGTTGAAATATTGTCAGTTTTTTTTTTCGTTTCTTTGTATTTTCTTAAATCGCGCTCTTCTCCTAACTAATAATAATAATAATAATAATAATAATAATTATTAGCAGTATAGCCCGGCTTTGCTCGGGTGTAATGAAAATAATCCATGTAACTGAAACTAATCCATGGTCCAAAACTAATCCAATCTTCAAAAGCTGATATGCATCGTCAATTGTCATCTTCTATCTCCATGAATTCTGTTCATCTTTAATATGTTTTCGACACTCTTTGTACCCTACTTTTCTCTCTCAGTAACCTCCTGCGCGTTGTGGTGCAGTGGATACCGGCTCGGAACGAGAAATCGGGGAGCCGAGTTCGAATTCCAGTTGAATTCCTTGCATTGACTTACGCAGAAATACTCTTGGGAAAGGTATTAATCCGTCTATTCCTTCCAGTCATGGGTTAAATAACAGGACAGATTGGGTTCTATAGCCTTGGCTGGCAGCCAGTCTACCGCAGAAAGCAATGGCAACCTACTGTGGGATAATCTTCTGCTCAGTCATTCATGTTTCTTTCGAGACATGATCGCCCAAGCGTGTATCACGTATGGCACTTAACTGACTGACTGCCCCCACTGCACACTAGTGGCGGCCCCGCCTTGTTTGGTGTGAAATTATAAAAAAAAAAGGAAAATGTTACTAGCATTACTAAAAGTCACCCGGACGATAGGTGATACCCTACTATTATTATCCGTAGAATAACTATAATAATAACAGCATTACAAAAATTAGATACCGTACTGAGGAGGGTGCTGGATTATTGCTAAGACTTGCTGCCTCTTGATCTCCATTGAAATCCATTAGTTACCGCTAGTGTGAACACTGAAGTTCAAATGATAATTGTCATAAAAAGAATTGGAAATATAACGAAAGCATCTAATTCGTGGGCATTACTAAAAGTCACCTAGAATACTATGGAGAGTTCTGGATTAGTGAAAACTAGCCAGCATTATGATTATCCGTCGTAGAACTATAGTAGTAATAATAATAATATAGTGCTTAACTAGAATGCATATGAAGAATGAGAAAGTATTATAAATCAGGAGAGGTATTGAAACGACAGCATTAATTGGAGTAGATAGACTAAATTATCGCCCGGTTCACACTCCACCCACGTCTATTGAACAGGTGTAGAGGCTCATCCCTTGTTCCCTGTTTAGGACGTGGTTTCCGGCTTTCTCTTTTCCAATCTTATCACTCCTTTTTTTTTTTTTTCAATTGGAGTAGATAGACTAAACTATCGCCCGGTTCACATTCCACCCATGTCTATTGAACAGGTGAAGAGGCTCATCCCTTGTTCCCTGTTTAGGACGTGGTTTCCGGCTTTCTCTTTTCCAATCTTATCACTCCTTTTTTTTTTTTTCAATTGGAGTAGATAGACTAAACTATCGCCCGGTTCACATTCCACCCATGTCTATTGAACAGGTGAAGAGGCTCATCCCTTGTTCCCTGTTTAGGACGTGGTTTCCGGCTTTCTCTTTTCCAATCTTATCACTCCTTTTTTTTTTTTCAATTGGAGTAGATAGACTGAACTATCGCCCGGTTCACACTCCACCCACGTCTATTGAACAGGTGAAGAGGCTTATCCCTTGTTTCCTGTTTAGTATGTGGTTTCCGGCTTTCTCTTTACCAATTTTTTACTCTTACGTAGCCCCCTGCGCATCAGTGGCGTTATCGCCTTGCTTTGAGTGAGATGATTAATAAAAATAAAATCGGCTAGAATCGTGAGGAGGGTGCTGGAGTCTTAAAGAGACTTGTCACTTGTTCTTCAGTGATTGCTATCAGTTACTACTTTTGAAAATCGTCCTTGGACATGCCAATGAGTCTTCAGATCTTAGTGTTGCATTTTCTGTTAAGATTGACATGATACTGCGATTAACCTTTTTGTTCAATAAAATTCAATCGGATCAAATAATATTAGTAATAAAAAACAAATGTAGATCCGGCAAATTATGGAAACTATTCTAAAGACAATATTACTAAAAATCATCATGGAAAACTGAGGATAGTGCTAATATATGGCGGCAGACTTGCTGTCACTTGATCTGCAATGATAGTGATCAGTTACTACTCATGTCTAAATTCATCATCATCATCATCGTCTTTAACAACAACAACAACTTTTACCATGACTACGAAGAATCCTCTTGGAAAATGAGAAAGGGACATATCAGGAAATTTGTATTCCAAACTTCTCCAAATGGGCCTATCAATCTTGTCAACCGATCGAGCTTCTTTTGGTGTGTAGACCGTCCACTCAAGCATGATGTTTCCGACCCAAATATTTATGCTGTTTTGATTCCTCATTTAGTAATCCTCTAACTTGAGTGACTCTTGAGCCTCATTGGATGAAAAAACACACACACCCATGTATTATTGTAATATAATTAATTAAACATTTTTGCATCAAATGTTTAATTATATTACAGTCATATTTAGCTCTACTTTTGTATTGGGCATTGTAAAATTAAAAATAAACGTTAAAGGACTGCAAATTTCTTACTGTCTTTTCTTCACATTATATATATATATATATATAAATATATATATATGTGTGTGTGTGTGTGTGTGTGTGTGTGTGTGTGTGTGTGTGTGTTTAAACGGTAGTAGTATTTGAGTGGATAGTCAGTTTTTCTTGTTTTGTTTTTCATTCGGCAAGATTCGAACTTGCATACTCCCATACCACCCAGCATTCGATCTGGCGTCTTTTACCACCTCTTCTCCCCCCAGGTATGGGTTAAAACTTAGGATTTGTGTAACTAAAAAAGTACCCTCCGCAAAAAAAAATATATATATATTTCTAGTTTTAAATAACCTACAAAGGGTTGATAAACTGTAAAAAAACGAATTAATCAGTTCTTTTTCTATGTGCTGTTCTTTTCAGGATGTTGGCGAACAGGGCTCTCCACTATTTACTGCCCATGACAGCTCTTTAAAAAGATTCATTTTTGTTCTCTCTCCCATACCGTATTCTAGTGTCCATTTACACAAACACCCTGAGTAGATTATGCATTGTTTTTCTTTGTACCTCTTAAGTTGAATTAGTCCTGTGAGTATCAAATTTCCCAACCCTCATTATGTGCATTATTATTATTATTATTATTATTATTATTATGTCATTTTCCATCATATTTCGATTTCTGCTTTGGTCTCACTACCAACCAAGTCTGCGGGGAGACCTAAGGCAGGTAGTGGCGTGTTGTTATGGCTCCATTTCATGTTTTTCTATCTTCCCTATCATCCCTAGCATTACATAGATAAAGTTTTCCTTAGTGTGTGGGCTGTACTTAATAAGACAATTTTTTGTATATCTCTTAAGCTGGGGTTTCCAGGGATTCTTTCAATGTGTTCTTTTGTTCCATTTTTTATCATTCCAAGTGCACCTACTATCACTGGCACAACTCTTGTTTTCAATTTCCACATTTTTTCTATTTCAATTTCCAGGTCTTTATATTTTGACAGTTTTTCAAATTCCTTGATTGCTATGTTACAATCCGCTGGACAAGCCATATCAATTAATAGACAAGTTTTCTCCTCCTGGTTTTTAACAATAATGTCTGGCTTGTTTGCTTCAATTTTTCTGTCTGTGTAGATGGTGTAATCCCATTATTATTATTATTATTATTATTATTATTATTATTATTATATAATTGTATAATGGGAATTTTCTGTTATTACTAAACTAGTGCATAAAAATGCTTGGTTAAAAAGTTAATGAGGAAACAATCAAAATAATAACAGATACACTGACTTATATGATTTTTCCTGATTTTTGTATGAGTGAGATGTACCATATTAGTTTAGTTTGTTTGTTTGGTTCCGTCCCTTGTTCAAGGCCGGTTATCAAAGCCGATGTGCCTCGCGGCTGCTTTAAAAATGCAAGAGAACGTAACTCTCGCTCGACACACGAAGCCAGCTATTGGCCTAGGAGGAGATAACTTTCAAAGACACGAAATTCTCGCAGAAAAAAAATATTAAAATTTTAAAAAATATATAAAAATAAAATTAAAAAAAAAAGAACAAAATTAAAAAAAAAAAACAGAAATAATAGAAAAAAAAATCAAAAAATCAAAATACATTCCTTTATATTATCCTTGGAAGTGCGTCACGTGATTTCAACAAAGCGTGTCGAATTTTGATTAGTAAAATAAATAGAAAAAATCAAAATATTAAATTCACACAAGAATTTAAACACAGACACGCACACTCACACGGGTACATGTACATACACACACACACATGCACATAAACTCAAAAACATAAGCACACACATATATTCACACATTTACGAATATATATATACACACATATACACATTATACATATACACACATATGTATAAACATACACACACAAATATATGCACACATACGCATACACTTACATATATATACACACTTATATATTTACACACAGATATATACACATTATCAAGCATATATACACACATATGTATATACGCAGAAACATATGCGCATATATATATATATATATATATATATATATATATATATATATATAAACACATACACTCAAATATATACACATAAATATATGGCCACCAATATATCACACACTATACACACGCATACACACGCACAGACGCACACACAAACATGAGTTTTTATCTCATTTTTCATGAGTTCCTATAGTTTTCTTTCTTTTTGGCAATATTTTCAGCACTTATGAAGGATGAATTTCATTTTTACTTTGAACTGAATCCATGGACTTTTTAATATGCATCCAAACACGGTCATCACATTCATAAACTATGAACACGACATCAATATACTGACTATATTTGTATAATAAAAGGTTCCTTTTACTCTAGATGCATTTATTAAACAAATCTTTTAAGGAAACTTGTTTGTAAGAGGCATTATTGCCCAAATATAAAGGTTACGTGTGTGTGTGTGTGTGCGCGCGTGTGTGTGTGTGAGAGAGAGAGAGAGCGAGAAAGAGAGAGAGAGAGAAAGAGAGAGAGAGAGAGAGTAATATATTTAAACCTGGAACACTACCCATCAATTAAAGTTACACCACTACTAAACCGTGGGTATATTGTACCCGATTTTGAAAATATCAAAAGAAAAAAAGAAAAAAAAGAAAAAAGAAAAACACTATAAATCTTTATGTGAGATATTTTACATGCAGGCACTTCAAAATTTGTACTTTTAGTTAACATTCATAGTAACTGAAAAACATATTATTTCGGCAAGAAAATCAGGTACTGAAAAATTAATTAAATTGTAATTAAAATGGCATCATTTGCGCTGGGTCTATATACCTATAGTTAGTGTTCTCTGGTTAAGTAAAAGATAACATTTAAAATAAGTTGATGCAAAAATGAATGCCTCTTGAGAGAAAATTGATAATGCCATTTAATATATGTGAAAATAATTTTTTCATATATATATATATATATATATATATATATATATATATATATATATATATGTTTGTGTGTGTGTGTGTGTGTGAATAGATAGATAGATAGATAGATAGATAGATAGATAGATAGATAGATAGATAGATAGATTAGACTAGACTAGACTTTTGACAGTTCATTAATAACTTTAACCTCGATGGATAATACCTTATTTGGAAATTGAAAAGATATAATAAATACTTGAATAGATAGACAGCGGTATTTAATAAAAATTGTTTGTATGTATTTTTATTGGCTACATGCACTTCACACACACACATACACACAAACATGCACACACACACACACACACACACACACACACACACACACACACACACACATATATATATATATATGTATGTATGTATGTATGTACGTATGTATCTTTAAGAAAGAGCAAAATTTAAAAATAAGTTGATGTAAAAAGTAAATTCTCTTTAGACAAAATTAACAAATACTTTTTAAGTATTTAAGAAATATATTGAAGTTGGACGATATATATATATATATATATATATATATATATATATATTGAAAGGAGAAATCGTATTTCGCACAAATATAACCTTTTTTTCAAATTTAAAGTGGATCTCTATTCTGATTAATTAAATTAAACACACAAATAATTTTCTGTCATCCCATATCCATGAATAACAAATGTATTGTTTCTTATATGCAAATGAAAACCATTTTAACAATAATCAGTTAATATTGCATGATGACGACGTAAAAATCTCGAAACATAGAAATTTCTCTCTCACAATATAAACTATATTAAACTTAAATAAAAAAAAATTAATTTTATATATATATATATATATAGTAAAAACTACTAAAAAGTTGTAAGTTTAAAAATGTATTTTTTGACAGTATTTATTTATTTCTATTATTATATTTGATATTTCAGACCGTCCTCGGCCTTCCATCAGAAACAAATGATTTTAAAATTTAAATTAGAACCGTTTTTGCGAGTAGCGTTCGTCCGAGTGTTGGGCTATGGGGTATTTTCTCTACCCAACACTAACATCAAATTATACCCACCACGCCTCATCTGTGACAGCCAAAACAAGATATATTTTCTCTTTTGTTCAATATGTCCAAATAATGAATATATTGGTAAATCTGGAAATAGCTTTAGATTCCGTTTCAATAATCATAAATTTAGCCAGAACAACCAATATTCCCCCATAGCCCAACACTTCAATCAACCGGGACACACATTAGAAAATTGCAAATGTTTACTAATAGACTCCGGTTTTAGTTCTACACACTCACGCAGAAAGAAAGAAAAATACTGGATTTTAAAATTAAATACACACAGGCTAGGGTTAAATAGGGACTTAGGTGTTTTGAATCTTTATAAATATTTCAATAGTTAAACATTTTTTAGATACAATTAAAAAAAAATTTCTCGAAAACAAAATTTATAAGTACTATTAAAGATAGGTTTACGTTTACAAATATTTAAAACAATCTGTCGCTTTCTGCGTCACGTGATGTAAACAATCTCTCTCGGACGAACACTCTCGCGAAAACGTTTCTAATTTAAATTTTAAAATCATTTATTTCTGATGAAAGGCCAAGGACGGTCTGAAATATCAAATATAATAATAGAAATAAATAAATACTGTCAAAAAAATATATTTTTAAAATTATAACTAATTATAGTTTTTTCCTATACATATTAAGATAGTATACGTGGATCATCACTATGTTATATATATATATATATATATATATATATATATATATATATATATATATATATAGGGCAAGTTGTTTGTGTGTCTGTCTGTCTTTCGGTCTGTCTGTATGTCCTTTATACAAATCCATAATTTTTATCTGATTCTCACCAATCTTCACACAAATATTCTTTAGGCTTCCGGTCAGGTCTTGAACTACTTATTTTTTTCGATTTTTCCTCAATATTGGAAATCGATACCCCGATATCCGATCAGGTCTGATCAAGATCAGGATTTCAGCCATTTTTTCTTGGTTCTTGCTGCAGAATAGGCTTTAACTTGGTAAAATTATAGTTTTTAGTCTCAAACATTAGTAGACCTTTTCAGACAACTCGTTTTACCCGATATCAGAAATCGATACCTCCGATATTCTATCGAATCTGATCAAAAACCGATATTCAGCCATCAATATTGCTCATTTTCTCCAATTTTACTCCCGATGGATATAATAAATTTTCATGGACTAGTTAGTTTATCCTTAGATGACTTATTTGACTCCGATATTAGAAATCGATACCCCCATATCCTATCAGGTCTGATCAAAATCAGGTTTTCAGCCCTTTTATTTTGGTTTTTGCTTCGGGTTTTGCTCTAAGTAGGTGTAATTGTAGTTCTTAGTCTCGGACATGATACCATTTGCTCAGAGGACATATTTAACATTCAAAATTCAGTTCGCGACGGAAAACTTATTTGACATCGATACCGTAAATCAAAATTTGACTTATATCAATTCATTTTAGTATTTTCTACGGCTTCGAGATTAACCGTTCAGGAAACTAAGTTTTTTTTTACCAACGTCCAAAGAGTCTGAGCTCCAGGACCATAAATTAGTTTTAAAGCTTTCATTACACCTGAGCAATACTGCTAAACTAAATGCCGGAGAACTCGGAATTTTAAAACTTCTGGTTCTCTTCACCTGGATTTATATATATATATATATATATATATATATATATATATATATATATATAGTCATCCACAGACACCTCTGTTTCGCTGTATCACAGCTCATCAGTACGGTTAGACTCTGATTGCTTTTTAACCCATGATTGAAACCCGACCGAATTGGCGTCAGTCGGCGATTCTACCTTTGGGCTATGGGCGCTAGGTAGAAGAAGGCAGATTTTTAACGTGTATATACATATATATATATATGTTTGCGTGCGTGTGGTCGTGCGCCTGCGTGTGTTTGTTGGTGCGTCGATATAGACAGAAACAAATTATATATATATATATATATACTTCGCAAAATATGACAGTCAAGAAAATTTGTTATTAATTTTATATTTAGTTTTTAGAGCGTTCTTTCATCTTTCACAAGAACGGTATAAATTAATGAAATTTTCCTTGACGAAAGGTGTTTAAAAGAAAGAAAAAATATATATGTCGTATGTATGTATATATATATATATATATATATATATATATATTTAGTATATCGAGGCAGCAAGTAATTTTCTAAACATATGCTATTAAATATAAGAGATAATGAATGTCTATTATGTTTAATCATGAGCCGTTCTAAACGTCGTATTTTTGCTTTAATTTCAGTTGAAAATAAAGACAAAAATTCTCCAACATTTGGATAATTATTTATTGGTTTTTTTCTAAGCTTTCGGCTCACATGAGCCATCTTCAGAGAGGTTGTTTAAACTGAAATATTATAAAATCCACCATCACCGACGATTTTATTTTGTGTTGACATAAAATATTTCAGTTTAAACAACATTTCTGAAGATGGCTCATGTGAGCCGAAAGCTTAGAAGAAAACCAATAAATAATTATCCAAATGTTGGAGAATTTTTGTCTTTATTTTCAACTGAAATTAAAGCAAAAGTACGACGTTTAGAACGGCTCATGATTAAACATAATAGACATTCATTGTTTCTTATATTTAATAGCATATATATATATATATATATATATATATATATATATATATGTATATATAGGCAGCAAACTTTATTATTATTAATGTATTAGGACCTTGAATAGGTCCAAGATCAGTGTGCGCGTAGTTTCAGATGGTAACGCATTTATAAGGAAGTACTACGAGCAAGCTTGAAACTTCGTGCATGCATTTAGTCGAAGTATAAACAACTTTCGTAGCGTTAAATATGCCGGATTTCATGCCAAACAAAATATATATTTTTGAAGAATTATACTGCAGTACTTTATTCAAAATAAATCTGCAACAAATGCACACAGAATTCTTGTTGGGAATTTTGGAAATGCGGAGTTTGTTGTAATTGTTTTGGTGTTGAAGATAAAAATGCTCTGAAACGCCGAAAATGTTTGAGGACGAAGAATTGGTGGGATCGTTCATGAAGACTCATGTCAGGCGCAAGCTGAACTTGCAGATCACACAACAGTTTGGAAACGTTTGAAAGCGTTAAAAATGGTTCAAAACCAAGGACAAATTGAAGCCGAGAGATATCGAACGGCGTCTTGTCACGTGTAGACAGCTGCTTCAACGGCAGAAATGGAAAGTATTTTTTTTTTTTGCATCGTATCGTGACCGGATGTGCGTTGTGATACAGTGGATATCGGCTCGGAACGAGAAACCGGAGAGCCGAGTTCGAATTCCAGTTGAATCCATTGTATTCACTTCCGCGCAAATAGCCTTGGGAAAGGTATTAATTAATCCGTCTCTTCCTTCCAGTTATGGGTTAAATAGCAGAACAGATTGGGTTCTATAGCCTTGGTCGGCCACCAGTCTACCGCAGAAAGCAATGGCAACTTACTGCGGGATAATCTTCTGCCCAGTCAGTCATGTCTCCTTCGAGACATGATCGCCCAAGAGTGTATCACGTATGGCACTTTAAATGACTGACTGATCGTGACCGGAGATTAAAAGTGGATCCACTATGATGACCCTAGGCGTAAGGCCGGTCATGCATCAACAACGGCGGCATCCATAGTTCGAAGCTTCTGCTCTGGTGGGTGTACTTTATTATGAGCTGGTCTACGAAAATTGATACGTTTGAGCCGAGCATTGAAGAAAAACAGGCCGCTTTATGAATCACAAAGTGATTTTGCGATATTACAACGCTAGGTCACATATTGCAAAACGGATGAAAACCTGTTTGGAAACGCTTCAATGGAAAGGCCTACCTCATCCACCGAATTTACCAGACATTTGTCAGTCTGATTAGCACTTCTTTCGATTGATGGCACATGGCCTGGTAGAGCAGCACTTTCATTTGGATGATGCAAATCAAATGTGTAGACTTGTGGTCAGCATCGTTTCACAGACGTGGAAATACTGCCAGAAAGATGGAGAAAAGAAGTGGCTAGCGATGGAAACACTTTTAGTGACATGTTTCTGACTAAATGTTGTAAATGAAACATTACATGAAAGTTCAAAGTTTATATATATATATATATATATATATATATATATATATAGTGTAGAGAAGCAGTAGATAATTCTTTTAATATATATTGTTAAATATAACAGAAAATGAATATCTATTATGTTTAATCATGACCCTTTCTAAACATCGTCTTTTGTCTTAAAATTCCGGTGAAAATAAAGACAAAAATTATCCAATTGGATGTTTTTTCCTATGTTGATTCAAAAGTTCCGGCTTACATGAGCCATCTTGAGAGAGCTTCCAGAGATGTTAACATATATATACATATATATATAATAATAATAATAATAACAATAACAATAATAACAATAATAATGATCCTATTAATAATAGTTATAATATATTTCAGTCCGTCTCGAAAAACCCACCGAGTATAAACGCGGAGGGGGAAAAAAAGGAAAAATAAAAAAAGCAACAAAGTACTTGAACATACGTCAAAATACTCGTTGAAAAAAAAATAAAAAACCCGAGACGAAAACCCTAACACTAAAGCGCTCAATAAAATAGTGGAGGCAACAAACAAGAATAAAAGTGGACTTGCCCTGACGATCCGTTAGGTGAAACCTAGGTAGGTCTGTTGGCTTTATTCTTATATATATATATATATATATATATATATATATATATATATATATATATTCAATGTCTTTATATATATATATATATATATATATAATTTTTAACTACCTGATGAGATATTGTTCTTATAATGCCAAAACAAAATGTACAATTTTGTAGTCGTTTGTAGTTTTCCACATGTTGTAACGTAATCATAACTAAGAAATCCATACATACACAAACACACACACACACACATATATATATATATATGTAATATATTACACAAATATAACTTGTAATAATAAACTAGAAAAGGTACACATCATTTTTAACTACCTGATTAGATATTGTTCTTTTAATGCCAAAACAAAATGTACAATTTTGTAGTCGTTTGTAGTTTTCCACATGTTGTAGCGTAATCATAAATAAGAAATCCATCCATCCATATATATATATATATATATATATATATATATATATTACACAAATATAACTTGTAATAATAAACTACAAAAGGTACACAGAAATAAAAAGGTGTGCTTAATACTACACAAGGTGGTAGAGCTAAGTAACAATTTTGTCGTTCCTGAAACCGGACTCGACCCGGGTTTCATGCACGTAAGTGCAATCTACAGGCCGCCGTAATACCAGACTAAGCTCCACCAAAACATTTATAATCCGGGCGAGTGTAGACTCCCCTTTTGCTTTTAACAACTTACATGAGAGACATTCTTCTTTCAATGTCAAAAGAAAGTGTAAAGGATTGTGGTAGTTTGTAGTTTACACATATTCTAAAGTACTAATTATTACTAATAATATATATATATATATATATATATATATATATATGTGTGTGTGTGTGTGTGTGTGTGTAATGTGTTATGTTTAGCATTCTACCGGTGCTAACTAAAACTATAATCTCAAACACACACACACGCAAACACACACACACACACACACACACACATATACATACCTTTATAAGTGCATGTGTGTGTACTTGCACGTATGTTTGTGTTTGACTATGATTAAATTTAATGTTTTATATCAAACGTTCCATTCTAAATTTTTAACTCTCTCTCTCTCTCTCTCTCTCTCTCTATATATATATATATATATACAAAATATCCGTGGTTGAAGGCATAAAATTCCCTAAAAAAATTTGGTTTCGGCATTAAATAATCTATAGAAGTTGATATGCCGAGAAACAAAATCAAATACATGATTTTCTAGGAGGAAGATTTTTTCGATGTAGGCTGTTTTTCTTTCTGCGGTAGACTAGTTGCTAACTAAGGTTAAATGACCTAGTCTGTCTCGCTATTCAGCCTATAGCCAGAGAGAGAAGTGATGACTTTATAATTTTCAGAAAAGTATTTTCACACAGTTAAATTCTGCAAATTTGACTGGAATTCGAACTCGGCTCTGATTATCTCATTCCGAGCACCATCCATTATACCCCAAAGCACATATGTAATGCAATCTTTCCCCCATGGTTGATGTTAAGGAGAATTAATTAAGAGTAAAATTAGGACTACGTGGCATATGTGGTCTAAAGCGACGGATGTATACAGAATGAAACCGGACATATTAAGGCAAAGGATATACGCCCGGCGTAAAGAAATGGGCTTAGATTGTTCCTTATAAAACTCCATGTACCACAACAATTACAATCGCTTTGAAAGAAGATATATTTATGATGTTCACTTTTCCGGAAGGAAGTAGTCCCAGACCGGAATCAATAGTGATTACCTTAAGTCAATGCAGACACCTAGGGACCGATAGTTTTGCTTAAGAGATGTCCGAAGACACCTCCAGATCGATAGAATTCTTAGCGTTCCGAAAACGATACCAAAATGTAAAAATAGTCTATGAATCTGGCATCGAAAATAGAATCTAATATGAATTCTCTGTCTGTCTCTCTGTCTGTCTCTTTTCTTCTCTCTATCTGTCTCTCTCTCTGTCCTTCTCTCTCTCTCTCTCTCTCTCTCTCTCTCTCTCTCTCTATCTATCTATCTATCTATATATATGGAGGTTCCACTAAAATGTCAAAGTATTATCTTTAAGTTTTTACATAATTTTTCATGTTTTTTATGATTTTTTTTTTGTTTTCAGAATACAAATTAAATACGAATTTGTCCAAGTGATTTGTGTTTCCGAGCGCTTTCGGCTATATCTTTAGCTATTATCTAGGGTGAATTTTAATATCGGTTATGAACACGGTAACAATGTGATTACTGTATTAGGAATATAACACAAAACTCTACATACATAAACTCTACGCATACCCAGTTACACATGAAACAAATTTCAGGCTTGATAATGGCTAAAAGTATAGCTGAAAGCGCTCGAAAACTCAAAACATTTGTACAATCGCTATATAATTTGTGTTCTGAACAGAAAAAATCGTAAGAACACATGCAAAATTATATAAAAAAAACTTAACGACAATGTCCTCTTTGTTATTTTCAATGAAATCATCATAAAAGAGAGATTGCTACTCAAATACCCAATTCATATATATATAACTGTTAACTGGCATACGTGATACACACTTAGGCGATCATGTGTTGAAAGAGACATGACTCACTGTCAGAAGATTTTCTGTAGTAAGTTGCCATTACTTTCTGCAGTACCTTAGTTGCCTACCATGGCTATAGAATCAATATGTCTTGCTATTTAACCCATAGCTGGAGGGAGAAGTGACGGATTAATACCTTCCTCAAAGGTATTTGTGTGCAAGTGAATGCAACGAACTCAACTGGAATTCAAACTTGGCTCTACGACACACACACACACACACACACATATATATATATATATATATATATATATATATATATATATGAATCAAGTGTTTTAATTTTTCTGACATATTTGGTATATGGTATAAAGGTTGACCTTTTTCGCATTTATCAATTTTGGAAATACTATCCGATATCTTGCTTCCTTACGAAAACTTTAAACACAATGCCAATTGCCATGTTCTGCCTCCCCGAACCTATTTTTATTCTCCTTATCTCGCCCCCGCCTAACTAACGGCCATTCATATTCTTTTGCTTCGGCTTACGGCCATATCACGTTCAAATATTGGTTTTCATTAGATCACTGACGTTAACCAACATCGAGCCTGGTCAGTATCTAGAGAGGCGGTGGAAAACCAGTTGCTGTAAACTTGGATGTTCGGTTGAGGTGCAATGAATAATTAATCAGAACTGTTAACCGAAGAGTAGAATTCCAGTTCTAGTTCCAGTCGGGTTCGTTATATTGACTTACGCGCAAAAAGGTAGGAATCGTATTCATTCCCTGCTATGAGTTAATGAGTAAGACATGTATCACTAAATCATTATTAATTCAAATATATTCTTACAATCTAACAAATATTTTTGGGGTTTAAACAACCTGCAAATGGTTGATAAGGCGTAAATTCGAACCAAACATGGACTGTATGCGTGAAACCTGGGTTTGTGTTGCCCAGTTCTCACTTACTAGGCAAATACACGGCCTTGTAGGTAATGATTCTAACAATCAAAAATATTTTCTGGCTTTAAATAACCTACAATGGGTTGATAAGTCGTAAAAGACTAATCAATAAATCAAACAAACAAAATTCCCTTCATGATAAGAGCTAAACTTCTTTGAAAGCTTCATCCGCCAGAAAAGTTCCTAAGTTCTTAGAGGATGCAACCAAGAAGCTTCCTGAAAGACGGCGTAAGATAATAGAACAAAAATGATATATTTTGTTCTGACTCAATACATCGTTGGTTTATTTTGACTTACGCCATATCGACATCAGTGGGTTATTTAATACCGACAAGGTTTAATACGATAGGTTCATATGAATAGAATATATACTACCAGCCATAGTTATTAGGCATACTAAATTAAAAAAAAAAATGATGTATTTCATACTATTTTTAGTATTTATTGCCATGTGGATAATTCTAAATGAAAACAGAATGTTTTTTTTTATTATTACTTTGCAAAATTTTACAAGGCAGCCAGGAAGCCTTTGCTTCGATCAGTCAATAAGAAGAAGAGACTAACATGGGGAAGAGAGCAGAAAACTGAACAATTAATTTAATACACATGTTATTTTGTAGTATTAACAAAAGAACCATTCTATTTTCATTTAAAATTATCCACTTAGCAATAAATACTAAAAATAGTATGAAATACATTATTTTCTTTTTTTAAACTGGAGTGGCCTAATAATCATGGCCGGTTGTGTATATTCTTTGTAAGAAATCAGTTTGTAGGTCAAGTTTCATTGATGTATTCTTGTAAAGAGATTTTTGTCAAGAGTCAAATATATTGCTGATAATATATTTTGAATAAAATGTATTGATGGTATTTTTAATACAAAAATATATTTTTATATTTTTATACTGTTTTGACCCAGTTTCGATGTTAACTGTTTGTCTGTAGCTGGGACCTTAATATGCTGGGACCTTAATATGTGCTACCACCGCAGATAAGAGAGCACCTGGGAGCAATAGCAATTTGAGGCTGTTCCACGTTCAATCAAAGGCCTTGCTGCCGAATACAGTTTATCGTTATACCCAGGACAAAGACATCATTAATTGTATAAATTCCCACCGACATATGTACAGAACGGTAAACACGAAATAAACGGTCGGTCAGGTTATTATGTAATTCCTTAAATTGACCACCAGGTGGAGCATTTGTTAAATCGATCAGCACGCTCCAAACATCAAAGCAGTCGCTAGCCTTAGATGTTTACAGCTAATTAAATTTATATTTTCAAAAGCGGTGGTAATTTCAAGTCGGCTCCAGTTACTTCAAAGAGGTTGTCACGTGGGACGTAACGTTTTCGTAATTTTATCATTAAAATAATTTTTGGCTAATTGTCGCCCAACGACGGGGTTCTCGAAAAGAAGGTGACCCATGTTGGCTTTCACAAATTAGGCCTTTTATCGAAGAGAAAATCGTTAAAAATGCACGAAGTTCAGTATTTTATTTACTGGATTCCTTAAACGAATAGAAACAAGAACGGGACGTAGAGTTCGCAGTACGAGTAAATTAGCAGGGAAAAAATGGTACCGCTGTACCGAGTTCAAATTCCGGACGATTCAGTGGTGCTCATTTTTCGTTGCAAGTAACATTCAGAGAATTGTTACAAAATTTGTCGGCTGTTGTTAGAAAAGTTGCAGGCTAGCTCAAAATGGCAAATCTTACCCTAGTGGCTAGAAATTTGATATTCGAAACATAGTAATGTTGATCTGAATCCGGTAGGTTTGTGATTTGTATGACCACTTTGTGTAGTCTTAAATATGGGACCGAAAAACGTGCGAAGACAATCAGTGGGTGTTCGTTTTGTTACCTTGCGTGTTGTTCCTGGTTTCTTGTATTCTCTCGACTCAGACCCGAACGCTGAATCACAGAAAGAATGAATGACGGATAATTTTCTTTATGTTTTGTTTTACTCGCTTTATTTCAATGTGGAACATAGTTGTAACTCGACCGCACTATATAGTTCGAGATGGATCATCTTGAGTCAAGGTTTGGTCAATATCGTTAACTTGCTGGTGGCCAGTATAATATATCTATATGTTAAGTTATTTTTTTTTAATCGTATCACTCCGAGCAAGGCGGTAACGCCACTGATGTGCAGGGGGCTACGTACTAGTGAAAAGATTTGAACAGAGAAAGCCGGAAACCACATCCTAAACAGGGAACAAGGGATGAGCCTCTTAACTTGTTCAATAGACGTGGGTGGAGTGTGAACCGGGCGATAGATAGATCTATCTACTCCAATTGAAAAAAAAAAGGAGTGATAAGATTGGAAAAGAGAAAGCCGGAAACCACATTCTAAACAGGGAACAAGGGATGAGCCTCTTCACCTGTTCAATAGACGTGGGTGGAGTGTGAACCGGGCGATAGATAGATCTATCTACTCCAATTGAAAAAAAAAAACAAAGTGAGAAGATTTGAAAAGAGAAAGCCGGAAACCACATCCTAAACAGGGAACAAGGGATGTGCCTCTTAACTTGTTCAATAGACGTGGGTGGAGTGTGAACCGGGCGATAGATAGATCTATCTACTCCAATTGAAAAAAAAAAAAGGAGTGAGAAGATTTGAAAAGAGAAAGCCGGAAACCACATCCTAAACAGGGAACAAGGGATGAGCCTCTTAACTTGTTCAATAGACATGGGTGGAGTGTGAACCGGGCGATAGATAGATCTATCTTCTCCAATTGAAAAAAAAAAAACAAAGTGAGAAGATTTGAAAAGAGAAAGCCGGAAACCACATCCTCAACAGGGAACAAGGGATGAGCCTCTTAACTTGTTCAATAGACGTGGGTGGAGTGTGAACCGGGCGATAGATAGATCTATCTTCTCCAATTGAAAAAAAAAAACAAAGTGAGAAGATTTGAAAAGAGAAAGCCGGAAACCACATCCTAAACAGGGAACAAGGGATGTGCCTCTTAACTTGTTCAATAGACGTGGGTGGATAGATAGATCTATCTACTCCAATTGAAGTATTCAATTGTGAGAAAAAAAAGTTTTCAAAAATAAAATTAAATATAAATTCATCAAAATCTAAGAAAATCAACATTCTCATTATAAACGAACATTAAAAAACTATACCTTAAAACCCAAAAACTGTTTCTTAATAGTTTGCTTAGTTTTTTTTTTATCCAATGCGCCTTTGGATTTCGGTGTCACATTTTCTCTGTTAAAGATTGTCTGAACTGGTGAGTATTTTTCTGAAGAAGTTTACTTTTATGAAAAAGCAAAAAATATGCAAACTGCAAACAAAAGAAAATAGTTATTGTTTTAATAAATATTTGATTATTGTCAAAATTAAGAATGCGAGTAAAATTCTTCGTGTCAAGAAATTTGATTGTTTTGAAACCAGCGTAGCTAAGGTCAGATAATGTAGGCTTTAGAATTATTTAAACAATATGTCAGGATATGACGTAATCGTTTATATGAGACAAAAATTATTAGTAGTAAGTTATCAGTCGAGAGTTTATATTTGAACCAAGATCGAGAAAGAAGAGGGAAAAATGCGGATGAGCGCGTCCTTTTTGTACCTCGAGGCGTGTGTGCTGTCACCTTCAACCAAATCTTCACTCGACAACACGTCACCTGATGAGCGAACAAATGATATGCTTGTTCGTATGTGCGTGTTCCCTCTGACTATTCCTCGAAACACAACCATCACTTTGATTACAGATAATAATTACTAGTGAATATATATTTTTTATGCACACGTTGTTCGTCTGGATGTGCGTTGTGGTGCAGTGGATATCGGCTTGGATCGAGAAATCGGGGAGCCGAGATCGAATTTCTTGCATTCACTTACGAAAGAAAGGTATTAATCCGTCTTTTCCCTCCAGTTATGGGTTAAATAACAGGATAGGTTGGGTTCTATATCCTTGGCTGGGAACTAGTCTATTGCAAACAATAATGGCAACCTACCGCGGGATAATCTTCTGCCGAGTCAGTTATGTCTCTTTTGAGACATGATCACCCAAACGTGTATCACGTATGGCACTTAACTTACTGTACGTCGTTATATTTCAAGCCGACCATTAACATTGGTTTGCAGATTATACGGGCCACATCGCACAGATATTCGTCGTCACTGATATACATCTTTCTTTTTCTAAAACACTTCTCAAATATTTAAATTTTGATTTTTTTTTCATTTTTCATCTCCAGTTGGTAATTTGCATTTTGGGTTGTTTTTATTGCTAACAACCATGCATTCTGTCTTCTTACAAAAAACGTGTAGTCCTTTTTTCTCGCCTTCCTCCACTACCCCCTGTAGAAGATCTTGTAGTTTCTTTTCTGTGTCTGCAATCAACACTTTGTCATCTGCATATCTTATTTGCCTATACTTGCTACAGCAGTGGTAAACTATTAGGACCACCATAAAAAAGGGTCTCACCTGGACCATTCAAGAAAGTCCGTTCCCCAGCTAAGAAGGGACTTCCGGTAGGGGCCAGCAACATGGCGCGCAGAACTTTGCCAGGCTCTCTATAACCACATTCTTATTCAACATCCACAACTGTTCGCTGTAGGCATGTTTCTACAAAAATAAATTTCCTATTTATTTCCATACTCGGTGAGTGTGTCATTTTCCATAACCGTTTTATTTTGTCATGTTAAAAACATAACATAATCAAATAACTTAGAGAGTTGAGTTAAAGGGAGATAACTACTTGGTATCTGGAATTGGCATCCTACATGAAACGAGAATGATATACCCCAGTGATCGTAATAAAGTGATCGGTTGGAAATTCCTAGCATCTGAAGAAGGCCGGAGCGTACAACGGCCGAAACATCGTAAACATGACAATAAAGATGAAGACAACAGTTAGAACAATGTAAATAACGCATCTCTTATATTGATAAGATTGTAGCCACCAACTTCTTGATCCTGGTGGGTCTTCTAATTCTCTTAGTATCGCTTCACTGTTGAATAAGTTCTGTCAGAAGATATATCTTTGTCATACACTCTTTTTTTATTTTTTTTAATCATCTCACCCCAAGCAAGGCATTCCACTGCCACTATTGCGCATGGGGCTACATAGGGGAAGGTAAAGAGAAGGAGTGGTTAGACATAGGGAATGTCAGGAGGAAGGTGACAGATGAGTAAGGACAGCGAGGATGAGGGTTAGGCAGATGGGAAGAGTGTTTGATAGAATGGGAGCAGGTTAGTGTGTTAGGAGGTGTGTATTGACCTTACATTTAAACTCCTGGAGATTGTAGCCGTCGGGGAAGCAATCGTTTGGAAGAGAATTCCACAGTCGGGAAGTGCGAGGAAAGAAACTGTTGGAGTTGAAGTTGCGGCTGCATTTTATCGGTTTCACTGCAAAAGGGTGGGATCTAGTTGCTAATCTAGTATCTCGTGCAAATTCGTATTTAGGGGGCACCAGTGATCTAAGTTCATCGGAGCAGAAGCTGTGAAAGTATTTATAGAAGAGACACAGGGAAGCCACGTCGCGCCGGTGGGAGAGAGACTGCAGGCGGTCTGCGAAGTCGGTATCTATCACATTACAGACCCTCCTCTGAACCTTATCAAGAAGCCCGAGGAGAACAGCAGGGGCACCCGACCAGACATTTCAATTTTTATATATTTACTTAATGAATTAATTCGTATGCAGGCGATTTGCTTTCATTATAGTTCATGGATTATACTAAAAGCCTTCGCAATTATGTTAAGTTTTTTTACTATGTTTCAGCGTTGAGTATAGTAGTAATAATAGTTGTAGTAGTACTATTACTACTACTACTACTACTACTACTACTACTTTTAGTAGTCGTATTAACAATTGTTCTTGACTACAACGAGAGTAAAAAAAGGAAAGAGGACGAAATTCAATAGATCGGCTAACGATTAACAGAGTAGTTTGTAGTAAACAAAACGAGTTCTAGATTTAAAAATTCAAATGATAAGCTTTGACTCATTGCATTCTTAAAAAAATAAACGAATTTACTCGAATTTACTCAACCTTTGCTTAACACACACAAAACTCGCGAAATTTCACATCTCAATGCGAAATGTTTTTCGGCCAATAGAAAACTAGGAAACATCTAAAAACAAAATAGAAAAGCCAGAATCACATCCGGGAGTGAATTCCCAAATGACATTTTGGGATCACCACAACCGAAATAAAAGGACGGAACAAGACGACAATCGCCAGAGAGAAAAGAAGACGAGAGTAATTCACGCGTCCCTCGACAAACATCAAGCCATCCTTATTATCATTATGTCTACCTTTTCCCCTCGCTTCCTTATTCTCACAGTTCACCCGTCTGACTTTTCTTATATATGATAATCGGACGGAACCCTTTAAGCCTGAGCGAATACTTCAAAGACATTCCTACCCAAGAAACGCTCACGCATAAATACACACATACGTTCCTGCCTACGTACACATAAACTCATTCTTGAAAGAACTACTTCGAATATTTTAACGACCTTGTATCAACCAAGTACATTAATTTTATTTGTAAAAATCTTTATTGATTTATATATAAATTGTTGTTCCTATTTACAATTTGATTTTCTTGTTTTATACCCCTTTTATAGTGGGATATTTAACTAACAAAGCCAAATCAAACTAATCTGTTTCAGCATACATATTCTTCACTATAACGGATAACCGACTATAAGTTTAGAAGCCTTAACTTTGGTTGACAACTAGTCTAAGAAGTAGACAGTCCTGGATTCAAAAACGGTTAGGCTGGGGTGGAAGTCAGATGGCAAATTAAATCTTTAAAAATATTACTTGCGATACGAACAACAGCAGAACGTAGTGTACTCTTAAGGGTATTTAATGGCACCCTGGAAGAGACGTCAGGAATTATTGTAGCTGTACTGGGAAAAATAATTGTACCATTCAATGTGTCAATTATAGGGTTTTGAAGATTCCAAGTTTTCTTATTCCAGAAATGTCTAACCTCAAATGAAAAATAATAACAATAACTAAATCACAAAAATCAGGAAATGTCACTTTAGAAATAATATCTTAAGATATAGTTTTCGCCCCTCTCTTTCAAAGTAATTCGATTTGTCTAATATGCAACACTTTCATAAAGGGTCAGTCAGTTAAGTGACATACGTGATACACGCTTTGGGCGATCAAAAGAGACATAACTGACTGGGTAGATGATTATCCCGCAGTAGGTTGCTATTGCTTTCTGCGGTAGACTGGTTGCCAGCCAAAGCTACAGAACGCAATCTGTCTTATTATTTAATCCATAACTGGAGAGAAGTGACGGATTAATACCTTTCCTAAGGGTATTTGCGCTTAAGTGAATGCAACGAATTCAACTAGAATTCGAACTCGGCTCTCCGATTTGTCGCCCCGAGTCAATATCCACTGCACCAGAACCCACACTCTCATAAAGTTTACTGCTTACAAAAAGATAAAAGTTTTATCCTACAGTTTTTATTCTCATTGTTGTAGTTTCATTAATTTAAGAAATTACGAAATAGTTTTATTAGATGGTAGGAGTTAAATTACGATAACATTTATGTAAGGAGTCACGGAATAGTATTATTTTATGAAAGGAATCACGGAATAGATTTATTACATGTTAGAAATTGCATTATAACAATATTATGTGTAAGGAATTACGGAATAGGTTTAGATATTACGAAATACGTTTTAATAACATTATATTCAAGAAATAACGGAATAGTGTTATATGTAAGGAATTACAGAATTGGTTTATTTGTACTTAGGAATTAAATTATAATAAAATGATATTCAAGAAATAACGGAATAGTGTTATATGTAAGGAATTACAGAATTGGTTTATTTGTACTTAGGAATTAAATTATAATAAAATGATATTCAAGAAATAACGGAATAGTTTTATATGTAAGGAATTACAGAACTGGTTTATTTGTACTTAGGAATTAAATTATAATAAAATGATATTCAAGAAATAACGGAATAGTTTTATATGTAAGGAATTACAGAATTGGTTTATTTGTACTTAGGAATTAAATTATAATAAAATGATATTCAAGAAATAACGGAATAGTTTTATATGTAAGGAATTACAGAATTGGTTTATTTGTACTTAGGAATTAAATTATAATAAAATGATATTCATGGAATATCGGAACAGTGTTATTACATGTAATGAATTACGAAATACTTTTATTAGATTTTTATTTTTTTATTATTTTTTATTTTGTCTCTTCTATAAATACTTTCACAGCTTCTGCTCCGATGAACTTAGATCACTGGTGCCCCCTAAATACGAATTTGCACGAGATACTAGATTAGCAACTAGATCCCACCCTTTTACAGTGAAACCGATTAAATGCAGCCGCAAATTCTACTCCAACAGTTTCTTTCCCTGCACTTCCCGACTGTGGAATTCTCTTCCAAACGATTGCTTCCCCGACGGCTACAATCTCCAGGAGTTTAAATGTAAGGTCAATACACACCTCCTAACACACTAACCTGCTCCCATTCTATCAATCACTCTTCCCATCTGCCCAACCCTCATCCTCGCTATCCTTACTCATCTGTCACCTTCCTCCTGTCATGCCCTATGTCTAACCACTCCTTCTCTTTACCTTCCCCTATGTAGCCCCATGCGCAATAGTGGCAGTGGAATGCCTTGCTTGGGGTGAGATGATTAAAAAAAAAAGATATTATGAATTACATTATAATAACATTAAATATGTCAGGACCTTATCAAATTGGCCTTATGCCAAACACAAAGTCCCCATAATTTAAAATATCAGATGGTTGGATGTTGGAATGTGGAAGAATAAAATATTTCGTCTTGTATTTTAAAGTAAAATTTATTAACTAAAGAGAATAACAAATTTCTAAGAAGTAAAATACCCGAATAGAAAATGTATGTCGTTAATTAATTTCTATGAGTTAAATGTTCAAAGAGAAAATGTAAGTAGTTAAATGTTCTCGAGAAATAGCAGTAAGTAATTATTTATGAGTGACGAGGTGGGGCACATTTAATCATACTATTCCTCTACTCCTATCGTATAAAATATCGTAATACCATAGATATAATGTAATTCCTAACACGTAAAAGCACTATTCCGTATATCCATGCATTTAAAACCTATTCCGTAATTCCTTATCTAAAATAATACTTTTCCTTACATTCATAGGATACAAATACTGTATCGTCAAACAACTAAAACGCAAGAAGTAAAATTGCACACCCCTTAAAATGGATCAGAACGACTGAAAACATTTTGGAAAAACCCAGACGAAGGCAAATTTCACAAGTCAGCGTGAAAATTATAATTCTGAATTTTGATTTGATAGAAAACAGCTAATTGATCAATGACCCGGTCAAATATTTTTACACCTAAAAAAATGGGTACGTTGTTTGATCCAACCATGTAACTAAATTTCACAACTTAACCAAGTCAAATCACTTCGATATGGGAACGATAATCTGTTAAGGGCCTAGTCGCAATGTAAGGAAGAAATTTCAAGACGCCGACCCTATCATGCCTCGTCGATATACATTCATTCTTCCTCCTTCCAAATTTCCTTTCTTCGTCATCACACACAGTTATTATTATTGTTATAATAATAGCTTACTGCAACTCAAATGCTATCAAGTTTCACTGTTCAATATACCATCATCAGGCATTGAATGTGGTTCAGTTAAGGGGTCATATATATATTGATTGATATATAATCATCGAGATTTTCCGTATCATTGTCTGTTTACATTTGTTGACATTACGATACATTTCAGAGCAGAGATGGTTATTTGCGTAGAGTCGAAAATTGTGTTATACAGGCTTGATTTGACTTCATTTAGGCTGTGGTATCATTCGTAGCCGAGTGGTCTTAGACGCGCCAGATCGATTGGTGGCTTCCCCTGTATTGATAGGGGTCGCAGGTTTGAATCCTGCCGAATGCCATACATTTTCCTAACAATTTATCGTGAATAATCACGCCGGTAGAAATAAATATACTGTTTGATTAAAAATTATCTACTCAAATACGAGTATCGATTAAAAATAATGTTCAAACAAATAAATTCAATATGTCGGTTGCTAAACCATTTCGTTAATCTTCGGGATTTTCCTTAACATTGATATATATATATATATTTCCATTTGGTCATATATATATATATATATATATATATATATATATATAGCCCCATGTATATATATATATATATATATATTATTATAAACCACTTAAACAGGAAATGAATTATATTGACCGAATACAATTTTCTCATTGTTTTGGGCTTTTTTGTTTATTTCCTCACCTCATTTAGCTTTTTGTCAATGAGTTATCAATCAGTAAGTATGAGCTGATTTTTTCTCTGGCTATCTTCAGGTAAATAAAAGAAACCAAAAATAAAAGAACAATATCCTGTTGTAAAAAAAAAAGAAACATTCAAAACGTTTCCAACTACGAGTTTAACATGCGTCATTTATTTATTTTATTTTATTTTATTTTTTGCAACGCGAACAGTAGAGTTTTACACGTGGAAGTGAATTCAAATCTTATCTGTGCCGTGTCTCTATGGAGCAACAAAAAGTCATACCACGTTAAAATCTATGCTGAGTTGATGTATATATGTCACCGAAAAGTTGGTCTATGACTGTTCTTTTCAATTTATTCTTTCTCGGACGACGTTGTCTGTTATTTGGACTTCGTCCCAGCTCGTTTAATGTATTTCTTTTTTCTTTCATGTAATGTTTTGCCATGTCAAGTCTGTCTTTGGTAATGATACAAGAAGAACGTTATTCTTCGACTGATGACGACTACAAGAAGAAAAGACGCTGTATAGAAATTATATTGTCTATAATATCGAGAAGAATTATGTTGTCTGTAATATCGAGAAGAGTCATTCTGATTCCAACAGTGAATCGGATAGTTAAATTCTTCTTCTTCTTCTTCTTCTTCTTCTTCTTCGTCGCCGTCTCGCCGTCGTCGTCGTCGTCTTCTCTTTCTTGTTCTTCGTCTCCTCTCCTTCTTTTCCATCTCCTTCTTTTCCATCTCCTTCTTCTTCTTCTTCTTCTTCTTCTTCTTCTTCTTCTTCTCTGCCTCCTCCGTTTTGCTCATCTTCTCCTCCTTATTCTCCTTCTTTCCCTTCTTTTTTTCTTCTTCTTCTGTTCCTCCTTCTTTTCGATCTACTCTTTCTTCTTCTTCTTCTTCTTCTTCTTCTTCTTCTTCTTCTTCTTCTTGCCTCCTCCGTTTTACTCATCTTCTCCTCCTTATTCTCCTTCTTTCCTTCTCTTTCTTTTTCTTTTTCTACTCTTTCTTCTGCTTCTTCTCTTCTTTCTTAAAATTCTTCTTTTGCCGTGTCCCTTGAAGGTGTACCGTTCTTAGCAACGTTTTCCCCGCCAACATTTCACCATTCATTCACACAAAATCGCCAGTTAGGTGGGCCACTGTCTTCCCTTATTCCTGTTGACTTCGAAACGTTACATGAGTGCCCAATTTCTACAAGCCCTCCTTCCTCGTTATGAGTTACTTTCTGATCCTCAGTGCCCTTTCGTTTTTATTTTCCTTAAGAATTCTTTACTTTTTACCCGCTCCGTCCATCACTTTATTCAACTTTTAATTCAAGTACGATGGGGAGAATTCTTCTAAAATTGAGACCAGCTCTATTCCAATCGTTCATCCTTTGGGATGATACACAAGCAGCAAGACCAATTTTTATCTCTACTACAATTTCTCATTAAGTTTTCACTCTGCTGCTGGTGTTTTGGGCCCAAGTTAAGATTTGTAGTAAATTCTTAACCATTTCCAGGCTGACGGAACAGAAATAACTCCATCTGCTTGATTAAGGTGTTGCCTCTACTGAAAAGATAAACGGTAGCTAAGTTACCGTTCCATTTAGCTGTACACTTGGAAGTAGAAAGAAGCATTAAACAAACTATTTGTTAAGATGGCCTTTTTTCTCATCCTACACGTCGTGTTCTTTCAGGACGTCGGCAATCAAGACTCTCCACCTCACCATCCCACCATCCATTCACACAATCTTGTGAGTGTTAAACTCACGAAGCTCTCTTTCTTCTTAGTGGTTTATGCCCTCCGTCTTTTGTTCTTTCGAACAACATTACTGCTGCCTTCAGTTTTCTCTTCATCTGCGAGGAAAATACCTAATATTTAATACCATAAAAGAGAATTGATATTACATAGCAATTGATCATTTTTTTCTTTCCTATTTCTTAATATTTCGATTAGATTTTGTAAGGCATTTAAATGTAACAATCTCACGAAGTGTACTGATTCAGTCAGTCATTTAAGTGCCATACATAATACACGCTCGGGCGATCATGTCTTGAACGAGACATAACTGACTGTGCAGAGGATAATCTCGCAGTAGGTTGCCATTACTTTCTGCTGTAGACTGGTTGCCAGCAATCTGTTCTGTTATTTCACCCATAACTGGAGGGAAGAGATTGATTAATATCTTTCTTTGCGCTTAAGTGAATGCAAGAAATTCAACTGGAATTCGAACTCGGCTCTCCGAATTCTTGTTCAGAGACGATATCCACTGCACCACAAGACGGTAAAAGTTCATACTACAATTTCAGATTTTGGTGTCACCTTGAAAATAATGGAAAACTACTGCGGGAAAATATTCTACCTAGTCAGTCATGTCTCGAAAAAGACATGATCGCCCAAGCATGTATCACGTATGGCAACTAACTGATTGATTGTAGCGTAAAGACAAAGAAGGGGCCACACAGAAAAGTTTTTAAGTTATATTTTTATTTTTAAAATTCTTGTAATTCTGCTTCTTCCACCATTTATACGCAAAAATATTCTCGTTTCTTTATTTTCTCGTTTAGATGATACAATGCTGATAGCAGACACGGAAAGGAAACTACAAGACCTTCTACAGAATGTAGCTGAAGAGAGTAACAAGATAAACTGCGAGAAAACCGAATGTATGGTCATCAGCAAAAGGAGCAGCCCCAAATGCCAAATACAGGCACGGGATACTAAAATCAAGCAGGTAGAAAAATTTAGACATGGCGAAGGACACGTTCCAGAAGTTGGTAGAGTATTAAGAGATAGGAAAATTTCACTAGAAACAAAAAAGAAAGTACTGGGCTGCTATGTGATGTCAGTTCTTCAATATGGCAGTAAATGCTGGACACTCTCATCGAAGATGAAGGAAAACCTTGACGCAAGTGAAATGTGGTTTACAGAAGGATGCTGCGGATATCATGGCTCAAGCATGTGAGAAATGGTGAGGTTTTGAAAAGGATAGAAACGCAAAGGAAATTAGTGCTGAACACCAGGAAGAGACAGCTAGGAAGGAGGGCTTGGAGAACCTGATACTAACAGGCCAGATAGAGGGAAGGGGAGACATGGGAAAACAGCGTGTAACGTACTTAATTGGCCTGTTCGGGTGGATGGAGTAACGGGGTTGCGCGATATAACAGGGGAAAGCGTGCCGAGGGTCACCAGGGATAGGAGGACGTGGAAAGCCATGATCGCCTACTGAAGGGACAAGGTACATAGAAGTAGAAGAAGAAGAAGAAGAATATAAACGTTTCATACACTATCTCTGCGAAACAAGAAGATCTCAGTATTTTCAAATACACAGCGCTCTTATTTATAAATATAACTGACATGTTGATATATGATATTAATTTTCAATTTTCTGTAGGTCCGCTCCACAGAGATCATTATTATTTAGACCTCATTACAAAAAGCTAATGGCTATCTACGTCAACGTCTTCGTAGAATTTTTCACGTCTACACGGTGGATATGTTCACTTTGACAGCCCGGCCGGGCCTTTCCCAGATACAGTTTGACCATCACTCATCTGGCATTATTGGGCCATGACGAGTATCGGATATTTACCGGGAAATTAATGTATACGTCTAAATACATTTATGTTGAATCCATTGTGAGGCCTGTCCCTAAAAAGTTGGTTGTCTCTGTCGTGCTAAACAACTTTTCTCCCTGGAATCTATCTTACATGTTTATAAGTCTATTATTCGTCCATACCTTGAATATTGCTTCCACATATGGTCCATTGCAAGCAGTACAACATGCCGTTTCCAGTTTTGTTTTGCGGAGTGAACTGCACTCTTTTTCTTAAGTATGGTGCCCAACTGACCCTACTATACTGTGCAGTCGATAAAATAAAATAAGAAACAACACGTATGCACAAAGTTAAAACAATATAAAATGGCGACAATTTATCTAACAAACCCTGCCGAAGTAGCAGAAAGGTGGTACTACAGAAGGATAGTGGGTCTTCCAAGGACGGAGTGAAAAGGCAATAAGGGAACGGTTAATATTATCTTTACTGTTACAATTCGACGTCATATTTTTCTGTCAGAATACAAAAGGAAACGGGCTAAATATTAGAGATACTTTGCTTGTGTTTATTTTATATATGTATATATAATCGTATCGCACCAAGAAGGCATTTTATTGCCACTGTTGTGCAGGGGCTTACATAGGAGAAAAGTTATGAGAAAGAGTGACATGTTACAGGGGTTGTCAGGAAGTGGGTAAGAGAAGGATGAGAATACTGATAAAAGTGGAGTGGACGGAAAAAGGAGCACGAGAGAGAGAGAGAGAGAGAGAGAGAGAGGATGCAGGTTAGTGAAATAGGAGATGACTATTGACTTTACATTTAAATTCTTGGAGATTGTAGCTGACGGGGAAGCAAATAAACGGAAGGGAATTCCACAGTGGAGAAGTGCGAGAAAACAAGCTGATGGAGTAGAATTTGCGTTTGCATTTTATTGATTTCACAGTAAAAGGATGGGATCTATTAGTTAATCTTGTGGCTCGAGTAAGTTTATATATAGCAGGCACCAGTGAGCTAAGTTCATCAGAGCAGAAGCCGTGAAAGTATTTGTAGAAGAGACACAGGGAAGCTACATTGCACCGGTGAGAAAGTGACTGTATCCGAACTGCCAAGTCGGGATCGATCACATTACAAAATTTTTATTTGCTTTCTAGTTGTTTTAATTTATATATCTGTTTATTTTCAGTTGCTTTTTTAGCAAAACATCCAGATTTTTATCCTTCGATCGTTAAGCGCGCAGCGTGAGTCGAATATAAAGAATACGCCCCTGGGGAGAATCAGCCTCTCATCGTTTTGTTAGGAAGGCGACCATTCTCGGGAAAAAACTGTTTACCGAATAGGTCACGAAGAGGCAAATGGCATCACTCATTCAATTCTTACCATGTTGCTTTTACGATATATGGAAGTATTTTAGACTAAAACGAGCAAGGTGATACAGAATATCTGACAGGAGAAATCATGGATTAATGAAATCTTCTAAAACTTTCTTTCATTTATCAGATTTGGACAGGGATTAAGAGTTGATGTGTAATCTTGTATTGTATAGCCCTCTAGGAATATTGAACGAAAATCCTTATTTAATCCACGGACGTTATTGTCCTCATTTCTATAGCTGTCACGTCCATTGTCCTTTTGCCTGAGTTTCGCCACTCAATAATCAATTGATTTTATGATAAGGATCTTGTTCCCCACCCCCTTGGAGCCAGTGGATATTTCTTCGCGGTCCGATTCTGCAAATAGATGAATGGGTTTCACGGAATAAGATACGTTTCGTTTTTCTCCGTGTTGCTGAAATAGACAAGGAAATTGATTCGACTCCATCAATATGTAATGAAACGAACCTGACGTAATTAGAACTCCCATCCACAAAATAAAAAAAATAAAAAAAATGCCAAACCACTTTAACTTTATTATATCAAATTATTTTCCTCTTGATCGTGATGGATTCTATTAAAAAAAAAAAGTTTCGGCCCCGTACCTTCTGGCCATAATCGGCTGTCTATCTTCCACCTAAAAAGTGAGCATCCACCCGATTGCACAGCATATACCGTAGCACATATTCAAAACCGACGTCATGACTTTGCTCTATACGTCAACAGTTTTATGACATGACAAATCCATGAGTTCCAATCCCAGTCCGGTTTTATTTACGCGCAAATACCCTTGAGATAGATATGGATCCATCCTTTCTTCCAGGTTGAATAGCAGCACACATTGGGTCCTATAGCCTTGGTTGGCAAACAGTCTAACGCAGAAAGAAACAGAAACATACTGCTGGAAAATCTCTTCAGCGTCAGTTACGAATCGAAAGACGTGGTCCCCCAACTGAATTTCTGACTGATTTTATGATTTTATTGTTCAGCCCAGAGTAGGGGTTTTTCAGACTGAGAGGTATACAAATGTATTATTTCAATATCTTATTTCAAACTCGGGTCCTGGGCATGACGGTAAACTGCATCCGACAGCAAGGCCTCAGATTGGGAAGTTGCAAAGAGCATGAAACGACCTCTTAATTGCTGTTGTTCTCAAATCCACCCTGACCTGGAGTGGTAGCACCTGTTAGGGGTCCAAGCTATGGGCAAATAGTTTACCTCCAAACTGGAGTCAAAACACTATGAAAGTATAAAAATACACTTTTATAGAAATATATACATAAAAATAGACTTTTATAGAATAATATACATCTTTGAAGGAAACATTTTACCATAACACATTCTTGAAGGAAAAAAAATTATTCTCAGCAAAACATTTTTAAATACAATACTAGAAGACATTTTCAGTTTTCTAAAATAAGAAAGAATAAAAAAAAAGTTTTCATTAAAATCTGACTAAATCAAACTTCTCACCATAACCAAACATTAAAAAATACCTTAAAACCCCGCTTTTTTACATTGAATAACCCACAGAGGTTGATATGCCATTAAACAAAGCTCAAACTCGAACTGTTTCAAACTCAGTTAAATGTGTATGTAAGTGTATATATACCACTTCCCCGACCCGCCAAAAAAAATCTATTAATAAGAAAAAACGATCCTGCTTTTCCAGCTGAGACCAATGTATTAAGGATGAAGAGAATATGCCAGTGACATAGGTATTTATAGTTAGGGACAAAAATGATCTTGACTCTAAAATCAACATCCCCTACCAAGTATTCCAAGAAACGAAACTCAAGATTGGCAATTTTACTATAATTATATATTGCTAGTTGTTTCGTTGTAATTATGTATTGTCAGTAATTTTACTGTAAATATGTATTGCTCCTGGGAGTTTTACTATCAGCATGTATTTCAGGTCAATTACTATATATATATATATATATATATATATATATATATATATATATATATATATATATAAACTTATTTATAAATGGAACTTTGTCTCTGTCTGTGTGTGTGTGTTCGTTATCTATAGACTCCGAAACGGCTGAATCGATTTTCTTGAAAATTTACACAGTTGTACTCTAAGCGTCTGCGAGTGTTCTTAGCTAGGTTTTGTGTCGAGGTACACCTGATAAATATCGAAAATCGATAATCGAAAAAATCGGGTTATAGAAGGAGTGGTCCGATTTTAATCAAATTTGATACACTCATAGACAAAGACATAAGAAACGATATTCAGAAGTTTCAAGGCTGCCGTTCTTACAATAGTGCAGTAAATCGATAATATATATATATATATATATATATATATATATATATATAAACTTGTTCATAAATGGAACTTTGTCTGTGTGTGTGTGTGTGTGTCTCTGTGTGTGTGTGTCTCTGTGTGTCTGTGTTTGTGTGTGTATCCGTTACCTATAGACTACGAAACGGCGGACCCGATTTTCTTGAAAATTTACAGTTATAATGTAAGCATCTGCGAGTGTTCTTAGCTAGGTTCTGTGTCGAGGTAATTCCGATAAATATCGAAAATCGATAATCGAAAAAATCGGGTTATAGAAGGAGTGGTCCAATTTTAATCAAATTTGATACACTCATAGACAAAGACATAAGAAACGATATTTAGAAGTTTCAAGGTTGCAGTTCTTACAATAGTGCAGAAAATCGATAATTTATATATATAAAAGGCAAGATGTTTGTGTGTGTATGTCTGTTTATCTGCTTGTATGTCTCTATTTTTTTTCAGCCCTTTCATAGTAGTTTTTGCTTCGGGTTTGGCTCTAATTAGGCATAATTGTAGTTCTTAGTCTCAGCTATGATACCATTTACTCAGAGGACTTATTTAGCCTTCAAAATTCAGTTTACGACGAAAAACCGTATTTGATATCGAAACCAGGAAATCAAAATTTAACTTACATCCATTCATTTTTCTTTCAGTCTACGGTTTCGCTTTAACTAGAAACAACTATTGCTTTTTAGTCTTTCGTGCCAACGTCCAAAGAGTCTGAGCTCCAGGACCATGGATTAGTTTTAAAGCCCCCATTACACCCAAGCAACGCCGGGCTATACTGCTAGTATATATATAAAAGGCAAGATGTTTGTGTGTGCGTATATTTATCTGTCTGTATATCATTTACACAAATTCACAATTTTTATTCGATTCTCACCAAACTTCACACAAATATTCTTTAGGCTGAGTCTGAGCTCCAGGACCATGGATTAGTTTTAAAGCTCCCATTACACACGAGCAACGCCGGGCTATACTGCTAGTATATATATATATATATATATATATATATATACTAGTCAATGTACTGTTGGTAATATGTATTGCTGAAAGTTTTACTATCAGGATGTATTACTAGTCAATTACTATCTCTCCCTCTCTCGCTCTATATATATATATATATATATATATATATATATATATATATATATTACTATAGTCGTTTCGTTAAACAGTTAACTAACTTACACTTAATATTTTGTCCATTCTTCTTGTTTTCCTTTCCTGCAGTTTCGTTTCTTTGTCTGCTATCAACGACTTCATATCTAATACATGTCTAATACGATGGCTCGGCTGTTGTACGCAACGACCTTCTTCATACATATTTTGCTGGTAAATTTACTGTTGGTAATTTTACTACAAATATCTATTACTCCTCGTTTTATAAATATAGGTATTGCTGGTCGTTTTACTATAAATATGTATTGCTTGTTTTTTTCTATAAATTTGTATTGCTTGTCGATTTATAAATAAGTATTGTTTGGAATTTTACTATAAATATGTATTGTTGGTATTTTTGCTCTAATATGTATTGCAGCACATTTTAGCATAAATATATATTGCTTTTTATTTTAGTATAATTATATATTGATGGTTATTTATTTTAAATATGTATTATTTGTAAATTTACTATAAGTGCATAATAATCGTATTTTCACTATTAATCAGTATTGCTGTTTATTTAATATAAATATGTAGTCCTGACCATTTTTATTGTATTTCTTATCGTTTGACTATAAATTAGTATTGCTGGTCCTTTTACTATAAAAATGTATTATTTGTTATTTTACTATAAATAACCTTTCCGGTCATTTTAGTATAAATGTATATTATTGGTAATTTTATTATGAATATAAATTGCTTGTCATTTTATGAAATTATGTATTGCTGGCTGTGTTAATGTATATATATATATATATATATATTACTAGTTAATTTACTATATCATTTATTATAGGTTATTTTACCATAAATGTTTATTGGTAGTTTTTATACTTTAAAAAAGTGTTGCAAGACATTTTACTATGAATATGTATCGCTAGTCATTTTACTTCCAATAATTATTGCTTGTTATTTTCCTATAAATTTGTAACAAATAAGTATTGCTTGGAATTTTACTATGAATATGTATTGTTAATATTTTTACTCTAAATATGTACATTTTAATATAAATATATATTACTTTTTATTTTAGTATAAATATATATTGATGGATATTTATTATATTATATGCATGTTAATAATTTAACTATTAATATATACATATATTTAAGTGCGTTAATAATTTAACTATTAATATATACATATATTTATGTGCGTTAATAATTTAACTATTAATATATACATATATTTCTCATCGTTTTACTATAAATATGTAGTAGTAATTATTTTACAATCCTCTCCATTATAATAAAGATCGTTTTAAATTTACTATAAATACATAAAACTAGTATTTTTACCATAAATCTGTATTGCTGTTAATTTAGTATAAATATGTAGTCCTAACCATTTTTGTATAAATCTTTATTGATTCTCGTTTTACTATAAATATGCATTGTTGGTAATATTACAATAAATACGTATTGCTCTTTGGTTTAATATAAATAGACATTGGTTGTCATTTTAATATACGCATGAATGTATTATTGGTAATATTATTCAAAAATGTATTGCTTGTTGCTTTACTAAATATATGTATTGCTTGTCGTTTCATTATAAATATGTATGGCGGTTTCCTTTTGTTATACATATATATTGCTGGTCGTTTTCGTTTCGTTATAAATATGTATTGCTTTTCATTTTACTATAAATATATATTGTTGGTGATTTTAAAAGTACTTCCTATGTATTTCTCCTTGTTTGCTTATCACTATGTATTACTGGTCATTTTAAGATAAATATGTGTGTTAATAATTTAACTAATAATATATGCATATATTTCTCGTCGTTTTACTATAAATATGTATTAGTCGTCATCTGTGAACGTTACAGCTCATTTCTGACATTCTTTAATTATAATATGCGAAAGACTATCCGTGAGTATAAACGGATTTTATTAAAAATAAGCAGACACAATGTTTGTAATTTATTTCATCCGAGATGTCTAAAAAAAAAATTTGCGGCCTAAATACACACACACACACACACACACACACACACACACACACACACACACATCTCTCAAATACTTTGCTACCATATTTGACGGCAGGGGCTACACTTATATATATATATATATATATATATATATATATACGTGTACCATTGCCGTCAAATATGTATATATATATATATATATATATATATATATATTCTGTCATGCTCAGGAGGATGACATTTGAAGAAATAGCCAATACTCTTCTCTAATATTTCGCCGTCATTTTTGACGGCAGGTGTACACTCATAAATATGTGTTGCTGACATTTTTACAATGTATATTTTTTGTTGGTCACTTTACTATAATTACATATTGTTGGTAATTCTAGTATAAATATGTATTGCTATTCCTTTTACAAGAAATATGTATTGTTGTTTATTTTTACTATAAATATGGATTATTATTAATTTCACTGTGAATTTCTATTACTTTAAACGTTTATTGCTGGTCATTTAATACAAATATGTATTTTTGGTAATTTTAATATGAAATGTATTGCTGGTCGTTTTTTACCTAAATATATATTGTACTATTAATATGTATTGGTGGTCATTTTTTCTTAAGTATTTATTGCTGGTCGTTTTCCTAAAAATATGTATTGCGGTTCATTTTACCATAAATATGTAATGTTGTTTATTTTACTATAAATATATATTGTATGTATTTTTTGTTGTTTTTTTTTTTCATAAACATGTATTGCTGATCGTTTTACTTTAAATATGTACTGTTGGTAATTTTGCTATGAGAATGTATTCTCACACCAAATAGAGACCCTCAAATGAGACCAGATCATGTTCCACCACCTTAAAATTTTAAGAACACGGAAAGCATGGTTATATGCAAAACAAACAACCTAACATGCTAATTACAAATCAGGAATACTTAAATCAAGCAATTACAAAAATTTGAATAACTTAGAGTTCTTTTAACAGAGGACAGAAAAAAGTGGCACCGAAATCAGAAGACGATTTGGAATAACGAATTATGTCTTCCAAAAGATAAGTAAGTTATTTAGAAGTAAAAAAAATTCGTGAGAAAAAGTAGGCATTGAAGTCTATGGCAGTTTGACAGTTTTGTCACAGATAAAGGAGAAACTTGAGGCAAGAGAAATGTGGCTCTGCAAAAGTCTGAATTGCCTAGACTAAATAGATGGATAATTTTATTTGTAATGTATACAAAAAGGAGACCTATTCTGAACACTAGATGAGGGCAATTAAGTGAAGGATAAATAAGAGAAGATGACCCAGAAAATTCGACACTCGCACGCATATTGAATGCAAGAGAAATGTAGAAAAGTATCGATTAATCTACCTAATAATATAATGTAAAGGTTTGGCAGAATATGGATTGACAGATATTGTAAAAAGACATACGCAGTATAAGAACTTGTGGAGGTGCATGATCGCCCACTTCCTGAATATCCTGTTTTCCACATTGACGATTTTGGTCCATTTCCTGGTTTAGAGTTTACTTTACTTAGATTGTTTTATATTGCTATTCAGTCAGTTAAGTGCCATACGTGATACACGCCTGGGCGATTATGTCTCATAAGAGACATGACTGACTGGGCAGAAGATTATCCCGCAGTAGGTTGCCATTACTTTCTGTGGTAGACTGGTTGCCAGCCAAGGCAATAGAACCCAATCTTTCCTGTTATTTAAAGAATAACTGGAGGGAAGAGACGGATTAATACATTTCCCAAGGGTATTTGCGCGTAAGTGAATGCAAGGAATATCAATTGGAATTCGAACTCCGCTCCTAGTTAATAATAGGACAGATTGGATTCTATAGCCTTGGCTGCCAACCATTCTACCGCAGAAAGCAATGGAAACCATAATCTTCTGTCCAGTCAGTCATGTCTCTTTCGAGACATGATCGCCCTAAGCCTGGAACTTAACTGACTGATACTATTGTATTAGATAAGGTTAAATTTAAGGCAACAACTTTTGCATTTGGTTTGATTGATTTATCTTCAATGCTGATAATATTTTTCCGTTTTTTTTACTAGAATGTCTTATTTAGTTCTGTTTTTATTTATTCTCTTTTACGTATTTTATTTTGCATCTGCTAATTTCATGAATTGCTATGTGTCATCCGTCCTCTTATGTGGCAGTGAATACTGGACAATCTCACTCTACGGATAAAACCAGAGGCAGCAGAAATGTTGTCCTACACAAAGATACTAGAAATTCCAAGGACGGTGGTACTAAACAAAAAGGAAGACTGAAAAAGCTAAAAAAAGGAACACATACTTAAAATCCGGAAAAAACGTCTGAAATTTTTAAGAGGTTTTGAGTTTGAGTTCGAGTTTGAGTTTGACTTTGAATTTATCTAACGGCATATTAACCTCTGTTGGTTATTTAATGCCAAAAAGGTAGGGTTTTAAGATATCTTTTTAAATGTTCGGTTATAGTGAGAAGGTTGATTTAGTCAGATTTTGATGAAAAAATCTTTTATTTTTATTTTTATTTTATTTTAAAAAACTGAAGATGTCGTCTACTTTTGTATTCAAAAATGTATTGCTGGTAATAATTTTTCTTTCAAAAATGTATGATGGCAACTTTTTTTTCTTCAAAAAGGTGTAATGGTATTTTATTTTCTTCAAAAATGTATATATTTCTATAAAAGCCTATACTTATGTATATATTTCTATGAAAGTGTATTTTTATACTTTCATAGTATTTTGACCCCAGTTTAGGAGGTTAACGATTTGCCCATAGCTGGAACCCTAACAGGTGCTACCACTCTGGGTCAGGGTGAACCTGAGAACAGTATCAATTGAGAGGTGGTTCCATGCTCCTCACAAGCGCCCAATAAGAGGCCTTGCTGTTGGATGCAGTTTACCATTATACCCAGGATCTCATAAGAGGTAAAACGTCTTAAAAACGTAACTCTCATGAGGCATATTGAGGGTAAGAGAGATAGAGGAAGGCACAAGTCCACTTTCTTGGTGAGCTTGTGGCAAAACGTGAGCGGTTACTTAGAAAAACTTCTAAGAGCAATGAGAGAAAGGAAGCTGTGCATAGATTTACTGATTTGTGTGTTTTTACGGCTTATCAACACTTTAATGTGAATGTGCGTAGTAGTGTAATATATTTACAGTATTTACATTAGTCGGACTATTGTCCTCATCTTTGTTGCCATTTGTACAACGTTTCGGCCGTTGTACGCTCTGACCTTCTTCAGATGCTAGGAACTTCGAACCGAACCCATAAACTTCCTTAAGGATACATTGCCCAATAGAGATAGACGTTGGTTGACCCAAAACGTTGTGAATTCAGTATCAGGTTACAGCAATGGTAAACAAGTAACTTGCAGGGTTAGAGGGAGATAACTCATGACTACCAGAAGATGGTCTAGGCAAAGAATGAAGAACATATACCCCAGTGACTATAATAAATGGGGAAAATAGTCCGAATAATGTAAATACTATTTCATCTCAGAAATATAGACAGATGGTGTAATGGATATTGGCTTAGAATGGGAAATCAATAGAAGTGAGTTCGAATTCCAGTTAGATCCGTTGCATTGGAAAGGAAATACTCCTATCGCTTCTCTCTCCAGCTATGCGATAAATAGTGGGACAGATTGTGTTCTATATCCTTGGTTGACAATCAGTCTGCTGCAGAAAGAAATAGCAACTTACTGCTGGAAAACCTTCTGCCTAATCTCTCAATGGATCAAAAGAGACTCGCTTATGCAATCATGTCTCGAAAGAGACATGACTGACTGGGCAGGAGATTTTCCTGCATTAGGTTGCCATTTCTTTCTGCGATAGACTGGTTGTCAACTAAGGCTACAGAGCCCAATTTATCCTGCTATTTAATCTATAACTAAAGGGAGAAGAAACAAATTAATAAATTTCCCAAGAGAATTTGTGCGGAAGGGAATGCAACGAATTCAACTGGAATTCGAACTCGGCTCTCCGGTTTCTCGTTCCAAGTCGATATCCACTGCACTACTACGCACAAAACGTGTATTATGTGTGGCAATTAACTGACTGACCTTTTCAGGTTATTTCAAGGCAGAAAATATTTTAAAATTGTAAGAGATTTGTTGGAGATAATTATGGTTTTCTGATAAGAGTCCTACTAATTAACCCATAGCTGGGGAGAGAAGAAGTGAACTCATTTTTGTCAAGAGTAATTGCTCGTGTGTGAATATATGGAGCAAGACTAAAACTGGAATTCACCCCCCACCATTTGCCTTTCCAGGCCGTCATTTATTACGCTGACACCTTTACTTCCAAATTGACCGAGTTAGTGTTTCTCCTTCTTCCTCTCTTAGTATTCAGACTTAGTCTATCCTCACAAGGCGGCTCGGCTGTTATCACGACGAATCCAATTTTTAAATCGTGTGAGCGAATGGGCGGGATTTATTTTAATCATTAACCAAATACTATCTCATTTTTTAACAATGAATATCATTTTCAGGCTCTGGTCTTGTTTGCTCGCATGAACATCAACCCGCCATTTTGTCGACCTGTCATCAACAAGTTGTTTCCATAACCTTCGGTTTATCGTGTAAACGAACCTTACACGTTCATTTCTCAGTTTAATTGTTCGGAGGACAGTAAAAAGTCCTTTATCTTGATTTGTTTACATTTCCACAATTTTATTCTAGATGACCCCACCTCCACACCTTGGCCTGCCAACCGTCACCTCCACTTGGAGGTGGCATAATGTAACTTTCGATTTCTAAAACAGATAATCATTTTTCAAATCCGTTTTCCATACCATTTCCTTGACAGAAAAAGAGAAAGAAAATGTCTACATTTCACATTTTACATGAACCCATTTAATTCCGCCAGTGTCACATAGTGTCATACTAAGAATAATTCTACAATTGTTTATTTTTTTATTTTTTTTTTAATCATCTCACCCCAAGCAAGGCATTCCACTGCCACTATTGCGCATGGGGCTACATAGGGGAAGGTAAAGAGAAGGAGTGGTTAGACATAGGGAATGTCAGGAGGAAGGTGACAGATGAGTAAGGATAGCGAGGATGAGGGTTGGGCAGATGGGAAGAGTGTTTGATAGAATGGGAGCAGGTTAGTGTGTTAGGAGGTGTCTATTGACCTTACATTTAAACTCCTGAGATTGTAGCCGTCGGGGAAGCAATCGTTTGGAAGAGAATTCCACAGTCGGGAAGTGCGAGGAAAGAAACTGTTGGAGTAGAAGTTACGGCTGCATTTTATCGGTTTCACTGTAAAAGGGTGGGATCTAGTTGCCAATCTAGTATCTCGTGCAAATTCGTATTTAGGGGGGACTAGTGATCTAAGTTCATTGGAGCAGAAGCCGTGAAAGTATTTATAGAAGAGACACAGGGAAGCCACGTCGCGCCGGTGGGAGAGAGACTGCAGGCGGTCTGCCAAGTCGGTATCTATCGGTATTTAGGGGGCACCAGTGATCTAAGTTCATCGGAGCAGAAGACGTGAAAGTATCATCGCTCGATGTTACTCGGAATTCCATGTATACGGCAATCGTCACAGACACAAATGAAAACCGTCCGTCTAAACATTTGTACATTTATATGATACTGGCAAGATAATAGACTAGTCCATTTTCATGTTGAAAAAAAATAAATGTTTCATACCTAATAAATACATAAACAGTAAAATAAAGGATGTCAAAACAGACACGCACATTGGTGTGGCTCCAGATCATTCTGTTTGCCCACTAGATATATTCAACAATTAAAATATCTTTTTTTCAACAAAATGGGATAGCTCGTTATTGTTAAAGTTATTCATATCCACCATTATTACCAGTTTATAAACTGGAAGCATCATTATATTAATCAATTCAATGGGTAGGTGTAGTTGTCGAGTCGTTGCACAACTGGGAGTCTGAGCTGTTCCATTCATATATCGGGATTGAAAGCCAGGGAGTGATTTATTCATACATAGTATACAGGACAAGTAGACCCAGCGTAGACGCACCTTCTCCAGGTTATAAACCGCAACCAATGACAGCCAACTTGAAAGAACGTCTTGGCTATGGGTACAATCTTACTGTGAAAGCAGGCTACAACCCGCTTTCCAATAAGTACAATCGTCATTACGGTTTTAAAAAACTGAAATCTGTAATTTGAAATCAAATTAACTGCCAAAAAAATGCAATTGCAAATCTTTGCACTTTCTCTGTTACAGAATGCAAAGGACAGGCCTAGAATTGTCAACAGTTGGTTGGATTGCTGTGTGGGTGAGGCATTCTGACAGTGATAAATTGCCTTTGTCTGGGTTCTGGATATAAGTCCAAAACGGTATGAATTCAACAGAGGGTTTCAAGTATTTGAAAGCGTCAATATGCCTCCGATAACCAGGTGTGCGACCAACTAAAACACCCGCTGAGGGATGCGGAGCCACTGTGCGACATGCATTTCTTTGACGACAGTCTTTCTAGGCAGTAGGAATCCAATCTCCCACACTTAATAAAACGAATATAAAAAAAAGATTCCTTTCATTGATACCATTTTATGTAGAAGCGTGTGTATCGAGAGACGACACAGAACGCAACAAATACAAAGGATGTAAAACAAGTTACTAGTTATGTAGAATAGAAAGAAAAAAATTCGCATTAGCGCCAACGAAAACGATGCCTTAACAGCAAAAAAAAAAAAAAATGAAAAATAACTTGTTAGCAGATTTCGTCTGATTTATAAATGGAATTTATTAAAAGCAGAATAAGATCGTCTGAGCAGGTTAAGGAGTCTGGAAAATGGAATAAAGTTAGTGACGCCAATCCTCCATGTGTGAAACTATCTCCCACAGGGATACTTTCCCTTATCCCGCGGGGATACTTTTCCTTGGTTGATTTAAAACAGCGGAGAGAGAAATTGATATTTGCGATATTATTAATGCTTTATTGCAATACGCGATCTAAGCTTAGAAAAAAAATAATTTTAATACCATCAAGTACTTCTAAAATCCGGGGAATATAAAATCTAACTATTCTGGGAAAGACGAGAAAAAAGGAACTAGACATTTCTCTTATTTCGGGTTTGAAATAAACATTTCAGGTAAGCCGAAAACGCTTAGACAAAACAAGTGTCAGAGTGATTTGATAAGGTCACACGAAAGCCAAGGTTCCCCGACAGATTTTCTGGTGGACATAGGAGTCTGTGGGAACCCGGAGAAAATCAAAACCCGATGTGAGTTGGCAAATCGAGTGGGCGGAAAACGATTTCATTGGCCGAAAGCAGTGAGCCGGCCGGATCCCCAGAGAGGATCGAAATTGGTTATAAAAATAGATGCTCGACAAGAAAAGCTCAGATTTTGGACAGAGAACCACCGCCGCCAACACCACCACATTCTCCGCCAGTGGTCGCCTCCGATTTGGCACATTCAGTCAGATTTCGTCAAGAACCCGAAAGGATTTTGCTGTTTTAGAAGCTACATAGAAAATTGACAACCCTGATTATAGAGAATAGGTGAAAAAGACTTTAATGAAATACGTGAAAAGACTTTAGTGAAAATTTGAAGAGGTCTGTTTTCTTTAACGCCAACGAAACTAACTTAAACAAAACAGTTTTTTTAGGATTAGAAGCTATGATGCTTTTAGCGAACTTTATCCTTCCGTTGTAACCAGCATTTTGAACAAAATCACTTTCGACAACTGTATTCCTGGGAAAAGAAAGACGTCTTGTGATCCAGCATTTGTGGCGACATCATCCGACGAGATCGTCACGACCAGCAACAGCGACCAAATCAACCGGACAACCGGGTGGCAGTGTTACAACTGGGATCGTCACGACCGTCAGCGAGGACGAGCGTCACATTAGACAGACGGCCAGCCCTGCCTGAGGCATCACACATGTAGGAAAAGGAGGTGCTGTTAGCCTTGAAAGTCAGTATTAGAAATCGACGCTTGTTAGCTAGGCTCGAACTTTGAAATACGGCACAGGTTGAAAATATGTAGATGGAGAAATACTAAATCAAACCAACTGTCAAACGGCGTTGACATCCAGAATAAAAAATGGTGGAAATGCAAGCAACTCAAGAAGTAGGAGTTTATCTGTTCCTCGAACAATTAAACTGACAAACGAACGTGTACCTTTCGTTTTCACGGTAAACCGAAGGCAAGAGAAACAGAACTTGCTGATGACAAGTCGACAAAATGGCGGATTAATGTTTATGCGAACCAACAAGAGCAGAAGCTGAGAAATGGTATTCGTTGTCCGTCATCTGATAAATATAGACACAGGATAACTGTGAATTAGTTGCATTGTCCTCATCTTTATTGCCATTTCAGCCGGTTTACTCCGGTTTTCTTCAGGTGCTTGGAATTTCGAACCGAAAACTTTATTTCAATCATTGGGGTATATCATTCTAATTCCATATGCGATTCTACTTCCGGATGCCAAGTGTTGAGTTATCTTTAAGTTATTTATTCACCGCTGCTGTAGCTACAACACTTGAATGACAATTCATTGGGTCAAGTCGCAAGATCTAACCAACACTTGAGCGAAATTTCGTAAGTATGTCAATGAACATGAGGAAAACAGTCCAAAAAATTTAATAATGTAAATACATCTCAGAAGTACAGACAAATATTGAAGAATAATTGTATTAAGTCAAATATCCAATTGTACAAGACTTCTGAAAAATATGCACAACCCTCCCCCCCCCAAAAAAAAAACAACAAAAAAACAAATACGACATTCGAAATTTAATTTGACTCCCAGGAGGTGATAATTACAAAGTTTAGTAAAAAATTATAACTTTCGAAATAACATACAGTTTTGGGTTCAACACTGCTTTCCATTCATGCGTGCTTATAGTTGGTACTACTGCGTTCACGTGATTGAAGTTTGAGCTTGATCGCGCCAGTTTCTTCCTGATGTTAGAATGCAACATGACCTCTCTGCTAACTTTCTAAATAAACATTTTCGCTCTACCTTGTATTGAGCACTCTTTTTAAGAATAGTGTTTTATGGATAAGGAATTTTATTCCTTCTAAGCCTACCGTATATATATATATATATATATATATATATATATATATATATATATATATATAGTAGATGCGTGAGTAGCTACTGTCTTTTTTTTAAGTATACCATTCTTCCACAGTGCTCAATCGGGGTGTGAGAGGGTCGAGCGCCCATAGCTCAGAGGTAGAATCACCGACTGATGTCAATTTGGTCGGGTTTCAAACCTGGCTAGAAGCAATCGTATGTACTGATGAGCTGCCGAACAGATCTGTCTGCTGTCTCGACACACTTTATATATATATATATATCTTTTCTAAACATTTCCTGTTAAATATAAGAGACAATGAATGTCTGTTGTGTTTAATCATGAGCCGTTCTAAACCACGTCTTTTGGCTTTAATTTCAGTTGAAAATAAAGACAAAAATTCTCCAACATTTGGATAATTTTTTATTAAGTTGGTTCTAAACTTTCGGCTCACACGAGCCATCTTCACAGAGGAATTTCAGTGTTGATTAGTTGTAATTCCTGTTTGGCTGTGTGTATTTGCCGTTTAATGAGATTCCATTGAAATTTCTTGGTGTCAGGATCATTTAATGCTGCGACGTCATGTAACTTATATTTATATGTATGTATGTATGTATATATATATATATATATATATATATATATATATATAGTTTATTGAGGCAGTAGATAATTCTCTAAACATATATTGTTAAATATAATAGACAATGAATGTCTATTATGTTTAATCTAATTTCAGGTAAAAATAGACAAAAACTGTCCATTATTTGGATATTTTTATATTATTCTGGTTCTAAGCTTTCGGCTCACATGAGCCATCTTCAGATATTGGAGGCCATCTATATTAAATCAAAGCATCCCACAATAAAATCCCATTTCAATCTAGTCATTAACACATTACATTGCATTTAGACATATGTTTTGGTTAACATTTCAATCTCTCACGTGGTATGACATCATAGAACCGCATTTCAAATTTAGGACCTGCCTCTGCTATTCAGTAACTGTTATCGTCGCATAACAATGTTTTATATCAACACAAGAAAAAACTCGTCGCTGATGGTGGATGTTTTTGTGTTACCGTCCTTATAACCTCTCTGAAGATGGCGCATGTGAGCCGAAAGCTTAGAACCAATTTAATAAAAATTATCCAAATATTGGACAATTTTTGTCTTTATTTTCACCTGAAATTAAAGCTAAAATACAAAGTTTAGAATGGCTCATGATTAAACATAATAGACATTCATTGTCTCTCATACATAACAACATATGTGCAGAATACACACACACACACACACACACATACATATATATATATATATATATATATATATATATATATATATATAACATTTAAGATATATTCTTTTTTGTATATATAAAAAAAACTCAAATGAATAGACAAGATATTGATATAACCACGATGTGTATGTGCGCGTGTCAAGTTCATATATATATATATATATATATAAATGTGTGTAAGCATGTATGCAAAGATAATCAATACGTCAAACAACTATACTTACTTTCACAGTCATTTTAATAGCATTATTCTTAAATGCCTTCAACTTATTGTCTTATCAAATTGCTTTTCAGATAAATGCTACACATTATTGAGACAAGCGCCTTAGGATTTAAAAACGTCAGCGTTGAGAATACGAAAAAGGAAGCCTTTGATGGCAATATACTATGAGAGAACGATCAAGTACTTTCCTGCAAATAGGCATCTGAATAAGCAAATAGAGTTTATACTAGTTCAGGATGTGCGTTGTGGTGCAGTGGATATAGACTCGGAACGAGAAATCGGGGAGCCGAGTTCGAATTCCAGTTGAATTCATTGCATTCACTTAAGCGCAAATACCCTTGGGAAAGGTATTAATCCGTCTCTTCCTTCCAGTTATGGGTTAAATAACAGGACAGATTGGGTTCTATAGCGTTGGTCGGCAACCAGTCTACCGCAGAAAGCAATGGCAACCTACTGCAGGATAATCTTCTGCCCAGTCAGTCATGTCTCTTTTGAGACATGATCGCCCAAGCGTGTATCTTGTATGGCACTTAAATGACTGACTAGTTCAGCCGATTGTGAGAACATTGTTCTTTAATAATTCTTCGAAAACAGTGATTCGCAAAATATAAGAATTGTAAATTGTTTCAAATAAAATTAAACTAAAGGACAATTATACCAAATGATTATTAGAAATACAAAATTCTTTTTTTGAAATAAAAATGTAAATATTAAGAGGAAATAAAAAATATTCATAATACAAGTAAAGTTAAGGGTCTAGTAAGACAAAATTCTTATTACGTTATGTGATATTGCACGCAAATAGTCAACTACTGAGTAGTCATAAAAAGATTATTTTTCTAATCTTCACTAACGATTTCCCCGATGTAATCAGATCCCAAGTAGGCATCTACGCTGACATCACCACCGTTTCCTCTCGCCTCGATCAAAAATCTCCTGAGACTGACAAAGCGAACCTCGCTGCTGAGTTTGAAAAGGAGTTAAATGGAAAACGTAAACGATTAGTGGATTTTTTTTATCATATCGCCCCAAACAAGGCTGTTTACTTCTACTAGTGTGCAGGGGGTTACATAGGAGGAAAGTTATGAGAAAGAGGGACAGGTTATAGGGGGCATCAGGAAGAGGGTAAGAGAAGGATGAGAATACTGATGAGAGTGGAGTGGACGGAGAAAGGAGCATGAGAGAGTAATTAGTAATTGTAGCTTTCAAAGAAGCAAGTATACGGAAGGGACTTCCAAAGGTGGGAAGGGCGAGAAAAGAAGTAGAAGTTGCGGTTACATTTGATTTGTTTAACTGTAAAAGAGTGGGACCTAGTTGCTAGTCTGGTAGCTCGAGTAAATTCATGCATGCTTTGCTTGGGGCGATATGTTAAAAAAATTCCACTAATCGTTTTCCATTTAAGTCCGGGTATTTTATTTTGGCACTCTTGATATTTTGCCAACCTGCTTTTACTTTTGCAATATGAATTTCCTACAAGTCCTTTTCAAGACCATCTAAGAATTTCCATATTGTGGGAAAACGGAATACCAATTATTGCAAAAACCATCCCTATATCTTCCTTGAAGGGCGTTATCACTTCTAAGTAAATCTGAATTGACTGGCTCAAAGGAAAACCACTATCACAAACACGTATTTCGAATAATTATTATTTAGTTATATTTGTCCTTTCGAATAATTTTAATTCAAACAAATTACAATGCGTATATATCTTTTTCGAAAAATTGTTTCTCGAATATAAAGGAGGTAATAATGTTGTTAACGTCTGCTTCACTGAAATAGAAAAAAAATCTTAATTTTATTTGTACCTACAGATGATCAGAACTTGTTATTTTTTGACATTTTGTATCGACAGAATAAGGAGTTCCATTGGCGATGATGCAATGTAACAAGTTTAGTTTTCGTGGCATTGAAGGCAGTCAGCCATTCCTATCCCCAATGGATAGTTAAGACCAGATTGGATGAGAGATCAGCTGTCAAAATCCTCTGCTCATGAGTTTTAAAGATGCGCCCGTATATAGTCATATCTTTGGCGTAGACATTCACAAATGATCTGATAGTTTTAGGATGATTATTATTTTACATCAAAAAGAAGATTGACCCAAATAGTTGGGAGTTCAATGACTACAGCAGTTGTAAAATAAAGAAAAAACACTTGAGAGTTGAGTTAAACGGAGATAACACAGACATGACTCATGGAACGAAAAAAATATCCCAGTTAACGAAATAAAGGTTTCAGTTAATAATTCCAATGTATATGAAGAAGCTCGGAGCATACAATGGCCGAAACGTTAGGAATATGGCAACAATGATGAAGACAACAGTCCAACCAATGTAATGTCAGCCAGTCAGATAATTGCCATTGGTGATACACGCGTGGGCGATCATGTCTCGAAAGAGATATGACTTACTAAGCAGAAGACTTTTCGTAGTTGGAAGCCATTACTTTCTGCTGTAGACCGGTTGTCAACCAAGGCTGCAAAATCCAAGCTGTCCTGCTATCTAATTCTTTTATCTAGATCAGTCAGTTAATTGCCATAGGCGATCATGTTTCGCAAGAGACATGACTCACTGGCCAGAAGACTTTCTGTCATGTTTCCACATCTACATTGGTATGAACTCTTCCTCCTTCATAAATACTAACCTGCTAGACTCCCTAAAGGAGGTAGTCGAGACGCAGTGTAAATTGGCAGTTCGGATGGATACTTCTATCTGCTGACTAATAATACTCTTATTTTGTATATATGTTCTAGGTTCAACCTACCTTCTTTCTTTCTTTCTTGTCTTTCTTCCTAGTCCTAACAGGCCACAACACTTTTGTAGGTTGCCATTACTCTCTCCTGTTGCCCGGTTGCTAACCAAGGCTATAGAATCCAATCTGTCTAGCTATTTAACTCTCAGCTAGCGGGAGAAGAGACGGATTGATATCTTTCCCAAGGGTAAATGAATGAAATGAATTCGACTGGAATTCGAACTCGGCTCTCCGATTTCTAATTCCTAACCAAGAGCCATTAGACCACAACGTAAATAGTGTAAATAATGGAAATAAATAATTCAATAAGAAAAATAATGAATATCTGGGTTCGGTTAATTTTGACAACAACGCATTTCTCTTAATACTATTTGGACCATTCTGTCTGAGTCGGTTTCTCAGGTGCGAACTAAACACGTCCGTCAACCATCGGGTTATGAAATTGACAAGACATTTGATAAAGATAAAGCGAATTGAAAAGAGATACCGATCTGCTCTTTCCCCAAGGGCAAAGCAAATTCAGAAGACATTTTCTGATAATATCTAGTGATGAAAATAAAAATTTCTTACAAAACCTTCTCAAAGGTTATTAGTGCGTAACTGAACGCAAAAGGTTTAAATGTGAGTTCTCTTTTAAATACGCAGAACAGATTTTAAGAGGTTATTCCGTTTACACCGATCGGCATTAATCTTGCCTCACTATCAGCACTGATATCACTTTTCTTTCTGACTGAATTTCTGAGATGACGATCTATCATTATTTACAACAGGGGTCGGCAACCTACGGCACGCGTGCCACATGTAACACGTCAAGCAATTTCGAATGGCACGCTAATTGTGTAAAACTCAAAGCCACAAAGTATGTTTCTAACATTGAGCAATTGGCTAAAATCATGCAAGGGAAAGGCTCCCATTAATATTTACTTATGCGCAAATACCTTTAGAAATGGCATTAATTTGTCTCATCTCTTTCAAGATATGAGTTAAATAGAAGGACAGATTGGGTTGGCAACTAGTCTACCACCAACTGCAGGAAAATCTTCCGAAACATGATCGCTGAAGCGTGTAGCAGATATGACACGTAACTGACTAACTGATAGACTGTTTTTCGTCTACGCAGTATTTCTAATCTAAACTTATTTATAAATGGATCTTTGTCTGTGTGTGTGAGTGTCTATGTGTGTTGTGGTCCGTTACCTATAGACTCCGAAACGGCTGAACCGATTTTCTTGAAAATTTACGCAGTTGTACTATAAGCATCTGCGAGTGTTCTTAGTTAGGTTCTGTGTCGAAGTACCCCTGATAAGTATCAAAAATCGATAATCGATAATATTCGTCCTATTTTAATCAAATTTGATACACTCATAGACAAAGACATAAAAAACGATATTCAGAAGTTTCAAGGCTGCAATTCTTACAATAGTGCATAAAATCGATAATATATATATATATATATATATAAAAGGCAAGATTTTTGCGTGTGTGTCTGTTTATCTGCCTGTATGTCTGTATTTTTTTCAGCCTTTTTATTTTAGTTTTTGCTTCGGGTTTGGCTTTAAGTAGATATAATTGTAGTTCTTAGCCTCAGCCATGATACCATTTACTCAGAGGACTTATGTAGCCTTCAAAATTCAGTATACGACGAAAAAAACTTGTTTGATATCGATACCAGAAAATCAAAATTTTGACTTACATGCATTCATTTTTCTTTCAGTCTACGGTTTCGCTTTAACTGGAAACAACTATTGCTTTTTAATCTTTCGTGCAAACGTCCAATGAATCTGAGCTCCAGGACCATGGATTAGTTTTAAAGCTTTCATTACACCCGATCAACGCCGAGCTAGTTAATTTAAAGCTGTGAAAAAGTAAACCAACAATCGCTTATCTTTCTGAAAAATCATAGAAATTTTCACATAATGTTATGCGATATCTAGCCTTCTATATTTTTTATAATCATATCACCCCAAATAAAGCGTTTTACTGCCACTGTTTTGCAGGGGATTACATTAGAGGAAAGTTATGAGAAAGAGTGACAGGTTGTAGGGGGTGTCAGAAAGTGGGTAAGGGAAGGATTAGAATACTGATGAGAGTGGAGTGAACGGAGAAGAGAGCATGAGAGAGAGAGAGAGAGAGAGAGAGAGAGAGAGGATGCAGGTTAGAGAAATAGGAAATGACTTTTGACTTTACATTTAAATTCATGGAGATTGTAGTTGTCGGGAAAGCAAGTAAATGGGAGGGAATTCAACAGGCGGGAATTGCGAGAAAAGTAGCTGATGGAGTAGAATTTATTGGTTTCACAGTAAAAGGGTGGGACCTAGTTGCTAATCTTGTGGCTCGAGTAAATTACTATATAGGAGGCACCAGTGAGCTAAGTTCATCGGAGCAGAAGCCGTGAAGGGTCTGTAGAAGAGACACAAGAATGCCACATTGCATCGGTGAGAAAGTGACTGTATCTGAACTGCCAAGTCGGGATCTATTACATTACAGATTCTTTGTTGAATTTTGACAAGGACATTTAGGTGGATAGCAGGAGCACCCGACCAGATATGGCAGCAGTATTCAATGCACGGGCGGATGGTAGATTCATATATGTGCTGGATTGTTTCAGGCGGAAAAAACTTCCTGGCCCTACACAGAGAACTGACTTTCTTTGCTATGGATTCTATATAGTCATTCCACTTGAAGTCTGTTGTGAGAGTTAAGCCGAAGAGACACAGTGTTTTGCTTTCAGGGAGACTAACCTGATTCATGATAATGGGGTGGGTAGAAGCGATTGTCTGTGATGATTAATAGACAACAGCTTCATTTTGGAAGCATTAAAATTCACGAGCCATTTCTTACCTCAGTCCACCACAGATCGGAAGTCTTTTTCAAGCTCGGCAGCGAGGTTTTCTTTGTCAGCCTCAGCAGAATTTTGATTGATGCGAGAGTAAACTGTAGTGTCGTCAGCGTAGATGCCTACTTGGGATCTTATTACATCTGGGAGATCGTTAATATAGATAAGGAAAAGCCTAGGACCTGGAATAGAGCCTTGAGGGACACCGTTCCTATTGGGAAGCATATCCGTTCAATACTGCCTTCATTGTGCGATTTGAAAGGAATGACTGGATAAGGTCAAACAATTGTCCAGTTATACCATAATCTCACAGCTTGCATAGAAGGTCAGCATGCCAGACTCTGTCAAACGCTTTGGAGATATCTAGGGCAACAGTTCGGGCTTCGCCGTTCTTGTCGAGAGCCTGGTGTACATACTCAGTGATGGTCGTGAGTATATCAGCAGTAAACCTGGTGAAGCGAAACCATACTGTTTATCAGAGAATAGTATGTGGGCTGTGAGATGTTGAACCACCTCGTCGTTGTTGATGGCTTCGAACACTTTGCCAAAAATTGGTAGGAGGCTGATAGGGCGATAATTAGAGGGGTCATCGGGTTCACCTGTGTTTTTATATATTGGAACCACGGAGGAGGATTTCCAGCAGGTAGGAAAGCAAGAAGCAGAGAGGCAGTAGTTGTAGAGTTTGGAGAGAACAGAGGAGAGTTCAGGGGAACATTTCTTCAGGACAATGATTGGTATTCCGTCACATGTTAGAGACCACCGAGGGGGTAATGTGGATGTCATTCAGTTGGGCCTCAGTTCGGGGTGGGAAGATGGGTACAGATACTCCAGAAGAGTCCAGTGTCAGTTGGTGGAGAATTTGCGAGCAAAGCACTCAGCCTTGTCTGTTGTAGAGGTAAGGACCTCATATTCGTTGATTAGAGGCGGGATTGAGGGTTTGCTATTGTTTAGTACACTTTTACAGAGCCTCCAATAGTCTTTGGAACCGAACTTACGGGATGCTATTCTCTGCTTTGTTCTGGCTGCAAATAAAAGTTTGGCTTCTTTAAGTATCTTCTTGCACTCATTGCGAGCAGAGGCAAAGTGGCGCCTGTTATGGTGCGACGCGTGACTCCGATAAAGCCGAAAGAAGTTATTTCGATGGGGGATGGCGGCCTTAACCCAAGAAGAGACTTCAGCCGCACAGTCTTTAACGGGAAGACTAAAGACTTTTTTCCAAGGGACGTCAGGTAATGCAATTAAAATCTCTCCACAGATGAAGAAGAGACTTGAAGTAACAAAAATGTTGTTCTACAGAAGGATGATGAGAATATCATAAACGAAACTTGTGAGCAACGACGACGTTTTTGAGAAAATGTAAACAAAAAGGACACTAATACTTAACATCAGAAAAAGAGAGTTGAAATTTATAGCGCACATAATGAGAAAGGAGGGCTTGGAAAATTTGATACTCACAAGATTGACTGAAGGCAGAGGGAGAAAGGAAAACACTGAATAGCTTGTGTAAATGTTTGATAGGACAATGTTTAGGAGACATAACAAAAAGAAAATTTAGTAAGAAATTTTATTAAGAATGAACAAGAAATTGTGGAGAGTCGTGATTAAGGTGCATGATACAGAAGAAGAAGATGATGTTTAAAATAGTTTTGCAAATGACGTTGCTCAATTACACTTGAATTAAGTACTAGTTAGATAAATACATAAAAGTTCAAATGACTTATCTTCCGACTTGGAGTTTCGTAGATACACCTTTCATTCTTGTTAGGGTAGGATAAATCTATTTTCTGTAAAACGGATTGTTCATTTTTTTTAATAGTGAGCGCTTCATCTAAAATTTATGCTCGCCTTAAACACATTAACCTCCAGCAAATTACCGGTAGTCATGTTTTGTTAGGCGACACGGTATTTGTTGTAACTGTTGTTATTGTTGTTGTTTCTCTTCTTTTTTTTATTTAATCATTTTACCCCAAGCAAGGCATTCCACTGCCACTACTGTGCAGGGGGTTACATAGGGGAAAGTGATGAGAAAGAGTGTTTAGTTATAGGAAATGTCGAAAGGAGGATGATAGACGGATGAGGATACCGAGTATGAGGGTTGAGTAGATGCGAAGAGTGTTTGAGAGAATGGATGCGGGTTAGTGTTTCCGGTTTTCCTCTTTTCCAATCTTTTCACTCTTACGTAGCCCCCTGCACATCAGTGGTGTTTTCGCCTTGCTTGGGGTGATATGATTAAAAAAAAAAAAAAAAGCAAGAAAAGGAAGATGCAGAGTATCACGATCGACTACGTTCAGAAGGGACATAATATTAAAGGAGATTATATTAATAATCGTAGTATTGTCATATTACGGAACTGAGGAATGGTCGTGAAAATTTGAGGTTATGATCTCTTTTCAGAGGTGAGGCCAATATTCAACAGTCACCGCACCAACAATAATTGCTTCTGATATAAAAATATTAACACTTTGCCAACAAGTATTAATAAATATGAAAGATTCAGAATACCAGCTGTATTACAAAAGCCTCCCTCTCCACCTCTTCTTCTTCTTCTTCTTCTTCGAGCAGCAGCATCAACTGTGCTCGCTGCCATGTGTCATCCCACAGTGATTTCCGGCTTTCATTTTATGCAGAAACTTCCGTTTAGGCTTTTCATCTGATGTTTAAAAATCGTTGAAAACTCGATGCACAAGAAATGCGTTTTTCATAACCTGCACCATCACTTAATCGACCGTCATTCAATTTTCGCTTTCTTCACAATTACACAAGCGCACATTTGCCGTGCTCAGGTAAAGATATTCACTAACCAAGCTTTACTTTAACACAAGGTCGCCATCAGTATGTAAACAAAAGCATCCGCTTCTCTCTCTCTCTCTCTCTCTCTCTCTCTCTCTCTCTATATATATATATATATATATATATATATATATATATATATATATCAGAATGCAGAGCGGGTGTAGAAGAATCCAAAGGAGTATCCTGTACATACAGTGGTAGGATAACTCTCTAAGAGAGCTCTAAATATATATGTATATAAATACATATAGAGCAAATATAAGAAAAAGTAATGCAAGCACGTTATTTCATGGTAAATCGGAAATATTGGCCTATTTCAGGCGAACCAACATCAGCTTCCGTCTTTATTTTACAAAGGATTTTAATGGTTTGCCTGAAATGGCCCTATCCTTCCGAATTACCATAAAATAACGTGTCTGCGTTAATTTTTCTCATATATATTTATATATATATGTATATGAGACGCCACTCATGCCAGAGACTTGGGTAGCGAAACAACTCGTTTAAAAATGGAAAATATTCAAAAGTTCTACAATATATAATTGTAATCGAACACTTTTTAATCCAAATTTGTACTGGTCTAACTCTATTATGACCAAAACGTAAGTATTAAACAATATATATATATATATATATATATATATATATATATATATATATTTGAAATAATTATATTTATATCTAATATAATATACATATATCATATTTGAAATTATGTTCAAACAAATCATTTCATATATATATATATATATATATATATATATATATATGTCAGATTAAATAAATTGCAAACACTATGTTTGTTTATTTTTAATAAAATCTGTTCATACTCACGGATAATCTTTCTCGTATTACAATCAAAAGATATCAGAAATAAGCCGTAACGTTGAAATATGTTACTTTTTATTCATTTCTTAAGGTACCCATGTACTTTCAACCTCTTTCTGAGATCATAAATGAGTGAAAATAACATCTGTCAATGTTACAGCTCACTTTTGGCATCTTTTGATTGTAATTCACGAAAGATTATCCGTGAGTATGAACAAATTTTATTAAAAATAAGAAGTCGCAATGTTTGCAATTTATT
>JBBBDQ010000410.1:2505000-2550000 GCA_037127315.1 Ascarosepion bandense | reverse complement strand
AAATTAAATGAAACAAAATGAATAATATCATCCTAGGATCTTTCACAATTCCCCTGATTACATGTACATCGTCTCTTGGCATTGTTTCTCTCTTCCGACCGCATTTTCCTTTACGTTTTGGTCTGACGGACATTTGGAAGACTCACAACAACAATATGGGCGAACTCACTAAAAGGCTTACCATTGTGTCCCTGCAACGTTGCAGTTTTCGAACGCTTCTTTGGAGTAACGTCCACTGCAGACAATGGCCCACGACAGTCGAGAGAGTAGTTTCTAGGCGTGATAAAAATCTGATCCAATCACGGATGATTTCAAAGCTCAACAGATTTTATTATACATCTCGAAAATAGACTCATGTATCATTGCAAACCACTGGAAATAATCTAAACCGTGGAAAAATAGAAATCGATTACACCCTGTCACTACAGTGCGTCTAAAACCGAATGTATGCGAACAGAAAGGAAGCTGAAGCTGTTGCTTCAATCAATTTGCAGAAGAATTTTATTATACATCTCGAAAATAGACTCATGTATTATTGCAAACCACTGGAAATAACCTAAACCGAGGAAAAATAGAAATCGATTACACCCTGTCACTGCAGTGCGTTTAAAACTGAATGTATGGGAACAAAAAGGAAACTGAAGCTGTTGCTTCAATCAATTTGCAGAAGGATTTTATTATACATCTCGAAAATTGACTCATGTATTATTGCAAACCACTGGAAATAACCTAACCGAGGAAAAATAGAAATCGATTACACACTGTCACTGCAGTGCGTTTAAAACTGAATGCATGGGAACAGAAAGGAAACTGAAGATGTTGTTTCAATCAATTTGCAGAAGGGTTTATATGGTAATGTTCTAAGCATAACTAAGATGTGGCACACGGTCAGAAGTAGAGGCCACCCAGTAAGAATCGAATTCACTATTCTTTTGTAATTAACTTAGCGAGACAAGCTTGCTAACCATTACAATACGTCAAGGGATAGATAGATAGATAGATAGATAGATAGATAGATAGTGAGTGAGAGAGAGAGAAAGAAAGGAAGGGAGTAGAAGAGTGAGAGATAAAGAATAGCCTGGTTATTGATATTTTTATATATTTCAGATACATAAAATCTTATCTATGTTGTAAGTTAGAGAAAAGCTCATGGAAGGAAAAAGATGTTGGAATATTATCTAGTTTCAGGAAAACAACATTTGACGTTGTGGAAAAAAAATGTTAACCAGAGATCACAGAACAATCGGGGGAAAAAACTGAAAATATTGGCAAGATAAGAGTGTCAGAAAATGTTATCTGCGACAATAAGAAAATGGTAAGTGTAATAAACAAGACAGGCGACTCGACGAGCAAGAAAATATCCGGAGAAACCGGTGCTGCAAACGTAAACACGTATAAAATATTCACAATATTGAGGATATTGGCCCAAGACATGAAAGAAAAGCGAAAGTTATTTTTAAGTAAACATCAAGAAGTGAAACTTGTAGTTTCAGCACAAAACTAGAGTAAAACTTAGTTCTAAACAGTAATTTCTAGTGAGGATTATAACACATTACAGGGCGTTCTTGAAAAATTAACTCCCTCTTTAAATAAATAAATCCATTAATATTGAAATAAATCAAATGGGTTATCCATTAATTCATTAATTTATTCTCTCTCTCTCTCTCTCTCTCTCTCTCTCTCTCTATCTATCTATCTATCTATCTATCCAAATGAATAAAAACTAAAAAAATAACACACTAACACACTAACCTGCTCCCATTCTATCAAACACTCTTCCCATCTGCTCAACCCTCATCCTCGCTATCCTTACTCATCTGTCACCTTCCTCCTGACATTCCCTAATCTAACCACTCCTTCTTTTTACCTTCCCCTATGTAGCCCCATGTGCAATAGTGGCAGTGGAATGCCTTGCTTGGGGTGAGATGATTAAAAAATAAAAAAATAAAAAAATAATAATAATTGCAACGTTCAAAACATTAATTTAAAACAGTGCTCAATATAAAAATAGAGCAATGAATATTTATTAATTATTACTTTAGGGCATGTACAAACTACAAACTACTAAAAAATTGTACATTTTGTTTCGACATTAAAAGAACAATGCCTCACCATGTAGATAACAATGATGGTACCATTTATGGCAGTAGAAAATTATGTACAACGTCAGTTAGTTAGTTAAGTGCCATACGTGATACACGCTTGGGCGATCATGTCTCGAAAGAGGCATGACTGCCTGAGCAGAAGATTATCCCACAGTAGGTTGCCATTGCTTTTTGCGGTAGACCGGTTGCCGACCAAGGATATAGAACCCAATCTGTCTTATTATTTAACCCATAACCGAAGGGAAGAGTCTGATTAATACCTTTCCCAAGAGTATTTGTGCGTAAGTGAATGCAAGGAATTCAACTGGAATTTGAACTCGGCTCCCCGATTTGTACAAGGTAGCTGTAGTTAAAGATATCCAACTGCGTTCAAAATATATTGAGCTAAAACGTACAAATTATTTAGATTTCGGCATTAATTAACCCACAGATGTTTATATGTCGCTATACTAAATCATCCAACTAATAAACTGAATTTACTTACTTAGATACTGGAAGATATATATATATACACTTCAAGGAAACTAACATGAGAAAACTATTTGAAAATAATTAAATCGACAGCAATATATCTTTTCCTAAAAAGTATTTTTTTAAAATCATTTCCCCCGAGCAAGGCGGGAACGGCACTCTTGCGTCTGGGTTGGGGTTACAGTGAGAAAAATACTGGATATAGAGGGTGTCGAAGATAAAAGATGGATGAGATAGAGATGATGAATGATGGTAATTGACGCTGCATTTAAATTTCAGGAGATTGTTGCTACCAGGGTAGCGATTAAACGGGTGGAAGTCTCACAGGCGGGAAATGCGAGAAAAGAAACTGTTGGAGTAGAAGTTACGGTTACATTTAATTATTTCATCGGTAAAAGCACACTTAATGCCATGTATTGGGGCACCAGGAAAAACAAAAAAGGAAGCCACGTCACGTCGGTGAGAAAGTGACTGAAGTCAAGATGTGAATTACATTGCAGATCATTCTTTGAATTTTTTCGAGAACCTCAAGATGAATACCAAGAGCCCCTGAGCGGATATCGCAAGAGAATTCAATGCACGGACGAAGGGGTAGATTTATAAATGGGCAAGATGGATTCTGAGGAGGAAAAAAAATGAGAAGGATATTGGAATAATCCAGAATCTGAAACGGCGGTAAACAGTCTTCATCCAGATAAAAAATGGGCTCGATAAATATGCAGAAACAGAAAGCTGTTAAGACAAAGATGCGCCTTCTCACCGAAATTAACCGATACAGTGAGGTACTTATGCGAGAATTAAATATGCTACCATGATTCATTATTGATGGACACAATGTTACCAAATAGAAAATATGCAGATGGTACAATTTACATTTCTTGCACCCCCATATATATATATATATATATATATATATATATATATATATTATGATACACGTGTATATATATATATATATATATATATACATATATATATATATATGTGTGCATAAACACACACGTATAAAATGAATGTTTTATAGTACACGTGTATATATGTACATATATATGTATGCATAAACACACACACACACACGCACACACACACAGGCACACACACACACACATATATATATATATATATATACCCTGTGACTGCCATAACTATATATATATATATGTGTGTGTGTGTGTGTGTGCCTGTGTGTGTGTGTGTGTGTTTATGCATACATATATATGTACATATATACACGTGTACTATAACACATTCATTTTATACGTGTGTGTTTATGCATATATGTATATGTATATATATATATATATACACGTGTATCATAATATATATATATATATGTGTGTGTGTGTGTGTGTGTGTGTGTGTGTGTGTGTGCATACTTCTGTTCTCAAATACTTACCGAAGGCGGTTGGATTTCTTTTTCCTGATAATCACATGAATATGACTTCTTTCTCTCTTTCTCTTTCTTTCTCTCTCTCTCTCTCTGTCATATATATATATATATATATATATATATATATATATGTCTGTATGTATGTATGTCTTTAAATTTAGACCGAAAGTTATGAATAAATATCTATTGGAAATATGATTTTTATAAGCAACTTTTAATTTCGTTGCTAAAAGTCAAAATAAATGAAAGAGAAAAATGAAGATAAAATTTAATTACGTTAAAAATAAAAAAAAACCACTCTCTTCAGTAAACGTCTTTAAAATTTCATCTGATTACGTTCTAAAACCCTCTTATATTTTGAACTGCGTATTGTGTGCCGTAAAGCGACACGACTACAGAATGCCAGTAGAGCTGAAGTCAGAGAAAAGAAAAGATAAAGGAAGTTATTTTTTGCAACGAATAAAAAGATAAATTCAAATGCTCAACTGAAAAAAAAGAAAATGAATAAAAAAATTCAAAATTCACCTGAAATGAAATATTTTTCATAACAGCAAAAATGAATTTAGCAGAAACCATATCTGCTTAATATTTTGCTATTTTATGAAGTTTTTTTTTCCCCCATGTTCAATTCAATTTCCCTGACAAAATCTTGACACACCTTTGAAATCTGCTTCGAAAAAGGGAATTTGATCACAGGGCCCGGAAATTCTTTCCGCCTGAATCTATCCTGCAATTATATAAATCCACGATCCGCCCGTGTATTGCTGTATTGTATTGTGTATTGTACTGCTGCCACATCTGGTCGGGTGCCCCTGCTGTTCTCCTCGGGGTTCTTGACAAAATACTACGAAGAATCTGTAATGTGATTGATGCCGACTTGGCTGACCGCCTGCAGTCACTCTCACACCGGCGTGACGTGGCTTCCCTGTGCCTCTTCTATAAATACTTTCACGGCTTCTGCTCTGACGAACTTAAATCACTGGTGCCCCCTAGATGTGAATTTGCACGAGATACTAGATTGGCAACTAGGTCCCACTCTTTTACAGTGAAACCAATGAAATGTAACCGCAATTTCTACTCCAACAGTTTCTTTCCTCGCGCTTCCCGCCTGTGGAATTCTCTCCATCATGCTTGCTTCCCTGACAGCTACAACCTCCAGGAGTTTAAATGTAAGGTCAATAGACACCTCCTAACACATTAACTCACACCCACTCTCTCCAACTCTCTCCCTATGTACATCCTAAGTAGTCTATCACCCTCCTTCTGACATTTCCTATACCCAATCCCTCTATGTAACCCCCTGCGCTATAGTGGCAGTGGAATGCCTTGCTTGGGGTGACACGATTTTGGCGATTGCCTGAAAAAGACTTTGAAATTAGATCTCCTATTCGCGACACTTTATTTTTTTAATCATCTCACCCCAAGCATAGCAACAAAGCCACTAAGACGCAAAGGCACTGGTGAGTGATAGTATACTTTAATGGCAGAAGAAATTTTCAGACTTCTGTCTTCTAATTAATTATAAAATAATTTTTTTTCAATTTCAGTTCACGAAGATCACTTAAATTTTAAGTCATTTCCTTACCCTCATTAGCTTATTTTTTATTGTGCTTTCTATAGATTAAATATTGTATATTTATTATAAATTATATTTTAGAACATGTACAAAATTATTCTATACATATCCGCTACAAAGGTACGTTTGTTTCGACATTGAAACTTCAATGTCTCATCAGGCGGTGTGTAAAAAAGAATTCTTTCTTCGTTCTGTATTCACTCGATTAGATATTGTAGATATTTTCATACTTAATAATCATAATTTTATGATCACTTCATTTACCATAACTTTTTTGCTGTTCTACTCAATGTTAGTCCATAACAAGGACCAAGAATCACACAAAATAAATCGGATGGGCGTTATGGTGTAGTGGATATCGGCCCCGAACGAGAAATCGGAAGAGCTGAGTTCAAATTTCAGTTGAATTTATTGCATTTAATTACGCGCAAATACCCTTGCCTAAGGTATTAATCCGTCTCTTCAACCTCTAGCTATGGGTTAAATAACAGTTTGGGTTCTATAGGCTTGGTTACTGCAGAAAGTAATGGCAACCTACAACCTGCGGGATATTTATTTTAACCCAGTCAGTCATATCTCTTTCGAGACATGATTGCCCAAGCGTGTATCACGTATGGCACTTAACTGGCTGACTGAATCATCACAGTCAGCTGAATCCTTAAAAGCGTGAATTTGTTAGACGGCCGACAGGAAAGCAAAATGACTGACGTTATACTAAGAAAACAGTGAGGTTCTAGTGGCAAGGGGTAAGATTCTGATGCTTTGGGACTGCATAAGAGAAAAAGTATCTCAGGAGAATTGGTTAAAATTGACGATAGCTTGCATTGTGCCGCATATATCTCTTGCAATAAAAACAGTGGATACCATACTTGGCTATATGTTTAGCTTTACTGAGCTCCATATCACAGACACACCAGATACTGCCAACAGAGACTGGTTGATGAATATGCCACCATACTGAAAGCTTGGCCAAATTAGTTGTTGGTTGTTTTGTTTTTATGGCATATCAACCTCGGCAGGTCATTTAATGTCAACTAAATTTTATTTATTTATTGCTGGTAATACCTTTTTCAATCGTTTTTTTTATATAAGTTTTGTATCTAGTAATACTTTTTTTTATTTTCGAGTATCAAGATTCATTGGAATTTTTGTTTTTAAGGGTAGGGTCTTCAAGTCCTACACTGTTATTTAACCCATAACTGGAAGGAAGGGACGGATTAATACCTTTCCCAAGAGTACCAGTGCTTTATAAGTGAATGCAGGGTATTCAACTGGAATTCGAACTCGGCTCACTGATTTCTCTTTCCGAGCCGATATCCACTGCACCACAACGCACATCTGTCACTAAACGTTTACAGCAGGGTATTCCCAAGCGGTAACCCATCTAAGTACTGACCAGGTTCAATGTTGCTTAACTTCAGTGATCGAGCGAGAACCGGTGTATTCAACGTGATATTGCCGTAAGCCCGGCCAGATTAGAGCCAATGAACTAAATATTGACAGAACCCACTGACTTTGTTATATTATTCTTCTTTTATGTGCCTTGTCCAATCAGGATGCAGGCAATAATTATGTGCCTTGTCCAATCAGGATGCAGGCAATAATTACCCTCCTCACCTTCCTGTCTTATGTAGCTCTTAATACCTTTATAATTATCCTAAACCCTGATCTTCCATCTATTTGCTTAAGCCCATCAAGTATGTCACGCTCTGTTTACCGTTGTCTCTCTTTCTCTCTGCGAGTATTCTATTCTCCAATCCTCCTTCCTCATTTAATCAGTTGTGCCATACGTGATACACGTTTGGGCGATCATGTCTCGAAAGAAACAAGACTGATTGGACAGAAGATTTTCCCGCAGAAGTTTGCCACTACTTTCTGCGGTAGACTGGTTGTCAGCCAAGGCTATAGAACCTAGTCTGTCTAGTCATTTAACTCATAACTGGAGGGAAGAGACGAATTATACCTTTCCCAAGGGTATTTGTGCGTAAGTGAATGCAAGGGATTAAACTGGAATTTGAAATCGGCTTTCCGATTTCTCGCTCCTGACCGATATCCACTGCACCACAACGCACGTTTCAGCTGTCTTTTCCTGATGTTATGTATAAGTTTGCTTTTCTTTCCATTCTCTCCATAACTTCGTTGCTCACATGTTCCGTTTATGGTAGCAGATGGCCGATATTTTTGAACTGCCATTTTTTTTTGTTTGAGGTTGGGGGTGAATCTTCAACGTTCCTTAAAAGCTATTGCTAAAATTATGCTCGTTTGGTGGGAAGTGTCTCCAAGTTTTCCTATACAGGCGGCACAATAAAATGAAAACAAAATCTCTCTTATGTTACAACACTTCCTATGTTTGTAAACCTTCTTCTTCTTCTTCTTCTTCTTCTATGTGCCATGTCCCTTCAGGACGTAGATGATCATGGCCCTCCACGTTTGCCTATCTCTAATGGATCTTAGCACGCTTTCTCCTGTTCAGTCAGTTTAGGTGCCATACGTGATACACGCTTGAGCGATCATGTCTCGAAAGAGACATGACTGACTGGGCAGAAGATTATCCCGCAGTAGGTTGCCATTGCTTTCTGCGGTAGACTGGTTGCCGACCAAGGCTATAGAACCCAATCTGTCCTGCTATTTAACCCATAACTGGAAGGAAGACACGGATTAATACCTTTCCCAAGGGTATTTGCGCGTAAGTGAATACAATGGATTCAGCCGAAATTCGAACTCGGTTCCCCGGCTTCTCGTTCCGAGCCGATATCCACTGTACCACAACGCACATCCTGTTACCCCACTCAAAACCCCGCTCTGTCATCCACTTGCTCGAACCCGTCAATTATGTTACGCCCTTTCCTGTCTCTTTCCCTCAATTTGACCTGTGAGTATCACATTCTTCAAACCCATCTTCCTCATTTTATTAGATATTGACATTTCCAGTGTATAGTTCGCATCAATTTTTCTTCATATATTTTGTCTTCCTACAGTTTATTGTCTTTTCTCCTTGTTTTTTTTTAAAGATAGGCACTGTATTTTTTATTTTATCATCAATATTGTTTTATCGTATAGTGTTGATACTGAATCCATGGTTAATAAATCCTGATAGGTTTTTCAGCTTCCTTAAGATAAACTCGTTCTTGGAGTGTGCTCATTCAACAACTCCATATCTTCAGTTACTATCGAGTTATTTTTTTCATAAGTATTTTCACCCCTAAGCAAGGCAGAAATGCCACCGTTACATTGAGAGAAAAAGAAAGTTACAGGGTATGTTGAAGAAAAGATAACAGATAGACGGGAATCAAGTAGATAAAAAATGTCAGTTGACGTTGCATTTACACTTTTGGAGATTGTAGCTATCAGGGAAGCAAGCGAATGGAAGCGAGTTCCACAAACTGGAAGCCCGAGAAAAAACTGTTAGAGTAGAAGAGGAGGTTGCATTTAACTATTTCTACGGTAAAAGGGCGAGAACTAGATGCCAATCTAGTATCGCGAGTAAATACACGGTGAGAAAGCGGTTAAAGGCGGTCTGACAAATCAGGATCAATTATACTGCAGATCCTTCTTTGGATTTTGTCAAGAACCTCAAGATGAACTGCAAGAACACCCGACCAGATATGGCAACAGAATTCAAATGGTAGATTTATAAATGTACAAAATGGATTCTGATGAAAATAAACTCTTGGCCCAACACAGTGAACCAACCTTCCTAGCAGTAGATTCAGCTATAGATTAAATGTAGTTATTTCATTTGGGATAATTTGAGAGAGTATGGCCAAGGAGGCGCACTTCGTTGCTGTCTAGGAGACTAGCGTCATCCATTCTAATAGTAGACAGGTATGATTATCTTTGGTGGTTAAAGAAGAAAAATGTATTGGGTGGACGTGACTATAAAAACAATTTTCATTGAAATATTATGTGCGTCGTTATATTTATTTTGACAGTAATTATTAATCTTGTTCTTGTTATGAAAATAATTGTTATTCTACAACAGAGAATTTCTCATTAAATAATGAAAGCAAAAATTATGTTGTTTTTTTTTCCTTTGGTTAATTGCAGAAAATGAGAAAATATTTAGTAACAGTTGTTTTCCGAAAGCGAAGTTGCGAATACGATAGGAAAAAAGAAAAACAACAGAATTCAGTAAATAAGTAAAAATTATAAAAAAAAAAGAGATACAAAACGAATATGAAACGGGAAATAATAATAATAAAAAAAGATTTGTGGAAATAGCTGGGAAAGACGTTGAGGCCACATTTACCAACGTGAAGCAGATGTTAGGAGCAAAAAGCCAGTAGAGATTTGATGCACACCTATCAACGTCAATATGTATCATGCACCGTCAGACATTGTGGAAATAACGCTTTCATTACCTTTAAGTATCGAAACCAAAGTGTTTAGAACAACCAACAAACGGGATATTTACACAAGGTACGTCGACGACATTTTTTTAAAATAAAAAATATGGACGAAATTCGCAAATCTAAAATTAAATTTTGAAAAAAATTTCTCGCTGAAATTCACTTATTAACTCATGAACAATAACAATAACAAAATAACAATAACAATAACAAAATCCCGTTAATACAAAGCTAAAACCAACGAATTTATCACTTATCTGAATAAAATACCCAGCAGCAAGAACTCTTGTCTTCTTAATTATAATAATCAATGCACAGAAAGATACAAAATAGCATTAATAACGAACGTCTTAAATATCAAAATTCTTCCTCTCAAAGAATATTTTTCAGCGAACTAAAACACATAAAACAGACACTAGTCAACAATAATTTTCGAAACTACATTATTGAAAAACAAATAAAATTATTCTTACAAAAAATACATGACACAAGCATTAAAAATAACACACAAGATAACATCAATATATTTTATTGCAACCAAATGCACATTAATTATAAACAGGATAAATTTTCTTAACAAAAATTATTAACCACTATATTTCTGTCGTAATTCCTCAAAAACATGTAAAAATTATAATATATTATGAAAAATGGTAAAGAGCAAACCTTATTATTTCTACTAATAATAATCCTATCAGATCCAAACTAGTGATGACTAATATTTTTTTTTTAATCATATCACCCCCGAGCAAGGCGATAAAGCCACTGGTGTGCAGAGGGCTATATAAAAGTGAAAAGATTGGAAAAGAGAAAGCCGGAAACCACATCCTAAACAGGGAACAAGGGATGAGCCTCTACACCTGTTCAATAGACGTGGGTGGAGTGTGAACCGGGCGATAGTTCAGTCTATCTACTCCAATTGTTCAGTCTATCTAGTCCAATTAAGTATATATATATAGTGTATGATTTTCAATGCTCGTACAAGATATTGTTTCTTATCATAAATCAATTACCTATATTAACTATACTACTACTTCCCTGAGTAGACTCCTTACATGCCACCTATCTAGTAATAATAATGCAATAAAAAAACAAAAAAAAAAACAAACATTTATTCAAGGATAACTTAAAAGAACCCTTAAGAAAGATTTTGGTTGAAAATACAAAAGTACTATTTAAATCACAATCAAAGGCACCTCGCTATAAGGCAGGCACTATGTATGAAATAATTTTCCCCTACCATCAACCTTACACTATTTAATAGTGGAAATGGAGTTTTAAAAGTTTTTTTTATATTAAATATTTAAAATCAAAAAACACTAAAAGAAAAAATTACATTACAGTCAAACATAAGAATATAACAACACCAGAAAAATAAAATCCTTGGAAATAGCCTGTTAAGAGGGTGAAAGCACTTGGAAAATCGAAAATTATAGACAATTTTAACATTTCTTATCTTCAGCAAAAAGAAAACACGTAAAATATTCCTTGGTCGTTTTTAATGAAACGTGTATAAATGAAAGATTGCTGCCTAAATATACACTTATATATATAAAGGCTCGATCCGTCATCGGACCTGAAATCATCCTCTCCTATCATTCTGAAGATGAGATTCTGATCTCGAAATATTAATGAATAATAACTAACACTTTCTTTACCTTCTTTTATTATACTAAACACATTGTGATAGCCTTCAAATATCTAGCCATACAACTTATATACACAATGCTTCAAGCAAATAATAAAACTCTCTTATATATATATTCAGCACAAATAGCAGACTTGATAGGGATCTACATAATTAACTCACTAGTTAAGATAATTAAACCAACGCAGATAGGATTATATCGGGATGATGGGCTGATTATAATACCTAATAGCAATGGCCCACTGGCATCTAAGATACAGAAATTAATAATCAAAGCAATGAACTCCCTAGGATTAAAGATAGATATCTCTGCGAACTTAAAAATAGTGAACTATCTAGATGTAACACTTAACCTAACGAACAACACCCATAAACCTTTCAACAAGAATAATCAAGCACCCACATACATTAACGTAAGTTCAAACCACCCAAAGTCGATAGTTAATCAAATCCCGAAGGCTATTAACACTAGAATTAGCAAATTATCTTCCAATGAAAAAATATTCAAAGAAAATTGTAAGTTTTACAATGAAGCACTAGAAAGAAGCGGCTTCAAACATAAACTTGAGTATAAGAATAGGAATATAACAAACGAGAAAAGCATAGCAGACAGAATTAGAAAAGTGGAAAAAGTAACAACCAGCAATAGTAATATGAGAAATGTAAACAACAATAATAATGAGGCAGATAGAGACATAGAAGGAAATAACCCAAAAACAAATAACTCGAGCGGAAACAAAGGGAAAAAGTATAATAGAAACAAACCTAGAAAAAGAAGAATAATCTGGTTCAACCCTCCCTTTTGCAAGCTCCTAAAAATAAACCTAGGAAAACACTTCATAAAATTATTAGATAAACACTTTATACCCAGCAACCCACTAAGTAAGATTTTCAACAGGATGACTGTAAAACTAAGTTACTCCTGTACAAATAATGTAGGAAAAATAATTAAGTCACATAACGAAAAAAAAAATAAAAAAATAATTAAGTCACATAACGAAAAAACATTAAGGAAACTTAACGAAAACAAACTACCTCCGACAACCCCATGCAACTGTAGAATAAAAGAAAGATGCCCAGTAAACGGGAAATGTAACATAGGAAATGTAGTATATAAAGCAACGATATTCCCTGAAGAGAATAAAAAAGAGGAAAAAATATATATAGGTATATCAGCCGGAAAATGGAAACAACGCCTATATTGCCACAGGCATTCCTTCAGCAACCCTTCCCTAAGAAACCAAACCGCCTTATCGAAACGATTTTGGGCACTGAAGGAGAAAGGAATGACCCCACAAATAAGATGGGAAATTATCAAGAGAGCATTCGCTACACCTAGTTTCAGAAATAGATGCAACTTATGCCTAGAGGAGAAGATCCAAATAATAGGACACGCAGACAAAGGCCAACTTTTGAACCAGAGATGCGAATTAATATACAAGTGCAGGCACAGAAACCGGTACAAACTACCATAGTACGGAAGAAAGAAAAAATGGACTTACTACCACATGACCACAGAAACACCAGGGAAATACAAACCCCCTAAATTGCCCATCAGGACTCCGGAAAGTCGGAAGGGCACCCGGACTAAAATTAGAAAAATTAGAAACATTATAACTGTTATGAAGTCATGCAAGGGCCAAAATTGGTACCTAGACCCTAGGACGGGTTGTGAATTTTTGAATTTTTGAATTTTTGATTGGATTTATTTTAATTTAATTTAAATTAATTTAAATTTAATTTAATTTAAATTAATTTTATTTTTATTTTTATTTTTATTTTAATTTTATTTTAATTTTATTTGTATTTCTATTTAATTTATTTGATTTTATTTGATTTAATTTATATTACTTAATTTATGTTGGTGAATTTATTTTATTTTATTTTATTTTGTTTTATTGATTTAAATTTGGATTCTTTATTATCTAAATTTTTAATTCTATTAATGTTATTCATTAATATGGTATTATAATTGTCGATTATAAATTACTTTAAAATTTAGAAAATTATATCTAAAGGAAAAACTTTCCAAAAAATTTAATTGAATTAATTTTAAATTTAATAAATTTAATTAATTTAATTGAATTTAATTTTATAGAAATATATTTTTTAGAGAAATATATTTTATGTAATATTTCGTAAATTAAATTTCGAGTTACCTTATAAATTATCTTCTAATAATATTTAATATATTAACATTAGCTTATATTTTATAAATTTATATTATATTAAATTTAATTTACTTTCTAGCCTATATTCTTAATACACGTATCTCTCTTAAATTTTGATGATTCACTTGTAGGGTTATTATTATTTTAATTTTTATTTAAATTTAAATTAGGATCTATTAGATGGCAAGGATTGACTTATTAATATCAATTTAGAAAAAATTGGATGGACTAGGATTGACGCCCAGATAGTATAAATTGCAAAACTAATAAAATTACCTTTTTAGATGTGAAGTAAGATAAGATAAGATAGCTGGAACTACTCAATTCAGCCATTGGAGTTACAATAAGGGAAACCGAGACAATATCTAAACTGGGAAAGAGCACAAAATTTTAGCCTACTACTATCATGGAGAGGTAATGGGGATAAAAAAGAAGTAAGAAATGAAAGATCATAGAAAGGCTCCAACATGAGTGTCACCAGAATTAGGTTATTGCCATAAGTGGAAAACGGGGACTGATGCTGTTATTAATATTATTATGAAGATTGTTATTAATATTATTATGAAGATTATTATCATTAGTAGGAAAAATAATATTATTATTATGATTATTATCATTAGTGGCAAAGAGGCATCCTTGTAATATTGGGGACGAATTACTAGTGAGATTAGTAGGTGAAATATCAGTAGGTCTAGGATGGGTACTGAATTTAAACAATATCGTCAAACAAATTTAACTGCGAACTAACACAAATGGGACAACCTAAGAATTTAGTAGGATCTAACGTAAGGGAGGAATAAAACCTAAGTTAATTGATCCGGTTTACTTGAACCAGATGGATTTAGTGCATACAAAGAAGGGGAAGCCTCAATAACATAACATAGTTGGATACTGAAACAGTAATAAGAAACGGATAGCACAGATAACTGACGGAACTAACGAAGCTGATTGAAACAACGAGCTGAGGAATGACCCTCTATCTAATCAATAGGAATGGATATACGGAAACCAAATAAAGAAAAATTAAATAAAGAAAGATTGAGAATATGTAGGTTTAGAAGGAGAGGTTGAAACTACCTAAATGGGCGAAGGAAAGAAAATCGAAAGTGGAAGGGAGTGGATAGAAGTAGACACCAAGTCTGAAAAATGGTCTCTAGTGAAGACAGATAAGAGGAGGTGCGAAAATTAGCATACTAGTGGGATAAGATGGGAAGAACGGGGGAGTAAATAAATAAATAAATATTAATAAAACAGGAAAGTTAGCAGGAGTGGTAGTAGGAAATAAGATAGGACTGCTGGTAACCAACGACACCTATCGGAATGGAAGTTCAAGGAATTTAGATATAACATGGATATAATCTAGTCTTGCAACAAATAGAATGGAATTATCTTATCAACAATTGAGTAAAGAAAAGAAATAATAGCCTTAACTTAATCTAATTAATCGTAAATTTAGGCTTAACTTATCACAGATCTAGGAAAATAAAAATAAAAATAAAATTTTGGCTTAGAAATCTGAATTATGATTTGATGTATAAATTTGCTGGTGACATTAGTCACGTGTTGTTTTGTTTGTATTAAACTTCTCCTCCCACTATATCCCGGCAAATGGAAACGGAAATACTTATTATAGTGGGCTATCCTATGTTGCCTCCCCCTCCGCCTGGCCTTGACTGAACTTTCATTCCGTAGTAATACGACATGAAACAAGTCGAATAGGGCCTTCCGTCTGATGAAGTCGGTGATTGTTGGCAACAACAATTATTGACTGAAATAAATTTATTACGGAAATATGACCGGTGTTTAAAGTTTTTCTTAAAAGAAAACAGAGAATATATATAAATATATATATATATAAATATTATCACCCCAAGCAAGGCATTTTACTGACACTGTTTTGCAGGGGGTTAAATAGGAGGAAAATTTTGAAAAAGAGTGACAGGTTATAGGGGGTGTCAGGAAGTGGGTAAGAGAAGGGTGAGAATACTGATGAATGTGGAGTGGACGGAGAAGAGATCATAAGAGAGAGAGGATGCAGGTTAGTGAGAAAAGAGATGACAACTGACTTTCCATTTAAATTCTTGGAGATTGGAGCTGTCGGGAAAGCAGATAAATGGAAGGGAATTCCACAGGCGGGAAGTGCGAGAAAAGAAGCTGGTGGAGTAGAATTTGCGTTTACAATTTATTGATTTCACAGTAAAAGTATATATATATATATATAAGGTTATGACTTTTTTGTAGCCCTATGTTTTTGTGTCATAAATAGTGAAAATTGTTAAAAAATAATGAAAAATGAATTCGTTTAGTTTTTGACAAAGCTCACCAAAAAACCGAAAATTTCAATTTAACATATACCCAATATCAAAATATTTCAAAAGCTTTATTTTTCAATTTGTTAATAGTGTAATTGAATACTGCTTACATACTTTAAAATATTTAATATTTTATAGCTATACCATAGCATAGAGCCCTAAAATAAACAAGAATTGCAAACTTGCAGCAGCTCTATTTTTCAGTTTACTAATAATGTAATGTTAGTTTAACAAACTTAACAGTTTATAGCTACAGAAAAATACATACAAACTTAGAAATATATTTACAAATAAACCATGTTCTAGAAGGCTTCCGGAATTACTAGAAAGTTGAATAAATTTCTAGAAGACTCCCGAACGACATAGTAATACTATACTTATGTACGCTTTTAGACATTTTGATTTGGGTGTGACATATAAAAATAAATAAATAAACCGAATTAAGCCATTTTTCATTATTTTTTAAGAAATGTTAATTGTACTATGATACAGGATTCCAATTATTTTACTCCGTCAATGAAACTCTAAAGTCGTTAAGCTGAAAGTAATATCAATGAGCTAAATGACAAAATATATATATATATATATATATATATATATATATATATATATATATATAGGAGAAAATTGCAGACCCGTAAAGACGGAGAGGATAATCCAAAAGATTTTATTTAATTAATATAAATTGTTAATTAGACAAAAAGAGAGAGCTCGGCAGATATTATCCAGAGCATTATAAAATATTGAGAGCAAAACTCAGCAATTATTTAGACTGTTATAAATCAGAATTTATTTCAACAGTGTAAATTTACTTACATTGTCTCTTTCAGACCATTGATAATTAGATAATTTTTTTAAAAAACGGTTTTAACAAAGGAAGTAAAGATTGTATTTTTAAACAGGAAATAAATTGAGAATAGATACATCAGATCACACATATAACTAACAAAGGAATAAATATATTTACTCACGCATACAGAAAAACAAATGTTATGATACTCTAGTGACAGAAACAAATAGTCAACAGCGAAAGAGTAATGATGAAGGGAAGGAAAAAGTGAAAATGCGTGAGTGAAAAAAATCTTGGGGAGTAATGATAAATCGTATGCCGTCGCCGGTCATCCATTAAACAACGATAATCAAATTATATTTAGACGGAAAAAAACGCACGTGAAAAATCCAAACTAATGTTAACAAGTGCAATTATTCGAAGTACTGAACATTCCCGCCCTGCCAAATTTCTCGCTAAAAGTAAATTTCGACTCATTATCAGAAAAATTTCAAATAAACAAGTGCCGAGAAAGCAATAGATTTATATTCAATGTTTTTCGAGTTATACATTTATTTAAACGGGTTCAATTTTGTTAAGCGTCTAATTATATGGCTACATTTAGACTATAAAAACATGTTTTTTCTGAAATATACAGCGTTTAGTTCAGTCAACACACCAAACAATCAATCAATATATATATATATATATATATATATATATATATTGCGATGGGAAAATTGTCGCCATTTTGTTTCCTTATTTTTGCGCATGCGTGCATTTTCTAACTTTGTCGAACATTTCAAAATGTTTGGGAGTCAATCTGAAAACAGTCCAGAAAATTTGGAAACAGATCGATGAATTTAGCAGTGATTACGGAGATGTTTGTAGTGATCACTAATAATGGCGACCCTATACCGCCGTTCATCTTCCCACAAGGTCACAGACTCTACACGGAGGTCTACATCAAATACTTTGAGAAGGTAGTGCTGATATAGGTAAAAAAAGTGACTGCTGGAAGGCCTTATGTCTGACAAAATGAATGTACGACAAGCCACACAAGCAAGTCATGTCTGTCAGACAATTTCTCTGACCACATCACTTCTCATGTCTGGCAATCTAACACCTTGATTATTATGTGTGAGTTGGAACTGAGCGAGAGACCAACAAAACTCCTTCTAACTTCAAAGATTAACTCAAGGCAAAGATTATGGCAGCGTTCACCAATTTAACAAGGAGACCTTCCAGAAGAGTTGCAGAAGATTCCGAAATCTTGGAAGTCAATTGCGATTTTATTGAATAAATCTATTCTTTCAAATTTCAAGATATTTTGGTAAAATATATTTGTTAAAATGAAAAGTCAGTGTTATTTTCATTTTTACGTAACTTAGACAACAAATTATCCATTGCACTATATGGCAATATTTGTATTATAAGTTTTTAATAAAAACATAGTTTACTTCAAAACAAGAGCCGTTGTGTTTCGGTAAACTTTATTAGCACCTCGTCAGGTTGTGAAATATTTTCTTTTGTTAGGAATAGTTACATATAGAAACTTGACAACAACAAATTTTTACCATATCCAAACAATTAAGTGGGGATTTTCGGAGGGTCTGTTTTAATGAACTAATAGAAAGGCAGGTCATGATGGGTAGGAGATATTTGATCGTAAGGGTAATAAGGGGAAGAGACTTGAAATGACTTGAAACTTAGACGTTTTCTATGTCAGTGATGAAATATATTAAATGTATACATATGTAGCATTTAGCAAGCTTGAAATTTTATCGCGGTTACAGGATTTCTTTTCAGTTATTTTTCACTTAAAGTAGTGAAAAAGTGACTAAGACGGGAAAGTTTTTTTTAATCGGTGCACGTCAAACATATGTAGCAGACATAGTGAGTGATCTATCCGTTAACTGTAAAAAATGAATTATCAGAAGATGGGAGAATCACTAAACTTCTGCTTGCGAATAAATTGTAGATTATCTAGTGATACTACATTAGGAAGAATTATCTGTACTTTAGAGTTTATTTTAGACTATGATGACAGATGGAATTTACTTCGCTACGTTTATTCAGCAAGTTTAGTTTTGGGAATTTGATAATTTGTCATTTTTCCTTTCAACATAGAAAACATGGCTCATTTAAAGATTTGCAAGTTCTTTTTTTATAATTTCCATTTTACGGTAGGTGTTTTATTGGCATCTTTTAATTGCCAATAAGAAGTAGAAAGTGATGTGCTATTGCGATAAGTCTAATTAAAAACGACAAGTGCAAATAATGGCGGGTTTTAAAAGGATTCTTGGTATAACCGATATAAAATTTTATTACTGTAGCATTTTCTATGGTAGAAATAATGTGTAGGTAGACTATAGCTTCAGTTAGACATTTCTTTTGTAATGGACACTCAATAATTGCAATTATTATTATTGTGATCATTATTATTTGTAGGATTTTGTTGATTGTTTAACTTGTTATATCTATTCGAAATTCTATTATTATTATTTTTTTGATCTTCTCAAGGTTATCCATACAACTATAACTCATCTTAAAAGGATTTTGTCAAAAAATTTGATAAGGGCTTTATTTTTAGGGAAGTGTTTCTCAACCAATTTGAGGAATTTATGCCTTAACTTAGTATTTATCACCTGTTTAAATGGGGGTGTATACCAAATTAATTTTCTCTTTCTGTTATTGCTGTTGTTATAATTATGCATGTTATATTTAATGTCAGGGAATTTGTAACCGCTGTTTTTGAGGGCAATGTCATTGAATTTGCTATGCTTATAAAAAATATCGTCATTAGAGAAGTTGTTATTAATTCTGTTTTCAATAGAAAACAGAATTAGTAACAACTAATGAGTATATGCTTAATCGAGGGTGGTTAGATTTATGGTGGTAAGTAGCGTTAGTTTTTATGTAGGGAGAGTAAGTGTTATCGACTAGATCAAGTGTCATATCTAGAAAATCTACTTTTTTAGATTAGTTTTTATAGTAACCTTAAGGTTTGAAATTTTCAGTGGCCTATGGATTAATTTTCTATTTCTATTAGTTTTTACATTAGTGGAAGTTTTACCACCTTAAGACCATAATCCTTGTACAACTATATATCCTCAGTATTTATATCATTATACGCAGTCAGGTTGTACAAAATAAATAGACCAAGATTTGAAGACTTAGAGGCGTCTAGAGATCCCATTGTAATTTCAAAGATATCTTTACAGTTATTTTTCCACTGTTCATTATTGAGGATGAGTACGGATCGTTTTGCACTCATGAATATTATCCGTTCCTAGTTAGTTTGATCGGAATAATCCATGGCGAATTTTAGGACCAAAGTTATAATAATGCACAATGTCATACTAGATAAACTTACAGTTGGTCTTATTATTTATTCGGTTAAAACAGTAGGTGATATCATTGGTGTTAATCCATTGAGTTAATCCGAGTTGTGCTTTAATTTGGAAGTTGATTCTGTCAAGAATGGTTTTGTGGATTTTGTCGATTACAGATCGTGTGAGTTTGATAATCCTGGTATGGCAGTTATTTTGTAAACCCGTTTATGATCTTTAATGGAGTTGCGCGAAATAATCCCGTTTGTTTGTAGTTAGGATGTTTTTAAGAGTTGCGTTATATATATATATATATATATATATATGTTTTGTAACATATTTGAATTAATAAATATTTGTTCTGGATCGTTGCTGATAAAGCGAGAGTTTTCTCGCTTAAATAGCTATTCAACGAAATGTAATTTTAAAAATGTATATATATATATATATATATATATATATATATACATAATTTATATATATATATATATATATATATATATATATATAGGACTCAACAGCGTAGAGCATACCAACTTTATCACTGATCTTTAATTTATCTGTGATGTATTTACTTGTTATATGTATGTCCTCAATTAAATTACTAATGCTGTTATCTATATTTTGTAATTTCTTGTTAGTTTTTTTTATTTAATAAAATGCAGTTGCGAGCTGCACTTTTATAGTAACGCGTTGTTTAGTCGCAAGATACAAAACTTAATCGGATGAGTTAATCTCCTTCACAATAGTATCAAGATGTTTCTTGGAAGTGGTTTATGCTCGTGTGAAACTTGATGGTATTTATGATTCTAAATAAATCATTTTCAAAACCTAATAACATTTCAATGAAAGCTGCGGCTTTTAAGGTATGAAAGCCGTAGATATCTTTATTCTTCGAATATTTCCTTGGAATAGAGAAAGGAATGTGCTTTCCATCTCATCCTTTGTATTAGCTCTTCAGGTTTGTGAAGAAGTTGCGCGAAATAATCCCGTTTGTTTGTAGTTAGGATGTTTTTAAGAGTTGCGTTATATATATATATATATATATATATATATATATATATATATATATATATATGTTTTGTAACATATTTGAATGAATAAATATTTGTTCTGGATCGTTGCTGATAAAGCGAGAGTTTTCTCGCTTAAATAGCTATTCAACGAAATGTAATTTTAAAAATGTATATATATATATATATATATATATATATATATATATATACATATACATAATTTATATATATATATATATATATATATATATATATATATATATACATAATTTATATATATAAACATAATTTGAATTATTTTTTTTCTTATACACCCCCTGCTTTTTTTTTAACTTCTTGTGTATAGATATGTTTTAGGGTTCCTTCTGGTATATGAAGTTTTGTAACATATTTGAATTAATAAATATTTGTTCTGGATCGTTGCTGATAAATTTTTAAAATTACATTTCGTTGAATAGCTATTTAAGCGAGAAAACTCTAGCTTTATCAGCCCAAAAACATATCTATACACAAGAAGTTAAAAAAAAGCAGGGGGTGTATAAGAAAAAAAATAATTTAAATTTATCGTTCAGACATTAAAAATGGGGCAGTGACAAGAATTCATGACTCGATATTAGAAGAAGACTGTTTGCTTACGTCTGTATTAAATTATCAAGAATCAAAAACTAAACCGTGTCACAGGAATCAGAAATGGCGGAGGAAATAGAAGAATAAAAGAATAAAAGAAGAATAAAAGAAGAATAAAAGAATAAAAGAAGAATAAAAGAAGAATAAAAGAATAATAGAAGAATAAAAGAAGAATAAAAGAATAAAAGAATAAAAGAAGAATAAAAGAAGAATAAAAGAATAAAAGAATAAAAGAAGAATAAAAGAAGAATAAAAGAATAAAAGAATAAAAGAAGAATAAAAGAAGAATAAAAGAATAAAAGAATAAAAGAAGAATAAGAGAAGAATAAAAGAATAAAAAGAATAAAAGAAGACTAAAAGAAGAATAAAAGAATAAAAGTATAAAAGAAGAATAAAAGAAGAATAAAAGAATAAAAGAAGAATAAAAGAAGAATAAAAAGAAGAATAAAAGAATAAAAGAAGAATAAAAGAAGAATAAAAGAATAAAAGAAGAATAAAAAGAAGAATAAAAGAATAAAAGAATAAAAGAAGAATAAAAGAAGAATAAAAGACTAAAAGAATAATAGAAGAATAAAAGACGAATAAAAGAATAAAAGAATAAAAGAATAATAAAAGAATAAAAGAAGAATAAAAGAAGAATAAAAGAATAAAAGAATAAAAGAAGAATAAAAGAAGAATAAAAGAATAAAAGAATAAAAGAAGAATAAAAAGAAGAATAAAAGAATAAAAGAAGAATAAAAAGAAGAATAAAAGAATAAAAGAATAATAGAAGAATAAAAGAAGTGGTAGTGGAAAAGTAAAAAGAAAGAACAAGTGGGGTTGACGGGGAAACGTTAAAGAAGAAATGAGGCATAAAAAAGTATTCAGTAGTCAAGATGACAAAGTTTCAGAGAGAAAAAGGAAGGAAATGTTAAATATATTTAAAAAAAGAAAAAGAAATCAAAACAAGAGGAAAGAATATAGACAATATATTATATATATATCTGTTAAAAATTTAACAAAAATAATTTGGGAAAAAAAATTGGTTTAAATTAATAAGAATATGGTTAGAGAATTGTGGAGGGTTTAAAATTTGTACTTGACAGGCATTTCTATCATTTAGAAACACTAAAAATAAAATTCAACAAAAACAATGTTAGATAGAAAAAGTATCTGTAAGTTAAGTGCCATACGTGATAGACGCTTGGGCGATCATGTCTCGAAAGAGACATGACTGACTGGACAGAAGATTATCCCGCAGTAGGTTGTCATTACTTTCTGCGATAGACTGTTTGCCAGCCAAGTCTATATAACCCAATATGTCCTGTTATTTAACCAATAGCTGGAAGGAAGAGACGGATCAATACCTATCCCAAGTTTATTTGCGCGAAAGTGAATGCAATGAATTCAACTGGAATTCGAACTCGGCTCCTGACATCCACTGCACCACAACATAAAAAATAAGTATCGGAAAAAAGAAAAGGAACAGAACGTAGAACAAATGAAAGAAGAATCTAAACTTATTTATAAATAGACCTTTTTTTTTTTTGTGTGTGTGTGTGTGTGTGTGTGTGTGTGTGTGTGTGTGTGTGTGTGTGTGTGTGTCCGTTAACTATAGATTTCAAAACGGCTGAACCTATTTTCTTTAAAATTTACACAGTTGTACTGTAAGCGTCTGCGGGTGTTCTTAGCTAGGTTTTGTGTCGAGGTACCCCCGATAAATATCGAAAATCGAAAATCGGAAATATCGGGTTATAGAAGGAATGGTCCGATTTTACTCAAATTTGATACACTCATAGCCAAAGACATAAAAAACGATATTCAGAAGTTTCAAGGTTGCAGTTCTTACAATAGTGCAGAAAATCGATAATATATATACATATAAGGCATGATATTTGTGTGTGTGTCTGTTTATCTGCTTGTTTGTCTGTATTTTTTTCAGTCCTTTTATTTTAGTTTTTGCTTCTGGTTTGGCTCTAAGTAGGTATAATTGTAGTTCTTAGTCTCAGTACTCAGAGGACTTATTTAGCCTTCAAAATCAAGTATACGACGAAAAAACTTATTTGATATCGATAGCAGGAAATCAAAATTTGACTTACATCCATTCATTTTTCTTTCGGTCTACGGTTTCACTTTAACTGGAAACAACTATTGCTTTTTAGTCTTTCGTGCCAACATCCAAAGTGTCTGAGCTCCAGGACCATGGATTAGTTTTAAAGCTTTCATTATACCCGAGCAACGCCGGGCTATACTGCTAGTAACCAATAAAAATAAAAGAAAAGTGAGAGAACGAAAAACATAAATAAATAAATATATAAGGAAAAAGGATAAAATAATTTCAGAATAAAAAAGCGAGAAGAGAGGAAAATGTCTGAATGAGAAATAAGATTTAAGAATAAAAGGGAGATTGAGTAAACGAACAAATGCATGAAATCGCCCGGTTCACACTCCACCCACATCTATTGAACAGGTGAAGAGGCTCATCCCTTGTTTCCTGTTTAGGATGCGGTTTCCGGTTTTCTCTTTTCCAATCTTTTCACTCTTTTCCTTTATTATTCTTTTTTTTTCAATTGGAGTAGATAGACTAAACTATCGCCCGGTTCACACTCCACCCACATCTATTGAACAGGTGAAGAGGCTCATCCCTTGTTTCCTGTTTAGGATGTGGTTTCCGGCTTTCTCTTTTCCATTCTTTTTACCCTTACGTAACCCCCTGCGCATCAGTGGCGTTACCGCCTTGCTCGGGGTGATATGATTAAAAAAAAAAAAAAAAGAAAAAGAAAAAGCAAACCAAAGGAAGAAAGTAAGAACGAAAGAAAGAGAAAGTAAACGACAAAGAAAACATTATCGCTAGGGTCAGAAATGAATGTATTAGAGAATTGGTGGGTGTTGTGAAAATTGAATTAAACGTATTAACAAATGAAGAAAGAAGAGAAGTGTTAATCGTCTTTCCACGCGTCACGTGTGACAACTTCCTTCCAATTAGACCCATTAAAAATAATATAATTAACCAGGAAGCCGTTGGAACCAAATTTTTTCTAATTCCAGCTTCTCAGGACAAATTAGACAATAGGGTGGAGTCGTTAAGGAATGAAAGACGTGCAAATAAAATAAAATAAAATAAAAGTATCCGATAACATTTAAATTATACGAAAACTTCTTTACTCTATCAATCAGTATCCTTCGAAAATTGATGCATAAAAAAACTCTGGCTAGCGTAAAAATTCGTCATTGCTTTTTCCAACAAAAATTTCTTAAACATATTTTGAATTTAGTCTCATTCACCACAACAATCCAACACGCAGAAAGTAGTAGTAATCGGTATCACCACATGCAAGGCAATAAATTCACTAAGGCACAAGTGGTTGCAGCTTGTGGAAGAATTGGGAACAAAAACATTAAGAATAAACGGGCAAAGAAAATAGTAATCCAGCAGACAGTAGATATCGATTGATATTGAATTTAATTTTTGACAGATTAAAGTTGGCTGGAAAGCATGAAGCCGGAAGTGTGTTTACACATGTGAAAAGAAGATGTTAGCATAGAATTTACGGCAACATCTAGCCAGCTCAGCTTTAAATTAATGAGTATCACCCAATGCAAGGTAATACCTCTCCCAAGACACAAGAGGGTTACAGCGTGTGGAAGAATTAAGAACACAAATATTAATAATGAGGGAGAAGAGAAAAGGGTAATCAAGAGGGCAGGAGATAGCGATTGACATTGCATGATAGTCTTTGCAGATTAAAGTTGGGAGGAAAGCCTAGATCCGGAAAGGAGTTCTACAACGGGAAGTGCAAAAAGAAATTGTTAGCATAGAATTTACGCAAACATCTCGACAGCTCAACTGTAAATTCATGAAATCTCGAAGCCAGTCTATTAATGCGCTTAAATTCCTGAAGTCTAGTTACCTTATCGAAGAAATCATCCAAACAACTACTAAGAAACTATTTAAAGAGAAGGCACAGAAAAATAACCTTACGGCGGTGAAAAATTGTCTGAAGCCGAATCGCCAGATCAAGACCAATAAAATTGCTGATTTCCCTTAGATTTTATCAAGGAGCTCAAAGTAAATAGCAGGGGCACCGGACTATATGTGACAGCAATATTCTTAGCATGGACAAATGGTAGACTTATAGATATGTAAGATAGATTCTGAATTTATATATAACTTTGAAAATGGTGAAACGCATTTTTTTCAAGAGAACTTTTTCGTACAACACTTTTTTAATAATTATATTGCCCCAAGCAAGGCAGTTTACTGCCACTGATGTGCAGTGGATACATAGGAGAAAAGTTATGAAAAAGAGTGACAGATTATAGCGGGTGTCAGGGATTGCTTAAGAGAAGGATGAGAATTCTGGCGAGAGAGGAGTGGACGGAGAGAGGAGCATGAGAGAGAGGATGCAAGTTAGAGAGAGAGAGAGAGAGAGAGAGTAGATGACTATTGACTTTACATTTAAATTCCTGGAGATTGTAGCTGTCGGGAAAGCAAGTAAATTGAAGAGAATTTTCCAGGCGGAAAGTGCGAGAAAAGAAGCTGATGGAGTAGAATTTGCGTTTACATTTGTTTGGTTTCAGAGTGAAAAGGTGGGGCTTAGTTGCTAATCTTGTGGCTCGAGTAAATTCATATATAGGGGGCGCCTGTGAGCTAAGCTCATATGAACAGCCGTGAACGTATTTGTAGAAGAGACACAGGGAATTCACACTGCGCTGTTGAGAAAGTGACTGTATATGAGCTATATATTATTCAAATAAAATTTCATAATATATATATATATATATATATATATATCTATATATATATATAAAATAAAAAGTGTGAGAAGCCGTGAACATTTTCTTTAAAATATATATTTATTGTTTGGTATTCATACAAGTTATGTAATATTAATTTGTCATGAGTTACACTACACGTGTTTCGAGTCCAAAATGGACTCTCTTCAAGTGAACAAATTCGTTGTTTTACGTTTGAGTTTCTCTGAGTATCTGATCATTCTGTTTTATACATACATACATATATATATATATATATATATGAAACTTTATTTGAAGACTTTTACCTGATTTAAAGTAGAATTTGGAATCTGCTTTGGAACAAATATTATTTAATATAAGTTATAATATTATATAAAAATGCTTTCAGTTAACACAGTGGAAGTTGTTTGTATATATTAGCAGGTTTACTGACTTGTGGTACAGTGGATATCGGCTCGGAACCGAAACCGGGGAGCCGAGTTCGAATTCCAGTTGAATCCATTGTATTCACTTTCGCGCAAATGCCCTTTAGGAAAGGTATTAATCCGTCTCTTCCTTCCAGTTATGGGTTAAATAACAGGACAGATTGGGTTCTATAGCCTTGGTCGGCAACCAGTCTACCGCAGAAAGCAATGGCAACCTACTGCGTGATAATTTTCTGCCCAGTCAGTCATGTTTCTTTCGAGACATGATCGCCTAAGCGTGTATCACGTATGGCACTTTAACTGACTGACTGACTGCTTGATGACAAACTGATATCTAATGTTGTTCTACAAGATGGAGTTAACCGTTAAAAATATACTTTTAAGTATTCAGTAATCGTAAAAAACTTTTTAAATATTCTCCAAAATCTAATGTTTTATTGAATTTTAGATAATTTTGACTCTAAATTTTCTATAGTTATCGCTCGTATTTGTTGATAATGTCCAATATGACCGACCGTATTTACAAACTTCTTAACGTTTATACATATACAAAAACAATTCCAAATTCTTTTAAAAATAATCAGCTAGTCAAATTACAATAAGCTTAACTATATATGATTACTAATGTTATATTTACTTAATGACAATATACTGTAAGTGTCATATTATTAAAAACTGAATTTTAAAAAATTTAAACACTTTATAAATTATTCTAATTAAAATTGTAAAAAAAAATAAATGAAATGAAATCTTTCAAAAATTTATTTTTCATCCAAAATGTCTTTATTAAAATGTCTCTCGTAATATATATTCTATATTTAATTTTTAATATATATTTATAAAAGCAAGTAAAATCTTACCTAAATAAATAGTGCCTTACTTTTATTGCGTTTTCTATTTTACGGCTCAGAGCAGATTTACGAACCGAGTTGACAAAAAAAAAAGTGATGAATTAAATTCCTCAAAGAATTCTAAAATGTTATACCTTAAAAAAAAGTTATATCATTAAATTTCTCCAGTTCTTATGAAATTAAGTAATAAAATATTTTATCAAAATTTTCTACAAAATAATATTTCTAAAATAATTTCCTTCATCTCAGTTCTGAAGTCCTGAATCTTTCATTAAAATCAGACAATTGTTTGTTTTTTAGAAGAATTTTCAAATTAATGTTCCTTTCACTACAAAAAGACTCTATTTGCTATGCTAATTTATAGCCCATCCGCTCGTCCAATAAAAACAAGATTTTAATAAACATTTCAAATGTTTTAAAAAGTGATTAAAAATTTAATTAAACACCCCAAAATGCTTTGATCTTTCTTTTTAATAATAGCATAAAGATTTCGACGAAGAGTAATTGATGTTTTGTTTTTTATTTTTTAATTGCCAGAAATATTTTGAGATTATTTAAGATCATATTGTTATATTAAATATACACATTCCCAACCTGCAAAATAAAATTAACTCTAGTATAAATAACAGTAACTCTTTTAAAAATAATCGTAAAGGCCGAAAAAATAAGACCTGCCACTAAACAACCGGTGCATGACTAAAAGTATAATTTACAGAGCTAGCATTCATTCTGATGGCGATGTTAAACATTATATTTAACTAAAAACCAATAGAAATACAGTTACTACAATCATCCATTGGCTTTAAACAATATTAAAAGGAGTAAAACCATTTTTGTAAAATCACATCACCCCAAGCAAGGCGGTAAGGCCACTGGTGTGCAGGGGGCTACGTAAGAGTGAATATATTGGAAAAGAGAAAGCCGGAAACCACATCCTAAACAGGGAACAAGCGATGAGCCTCTACACCTGTTCAATAGACGTGGGTGGAGTGTGAACCGGGCGATAGTTCAGTTTATCTACTCCAATTGAAAAAAAAAAAAGAAAAAAGAAAAAAAAGTGAAAAGATTGGAAAAGAGAAAGCCGGAAACCACATCCTGAATAGAGAACAAGGGAGGAGCCTCTACACCTGTTCAATAGACGTGGGTGGAGTGTGAACCGGGGCGATAGTTCAGTCTATCTACTCCAATTGAAAAAAAAAAACAATAAACAAAAAAGAAAGTGAGAAGTTTGGAAACCACGACCGAAGTCGAAGGAAAATGTACCGGAAACCCCTTCCTAAACAAGAAACAAGGCGATAACTTCTACTCCTGTTCAAAAGAAGGGGGTAGAGTGTAAAACCAGGTGAAGGTGGGTACTATCTACTCCAATAATAAAAAAAAATTAAGTTTTAACTAAGTATAAGTCGAAACGAGATTTAAACGCAAAAATTATTTACAATAGCAGAATACTGCTCCTGTTAAAAATTTCAGACAAAAATTAAACAGACAAAAATTAAAATTAAAAGAAAAAAATAAAATAAAAATCGGAGATCAACATACCAGTTAGGTAAGACAGACTTAAAAAGTTGAGCAGAAATACCGAACTAGCATTCTGTTCTTTAATTTTCCCAGAGAGTTTACTGGTGTTATACGCCATCTTGGGTTAGTTGAAAAAGAAAGAAAGAAAGAAAGAAAGAAAGAAAGAAAGAAAGGATGGCCCGCTGCAAAGAGGGGTTCATAATGACATGCTACACCGACCCTACCCTTAAAGAATTCCTTCAAACAGTGAAACCACTATGAAAACTTCACCATTTACAGGTGATAGGCGGGTGAGGATACCGAGAATGAGGGTTGGGTAGATGAGATATATATATATGTGTGTGTGTGTGTGTGTGTGTGTGTGTGTGTGTGTGTGTGTGTGTGTCAAAATTAAAAGAGACATGTTGTTCCATGGTTAAGCGAGAGTGTGGGCTTATTTCAGGCGAACTATCATCAGCTTCATCTAAATCGGGTGTAAAATCTTCTGTACAATAATGACGGAAGCTGATGATGGTTCGCCTGGAATGGTCCTCTACTTTCGCTTAACCATGGAAGATATATATATATATATATATGCTGTTAGTATATATATATATATATATAACTGTAAAAAATTAATTAGAAGAGAGTGGGGAGTACAAACTAGTTAGAAAGAAGCAATAGAAAGCTGAGAATGCAGGTGCGATGACAGATACATAGGTGGAGAGAAAGGGAAAGCAGACTTGTGGAAGGGAGTTCCACAGGCGGGAAGCGCGAGAAAAGAAGCTGTTGGAGTAGAATTTACGGTTACATCTTATTTGTTTAACTGTAAAAGGGTGGGACCTAGTTGCTAATCTAGTATCTCGTGTAAATTCGTGCTTAGGCGGCAGCATTGATCTAAGCTCATCGGAGCAGAAGCCATGAAAGTACTTGTAGAAGAAGCACAGGGAAGCTACATCACGCCGGTGTGAGAGCGGCTGCAGACAATAAAAAATAGCACTTCTGCAGTATAATATATAATTACTATGAACAACACGAGAACAAAATAGTTTATAATATGCACTTGATGATTGTCAGGGCATGAAAGTCCAAGACGTGCTATAGACGTAAGATAATATATATATATATATATATATATATATGTGTGTGTGTGTGTGTGTGTGTGTGTGTGTGTGTGTGTGTGTCAAAATTAAAAGAGACATGTTGTTCCATGGTTAAGCGAGAGTGTGGGCTTATTTCAGGCGAACTATCATCAGCTTCATCTAAATCGGGTGTAAAATCTTCTGTACAATAATGACGGAAGCTGATGATGGTTCGCCTGGAATGGTCCTCTACTTTCGCTTAACCATGGAAGATATATATATATATATATATGCTGTTAGTATATATATATATATATATATATATATATATATATATACATATATACTAACAGTATATTCCGGCGTTACTTTCAGACTCTTTGGACGTTGGCACGAAAGATTAAAAGGCAATAGTTATTTCCAGTTAAAGCAAAATCGTAGACTGAATGGATGTAAGTCAAATTTTGATTTCCTGGTATCGATATCAAATTTTCTGCACTATTGTAAGAACTGCAACCTTGAAAGTTCTGAATATCGTTTCTTATGTCTTTGTCTATGAGTGTATCAAATATGATTAAAATCGGACAACTCCTTCTATAACTCGATTTTTTTCGATTATCGATTTTGGATATTTCTCGGGTGTACCTCGACACAAATCCTAGCTAAGAACACTCGCAGACGCTTATAGTACAACTGTGTAAATTTTCAAGAAAATCGGTTCAGCCGTTTCGGAGTCTATAGGTAACGGACACACACACACAGGCACACAGACACACACACCGACAAAGTTCCATTTATAAATAAGTTTATATATATATATATATATATATATATATATATATATATATATATATATAAACTTATCTGTATACTCGTTTCGAAAAACCCTCCGAGTACATACGCGGAAGGAAAAAATGGTAATAAAAAAAGAACGAGCTAAGCACTTGAACATCAGTCAAAGTACGTAGCCCAAAGAAAAAAAAACCTGAGACGAGTAACCTAAAACAAAAAAGCGCCAAATACGCAAGTAGAGCAAACAAAATAAATAGCTAACCTAAGGAGTCAACGAACCTATCAAGGTTTCACCTAACCGGATCTTCAGGGCAGCCAAACTTCCCTGAAGATCGGGTTAGGTGAAACCTTGGCAGGTTCCTTGGCTCCTTAGGTTTGCTATTTACTTTATATATATATATATATATATATATATATATGTTCTCTTTTCTTAATGATAGTGATCCATAACTGAGGTTTACTGATGAGAAAGAATCAAATTCTCAACTAGACTTTTTAGACGTCCAATACATCGGACACCTACAACTTTTCTCACCTCAGTTTATAGGAAACCAACACTTGTGTGGTTATATATGCGTTGGGATTCCTTGTCTTCTAAAAAACGTAAGATAAACATTATTATAACCCTAGTTCACTGGGCATTAATGCTGTTTTCAGAGTCTTTCCTGAATGATGATATTAATTTTGTGGAATTTCTGTTTTTTTATAATCATTTCATCCCAAGCAATGCAGCGCCGTCACTGGTGCGTAGGCGGCTATTGTGAGAGAAAAACAAGATACAGGGGAATATCGGAAAAAGGATAAGAGAAAGAAGGGAATCAAGGAGATAGAAGATAAGAACTGACGTTGCATTTAAACTTGTGGCTCTTTTAACTATCAGGGAAGCAAGTAAACGGAAGTCAGTTCCACTACAAACGGGAAGTGCAAAAAATCTTGTATAAAAATATATTTTATGTATATATATATATATATATATATATATATATATAAAATTTTAGATATTCTACAATTTCATGGGTGATACATATTTCGCAGACAAATCTGCTGCTCGTCTGACGAGCAGCAGATTTGGCCTCGAAGTACGTATTACCCATGAAATTATAGAATATCTAAAATTGTTTCTAGATTATATTACTCTGTTAAATAAATAAATTTAAAATTGAATACTTTTAAGTTCGTCTCTATCGGAATTTACCTGACTTAAATACCAAATATTCTACGTTATATATATATATATTTTTTCAGTGAGCATTGTAGCATAACACAAACTGTCACCTCTGACAGTTTATTTCACTTTTAATTTTATATCTCTGATATTGACTAATTTAACCTGTTTAATTCACGCCAAATCTAATGATGGTTTTCTGTAGGTTTGAATCCTGTCGTAGTACGCATTTTTCTAATAAGACTTCTAAGGGTGATTGATTATATATATATATATAAGACTTCTAAGGGTGATTGATTATATATATATATATATATATATATATATATACATACAAATGAATAAAAAACGAAAAAATTATTGCAACGTTCAAAACATTGATTTAAAAATGTAGAGCAATGAATATTTGTTATTGATTATTACTTTAGTATTTATACAAAAAACAAACTACTACAAAATTGTACATTTTGTTTCGATATTGAAGGAACAATGTCTCCTTCAGTGTTAATACCATCATTGTTAACTACCTGATGAGACATTGTTCTTTCAATGTTGAAACAAATGTACAATTTCCTAATAGTTTGTAGTTTGTACATGTTCTAATGCAATAATAATAATAATAATAATAATAATAATAATATATATATATATATATATATATATATATATATATATATATATATATATATATTGTGACGAGAATATCCATGGTAACCAAGAAAAACAGTTAGAAAAAGAAAGCGCTCTGAAAAATGAAGAAGATGGATTGTAACTCATGGACAGAAATTTAAGTGACAATAACCTTCTTTTGTAAAATATTGCCTCCTACATTGAAAAAAAACTTTATTCCTTCTGTGAACATTAGTTCACTTGAATATAGAAATAACTGTCTGAGTTATTGCTCTCTATAACTTCATTCCTTATGTGAACATTATTTCACTTGGATATAGAAATAACTGTCTGAGTTATTGCTCTCTATAACTTCATTCCTTATGTGAACATTATTTCACTTGGATATAGAAATAACTGTCTGAGTTATTGCTCTCTATAACTTCATTCCTTATGTGAACATTATTTCACTTGGATATAGAAATAACTGTCTGAGTTATTGCTCTCTATAACTTCATTCCTTATGTGAACATTATTTCACTTGGATATAGAAATAACTGTCTGAGTTATTGCTCTCTATAACTTCATTCCTTATGTGAACATTATTTCACTTGGATATAGAAATAACTGTCTGAGTTATTGCTCTCTATAACTTCATTCCTTATGTGAACATTATTTCACTTGGATATAGAAATAACTGTCTGAGTTGTATTGCTTCTCTATAACTTCATTCCTTATGTGAACATTATTTCACTTGGATATAGAAATAACTGTCTGAGTTATTGCTCTCTATAACTTCATTCCTTATGTGAACATTATTTCACTTGGATATAGAAATAACTGTCTGAGTTATTGCTCTCTATCAACTTCATTCCTTATGTGAACATTATTTCACCTTGGATATTTAGAAATAACTGTCTGAGTTATTGCTCTCTATAACTTCATTCCTTATGTGAACATTATTTCACTTGGATATAGAAATAACTGTCTGAGTTATTGCTCTCTATATCTTTCTTATATTTTTGTGAATATTAATTCACTTGAACATTGAATTTAAAAACTATTTAATTTTATTCCGTAACATCTCAGAATATATATTAAATCTTTTTCCTCCATGTTACAAACTAAATTGTTTTGTTATTATTACGATCGTTTTCTATTTGGATAAATCACTGCTACCTTTATTTTACTGTTTTCTTTGTGTTAACTGAATTTTTTGCTTGAACCCGAACCACATCCCTGAGCCAATCTTGGTATAGAATATCAGACGTAAATATAATTTTTTTTTTATGACACAGCAGCCGGATCTTCAAAAAATTTGAGTATACTTCGAAACTTCGCCCGTGACATAATATATATTGCTAAATATACATATCTTACCTCTAAAGCATGATTCGGAGTTTTATGCACGACTCCACGTCGTACTTTAAATATAAAATAGTATATATTGATTATTATACACTTTATAGCTCTATTACATTATATTTTCATGTGCGTTGTGGTGCGAGGGATATCGGCTTGGAAGAAAAATCGGGAAGCCGAGTTCGAATTCTAATTGAATTCGTCGCATGCACTTACGCGCAAATACTATTGGTAAAAGTCTTCTCTTCTCTCCAGCTATGTGTAAACAGAACCCATTCATCCTTGGTTGGCAAACAGTTTCCCCAGAAATTAATGGCAACCTACTGCAGGAAGATCTGCCCAGTCAGTCATATCTCTTTTGAGACATGATCACCCAAGCGTTTAGCAAGTATGGCACTTAACTATATTACATTGAGCTATTCATTTTATCTATTTCATCAACACATGATAAATATTTATATATCGTCGTGTACCTGCGTGTGTACATATATGTATAGTTATATATATATATATATATATACCCAGGTGAAGAGAAGCAACAAATTTAGAATTTTAGATTACTTTTTACAAAAAGTGCTCAATACAACATATATCGCAAAGCATAATATAATTACAATTAAATTTGTTTTTTTAATTAACTTAAATTTAATTTATATTAACTTTAAATTAAAAAATTTAATTATAATTATAATATACAGTGAAACAGGCTTTTATGTGGATAACTAATATATATATATATATATATATATATAAGTGTGTGTGTATGTGTGCGTGTGCGTGTGTGTGTGGGTGAGTGGTTATTTTCAATACATTTTTGAAGAAAAATTATTACCATACATTTTTAAGGAAAAATATTATTCTCTGCAAAACATTTTTGAGTACAAAACTACAAGACATTTTCAGTTTTCTAAAATAAAAAAAAGTATAAAAACAAAAAAAAATCATTAAAATCTCACTAAATCAACGTTCTCACTGTAAATGAACATTAAAACACATGCCTTAAAACCCCAACTTTTTTGGCATTAAATATGCCATTAAACAAAAATTAAACTCATACTTTTTGGCAAACTGAAGTCCATCTTAAACAAATTCACGACATCGGCAGCTTCTTCCACTCTGATTTTCTTTCACCTTCAACCAACCCTTGTAAAGCCAAACGGCGATAAGGAACGGATGACACAAGCAGGTTTTTGGTGAAACTGGAAGCATCCAGTTCTGATTCTGCACGCTGGCGGCGAATTTAGCCATGAAATCCATCATCATAAAGGAAGCGATTAGCAAAGAAGTAATTAATTCTTGAATACAAGATAAAGCCGAAGACGACGATAGGCAAAAAAGAAAACCGACCATGAGCCGAAATTGTGGTTCTATGCAGGGAAAAGTAATCTGAACGTAAAACCAGTGTAAAAGTAGATTGTATCAAGACAGCTGTACACACGGCTAACGTGATTTTTTTAATTTCAGGAATATTTATCAACAAGAGAAGAATTGGACATCCGAGAAAACCCGGTGATTAATAATGATGAATCTTATCGCTACACGAATACAGGTAAGTTTTAGGAGAGGATAAATGATGCTATGCTTCAAATTGATACAGTTGACGATTCTATGATAGTTTCAATACTGTCTGGGATTTTGAATTTGCTTTGAAATCATGTAAACTGAAGCTCTGGGTATGACGATGGGAAGTGTTCTAACAAACGACGGAAAATGCGAAACAGAGATCCAAATGTGAATTGGCATGGCGGAAGACGCGTTCCGGAAGTTGAGTAGAGTATTAAGAAACAGGAAGATTTCACTAGAAACAAAAAGTACTGGATTGCTATGTGATGTCAGTTCTTCAATACGGCAGTGAATGCTGGACAATATCATCAAAGATGAAGGAAAAACTTGAAGCAGTTGAAATGTTGTTCTACAGAAGGATGCTACGGATATCATGGATCAAACATGTGAGCAATAATGAGGTCTTGGAAAGGATGGAAACGAAAAAGAAATTAACACTGAGCATCAGAAAGAGACAGCTTATGTTTCTGGGACATGCAGTGAGGAAGGAGGGCTGGGAGAACATGATACTAACAGAACATATAGAAGGAAAAAGAGACAGGGAAAATCAGTGGATGACATATTTGAAGGACCTGATCAGGTGGATCACAGAACGAGGATTGTGTGGTGTAACTAAGAGCCACCAGGGGTAGGGGGACCTGGAAAGCCATGATCATCTATGTCCTGAAAGAGCAGGACACACAGAAGAAGAAAATAAACTACATCCGGTAGGAAGGTCTCTGACCGAAAAATTGGAGGTTGTGAGGAGAGTGAATCTACTTTCAAATTGCTGTTGTTCCAAGATCCACTGTGATCCAGGGAGATAGCTCCTCTTAGGACCCTAGCTATAGGATAATATCAAACACAAAACAAAACACTATAAAAGTATAAATATGCATTTTAAAGCACTCAAGTCAATAACCAAAACAGCGGAAAGAACAGCTAATTGGTTATGGATCAAAAGAGAGAGTGCCTGGATTCCAAATTGTTAACTAAAATTCCCCGAAATTCTGCGTCTAAATTAATGTTTCAGACGAACTCATGTGCGGTTCGCCTCTAAATGGAAAGTGGCTCTGACTGTCGCCAATCGGAAGCATTTGCAAGGTTTCGTACCGGGCCTAAACGTAGTGTTCCAGTGTCTGAAAGCGCTTATCGAGGGTGGGCCAGAAACTGATCATCTCTGGTCGGGTCGGCTCGGTGAGGGGGGTATGATGTTGAAAGACCCGAACCCCCCTAGTGAACCTCGCGATGACATCACTGACGACACCCTCTAGCGCCCCCCATTACGGTGCGTATGTTTGAAATTATAGTAAAAATACCAACAATATATTTTCGTAAAATAATTATCAATAATATATATTTATAGTAATATGACTAACAGTACATTTTATCAGTAGCTGAAGGCATACAACTGCGTTCAAATATATTTAGTTGAAGTAATAATATTCTGTTCAAAATATTCAGATTTCTGTTCTAAATAACCCATATACGTTGATATGCAGCTAAACGAAATCAGCCAACCAAAGAATCAACATGAAAGAACTCTTTCATGACATTAATCCATATAATATCTTACAATTTCCTAAAGAAATCAAACTGTATTCAAAAATACACAGCGTCTAGCAATTATGTCCACACAAGCATGTCTATGCACAAAAGCTGAATATCATCCACCATGTATTCAATTAAGAAAAACAGAATAACATACATCATATTTTTATTACTTCGAAGCTACTAAAGGAATTAAATTTCGTCATGAAGTCACCCATAAGTAGTTGATATGCCGTTAAGCAAACAGATCAATCAATCAATCAAACAGTAGTTAATTTCAGCTATAAAAACCAAGCGTCTAGTATTTGCTAAGCAAGATGAAATCAAGATCTGAAGATTGGAGCTGTTATATATTCAAATGAATCTACTCTGCAAAAATTCTTTCTGTATAAAAGAAACCTGAGAGGATTTCATGATAATCGATATAACTAAAAACACATTATTTCAACTAATCCGTATAGAATATATATATATATATATATATATATATATATATTATATGAGGTCTATTTTTTAATTTCGCGCATGCGCGTTGTTTGTTTTTATATTTTTATTTTAGCATCACATTATAGTAGAGTCAGTTAGGCATCGTATGTGATAAAAAAGCACTATGGCGCAATTTCCTCGGCCATAGATTTGGAGACGACATGCGGCACTGCTTGGGCATTTGTGCCGGCAACCATAATACAAACATTTCAGAGTGTTTGTGTGTCAATCCGAGGACAGTGTGGAGGGCTTGGAAAGTGTTAAATGAGATATCAAGTCAATATCATATTTTTTGGAATGATTACTAGTGATGGCAACGTTATGCCTCCATTTATTTACTTAACACGGAGGCTTATATCAAGTGCCTTGAGAAGGTAAAGCTGTTATGGGTCAAGAAGATGGCTGCGGGAAGACTCTATGTCTCGCAATAGGACTACTGCTCCATACCCTACAAGCAGGAAAACATCTTCATGGCTGCCAGACTATTTCTACGACTACATAACTTCTTACCCCCATTCAGCTAACTCCCCAGATTGTAACTCCTTGAATATTATATGCAGGGCTAAGTTGATCGTTATCGTCCCAAGCGCTTTCAGACATTCGATAGTTGTTTTCATGAGTATAAAACACCCTCAAAAATAACTATAGAAGTGTCCGGAAGCGATTCGATTGATAAGAATTATGGATATTTTTTATATTCCTTATGCTCAACAAAATGGAAAAATATTGTATATATATATATATATATATATATATATATATATATATATATATATATATATATATAAACATGTTACGGAAATTAACGAATTTTAACGAAACTTGGTTATAAGCAACCGACAATTTGTAATGAATTATTTTGAACATTATTTTTACCGAAACTCGTATTTAAGTAGATATTCTGTTTTTAATTAAACAGTATTTTTTATATTTATATCTACCGGCCTGATTATTTACGATAAATTTTTATTACGAAAATGTGTGCTACCCAGCAGGTAAAAATAATGTTCAAAATAATTTATTACATATATATATATATATATATATATAAGTAAAAATTTTCACTTAGCTGACTTAAATTACCTTCAGCATCCCGACTCTAGAGTTTCGTAGCCGGACCTGTCCGCCCACTTTTCAGCAGTATCAACATTCTTTTAATAAAAATGCCTTAGACTGATTCATTTTTGTATTCTTAAGTAAAAGATAAAATTTCAGTAACTACAGGGTATTTTATTTCATTTTAATGTCTTTCTCCAGACAAATCTTACTACCAAGACGTACAACATTGTCTGCCCACAATACATTTTGCTAAATTATGGTAATATATATCTTATATTAGAAACATTCTTTTTCGCTATTAACCAGCGGATTTGATTCAGCTCTAGAGAACCATGAAATAAAATGTTTTTCAAGTTTTAAAGATATTCTATACCATCTGATGCTGTGCATAATTTATATTCCCCGTTCAATGGGAAAAAATGCAAGAGATTCTTCTAAATTATAACAAAATTGCCCCCAGGCCACAAAAAAAAAAAAGAAAAAAAAAAGTAATTTTTTAAAAATTATTGCTTGGCGGCATTATTCTTATGACGTCTCTCTCATTAAATATAGGATCACTGTTTAATTTGCTTTAATAAATACTTTAATTTAAAGGATTTTAAAAACAATAAGTGCATGGTTTCTCTAAACTTTTGCCTGCAATATATATAGAGAAAACCAAATGAACCTGAAGAGGGAAGACATCACAAAGATGCCCGAAGGAAACTTTAACGTTGACGTGACTGAAATACAACCGCTCAGCTAAATGACAACCATGTTGACATTTTATATATGTATATATATTATTAGGACACCCCAGTTTTAAAAAAATGATGTATTTCACACTACTTTTAGTATTTATTGCCAAGTGGATAATTCTAAATGAAAATAGAATGGTTCTTTTGTTATTATTACTTTGCAAAATTTTACAAGGCAGCGAGAAAGCCTTTGCTTCGGTTAGTCAATAAGAATATGAATTTAACATGGGGAAGAGAGTACAAAAAATAAACACCAGAACAGTTCATTTGATGCACATGTTATTAGGCATTATTATGAAACCATTCTATTTTCATTTAAAATTCTCCACTTGGCAATAAATACTAAAAATAGTATGAAATACATCATTTTTTTAAAACTGAGGTGGCCTAATAATTATGGCCGGTAGTATATATATATATATATATATTTTAATTCAGATACTTCAATCCAAGGGAAAAAAGCAGGAAGGTAAATTCCAAAAAACCCGATCCTAATTAATATTAAAAATTTATTTTAATATTAAAAAATGATACAGGAAGAGAGCTCCATGTAATAAAATATTACAGAGCAAATATATATTAAAAAAGGATTAATTCAAAGATGTTGAATGGCCATTTCGATATGAAGATCCCCACGGGGGACGACACATCACCTCAGCAACAGAAAAATCCTTTCAGAAACTGGAGAAAAATTAGTCTACTTTTCCTTTTTAAATAGATTGCAAAGAAATTAAAAAATAAATAATAAAATAAAATAAAAATAAAAATAAAGGGAAAGAAAAAGAAAAAGAAAACGAAAAAGAAAAAGAAACAGATAGAATAAAATCAAATAAATAAGAAAAGAAAAAAAATTGACATCGTCTGGGTTCGCAAAAAAAAAGAGAGAATGTAACTAAAAATTAACAGACAGCCGTGTTAAATCGACGTAAGTTTAAGCAAAGTTACATTCTCCCTTTTTTTGCGAACCCAGACGATGTCAATTTTTTTTCTTTTCTTATTTATTTGATTTTATTCTATTTTTTTCTTTTTCTTTTTCGTTTTGTTTTTGTTTTTCTTTCCCTTTATTTTTATTTTTATTTTTATTTTTTATTTTATTATTTATTTTTTAATTTCTTTGCAATCTATTTAAAAAGGAAAAGTAGACTAATTTTTCTCCAGTTTCTGAAAGGTTTTTTCTGTTGCTGAGGTGATGTGTTGTCCCCCGTGGGGATCTTCATATCGAAATGGCCATTCAACATCTTTGAATTAATCCTTTTTTAATATATATATATATATATATATATATATATATATATATATATATATATAAGTGTGTGTGTATGTGTGTGCCCGTGCGCGCGTGTGTGTGTGCGTAAATAGAATAAGTAAAGAACAAGTAGGAAAAAAGTGTCTTTAATCTCACATTTTTCACTTTTAACAACTTTCTTCAGAGATTTAATAAATACGATTATTTTAAAAATCTAACAGACAGTATGTTGATTGAGGTATAGTCTCATTGGTTAGATACGTGTCACATGTGATAATGCAATGATGGAATATTAAATGTAGAAGAAAAAAACTTCTGTCTATTTAAGCGTGTGTGCCAACATGTAATAAAAACATTAGATGTCTAATACGACTGTAAGTATATGTAAGCGAAAAATAATGTGTGTTAAGCGCAATATACTATTTTTATCATGGTATATCATTTATTCTGATTAATTTTAATATTTCAGTGATTTAGTATAGTATTTGTATGTATGTTTCTTATTTATATATTATTACTTAATTATGTTATTGTAATAATTTTAATACATAGATATTTAATAATTTAATATTTCATTGAAAGATTGTAACCATTAACAGTATTTTTCCAAAAATTACATTTTATTTATAAAAAGTTCGCTTAAAACTTTTATACATTATTTTCACTAGAATTTTAAACGGAAATATATTTCGTGTACGATTCATACTTATATACGCACACATTCATACATGATTCTTTCATACACATGCATTCATACATGGTTCTCACACGTTATTTAGAACAGAAAATTGTTCCATCACTTGACACGTGCATACCTCTTTACTGACTCATAAACGCACACATTCACACATGATTTCTCTCAGCACATACATTCATAACTGATTCTCTCATTTTATTTTTTTAAATAACACACTAACCTGCTCCCATTCTATCTAGCACTCTTCCCATCTGCCTAACCCTCATCCTCGCTATCCTTACTCATCTGTCACCTTCCTCCTGACATTCCCTATGTCTAACCACTCCTTCTCTTTACCTTCCCCTATGTAGCCCCATGCGCAATAGTGGCAGTGGAATGCCTTGCTTGGGGTGAGATGATTAAAAAAAAATAAATAAATAAATTTACTTTTTTTAAATAAATAAATTCGTTCCATCACTCGACACATGTATACAATAATTGTTACGTATTTTGAAAGGAAATGTATTTCATCATTGTCATTCACACATATTAATGTTATCGACATATACACACACTTAGTTCGTCTATGGTTTGGATCCGCTTAACATACATTACTTTTCGCTTACATATACTTAAATTCATAATAAACATCTCATGTTTTTATTACGCGTTGGCACACACACTTAAACAGACACAAGTGTTTTCTTCTACATTTAATATTCATCCATTACTTTATCACACGTGACACGTCTCTGTCTCTTGAATTTTTTTAAATCATGTGTCTTTAAAAAATGTATATATATATATATATATATATATATATGTGTGTGTGTGTGTGTGTGTGTGTGTGTGTGTGTGTGTGTGTGTGTGTTAAATATATGGATCGGAATCCAACAAGATGATAAAATGCATGGAATACTGTGTTCGTCTGAGTGTTCTCGACAGGCTCCAAAGGAGAATCTGTAATGTGATTAGTCTCGACCTGGCAGCTTGACTCTAGCCACGTTCTCGGGATGTGGCTTCCCTTTTCTATAAAGATTTTCATGGCTTCTGCTCTGACGAACTTAGGTCACTGGTGCCCACTTCACAAGAATTTACTCGAGCAACCAGACTGGCAACAAGGTCCCACCCTTTTAGTTCAACTAAATGCTGGCGACAATTCTACTCCAATACCTTCTTTTCTCGCAGCCTGTGGAACCCCCTTCCGTATACATGCTTTCCTGACGGCTACAACCTCCAGGAATTTAAAAGCAATGTCATTTCCCATCTCTTATCCCCTTAACTCCAGCCTTTTCCACATCATCCATCATCTTGTTCTTTTCATTTGTCTCTACATTCGTAACTGTCTTCACTGATGTGTTCACATCCTGCTCTGGTCTTTTCTCGTTCACCCCCTGTAGCTGGTTCGTCTTCGTCTTCTCTCTTCTCCTGCCTAAAACTTTCACTCTCTTATATATTTCCCTGCACATCAGTGCCAGTACCGCCTTGCTTAAGGTGAAATGATCAAAAAAACATTTTTTGTAATAAATAAAGTACAAGGTATGAACGAGAAATCGGGGAGCCGAGTTCGAATTCCAGTTGAATTCATTGCATTCACTTACGGGCAAATAACCTTGGGAAAGGTATTAATCCGTTTCTTCCTTCCAGTTATGGGTTAAATAACAGGACAGATTGGGTTCTATAGCCTTGGCTGGCAACCAGTCTACCACAGAAAGGAATGGCAACCTACTGCGGGATAATCTTCTGCCCAGTCAGTCATGTCTGTTTCGAGACATGATCGCCCAAGCGTGTTTCACGTATAGCACTTAACTGACTGACAAGGTATGAAACGTATGTCAGTCTAACATGTTTCAGTTTTACTAAATCTTCTTCAGAGATCGAGTTAAAAATAAAACAAAAACATCAGAAACCAAATTAAAATGAAATTTTTTTACAAAGTGACAGTATACTGGAATGTTGTTGAGGAGGTTAATTTTTATTTGTCAGATTTGTATCACGTGTATCATGGAAAGAACATGATTATTTTTAAATTTATAACTTCGGAAAGATTTTGTAAGTCTTACCAATCAACAAGCACACATTCATACCATTCAAAAGATTTCTCGCAAAAACATTTAAGAAATTGTCCATCGTTTTAATACACTTGAAACGCTTATTAATACGCACATATTTCTGTAAACAGACAAAAGTTTCTATACATAAATACACATATTAATTATTAAAAATGTTCACGGTGTAATACAACAAAACTATTAAGTACATATCAATAAATATACATATTCCTCACCGGTAGCACAAGTCAAAGTTTCATGCACATCTCAATCTTCAGGTGCTGAGAACAGACTACGTAACATAATTTAAATCTCTGTTTATTGTAATGTTGTATGAGTTATATATTATACTGGGATTGCATTTTTAATATGAAATGTCTACTTGATAGTGAAAATAAAGTGGGTATGCGTATATGATTAAAAATATTTTTTTGATTTTAAAATTGTGAATACAATTTTATATTATTAAGTATAAAGGGATATGACTTGATTTTTAAAAAATAATTTATTTTAAAATTTAATCTATATTAAAAATACTAATCTATATTAAACAAATTATTCTAAATTAAAAATAATCTGAATCAGCATATTTAAGCAGATAATTATTTTTTAGGCCAATATGCAATCATCATTTCCTGTTTCTTGTTAATATGCTCGAGATTGTCAATTGTTTTAAGAAAACTGATTTTTTAGTAAGGAATAAATTGCATCTATTTCAATTCTAGTTTTGAGATTTGGCTTTTGCTATGATATACCAGATGATAAAAGAATTCGTATTATCAATCTTTATTTGCTAGAAATAGTTATAGACTAGTACTGTTTTGTATATATATATATATATATATATATATATATATGTTTCTATAAATCCATAGGTAATGTGATTTTTCGCGGAATCAACCGCTCGTCAGACCAAATTCATGCAACAATGAATGGGTCAAATTTATCCAGAAAAAAGTCAAGTGAAGGAAAAAAGAAAAAGGAAAAAGAGAAAGAAGGAAAAAGAGAAGAAAAAGAAAAGGTTTGGGGAGGAGGTAAACTAAACAATGTTAACTCTCAGCGTCGCGCGGTGGCCTTGGCTTAGATTTACAGAAAACAGCTGTTAAGGAATTTATTGAATTTTGACTTGGGTTTCTAGTTGTCTATTTTTAGATGCGTGACATTCAAATTTTAAAATTAGGGGTTGAAATTTCGCTAGAAAATGAATTGTTAATTTTTCTTATTAATTCTAACCGTAATAATAATAGTATCATATTATTATATAAAACATATTGGCAGTAACATGATCATAAAGAAACTAATAAATCTAAGCCAAGGCCGCTGCGTGAAGCTAAGAGTTAACACTGTTTACCTCATTCCCCCACTT